>JAWWLV010000144.1:33992038-34004772 GCA_035041135.1 Platyrinchus mystaceus
TCTCTAGCTCAGAGAATGGAATGAAATAGAATTTTTACTCTTCCCTGTGTGCAACATAATTGGATAATCCATATTTCAAAGGCAATCTGTATCAATCTTGCAGCATTGCTTTTGGATATAGGAAACTGGACACTTAAAACCCCCTGGAACTGAAAAGGAGGGTGCAATATAACCAACCAGCAAAGGTGGTAAAACTTTGCTTTCATTTAAAGTAGAGAAAGGTTGGCCATGTTCTTGTTTTGTTTAATAGGCATCTGGTTTTCATCTTTAAATTTGTCTTTTATTTTTAAAAATAAGTTTAAAATGCCTCCTTTGGTGTGTGTTGGAGGAAGGTTCTGGATTGCCTTAGTTAGGATCTCACACCATTTTTTGCCTGTCTGGGATAAAAAAAGGATTTCTCTGTTTGTTTGTGTTTGTTTGTTTGTTTCAGGCTGACGTAAGATGTTTTCAGTTTTCTGTTCAAGCACTGGAACAGAAGTCCTTTCCAGACCTGCCCCACAGCTCCAACCTTCTTTGAGTAACTTTAAACCAGAACAGAACTGTGAGCCAGATTGTCTGGACCATATTCCCAAGAACAGCCTGATATTTTTTGAGTCTCTTCACATCAAACAAAACCAGTAACAAAAGAAAGATTTTTCTTTCCTTTTTAATTGTAATAAAGATAGGAGGAGGGTAAATTAAATAAGTGTATGTTGAGAGTGAAAACTGATAGGAGAGGTAAATAATTCTCCAAGTTTGCATAGAGCAGAAACAAGGTATTATAACAAAATGATAAATTTTAAAATACAGTTTCTTTATGCTACTCGCTGAATTTCAGTTTCAGCAAGACTCAAGATCTTGCTAAAGAAATGTTTTTTTCCATGTAGTTTGTGACAGCAGAAAACAGCAGTATTAATGACAAGGTATTATTACAGAAATATCTCAGCATTTTTAATGTAAGAAAGGAAGCAAATCATGGTCATATGTATCGTCTATCTTGCTTGGAATTATCTCTATCATGTTGGAAGTTTTTATTCGGAAGTCTGTGTTGACTCTCATGATTAGGGCCAGAAATCCTACAGCTGACAGGAAAGTGACCTATAAATAATGATCTATGATGGACTTGTCATACAGTCACTAAATGAAATATTCTAGTACCTGTTTCCTTTGTCTTGTTCCTCAGTTTCCGTCTTGTTTAAGGTTATTCCTTCTGTCATATCCCGCTAGTTATCTGGTAAGAGTGGGCTTTTCTTGTCTTGTAAATGTATTCCATTTTCACCAGAAAAGTGCAACTGGATATATTATTGGAATTAATTTTGTGAAATAGAACTCCACTTGAATACAGTTGGATACAGTTAATATCAGATTCCCAAGTGAAAGATAAATAATCTTTTTTTGAAGTGAAGGTTTATAAATACATGGATACAAATATATTATAAAACAGAATTAGAAGGAGTTGCTTAAAAATCAGTATGAATTCTGGAGTTTTGAGTGAATGAAAATGTTAGAATTTAGTAAGGATATAAATGTGCAGCACATCCAATACACTACAGTAATACTCTGCACGCCATAGTAATAGTTGTAGAAAATCATCAAGGTCATGATAACAGCCCATGTACACTCTCTTAGTCAATAAAAATCAGGAGTTTTTCAGCAAGGAATACATTACTTTATTTCATTTGCTAACAGTGAAAATGTGCATATAGGATGATAATATTATGTAGCCAATGCTCTCTGACTTTATATCCCAGCTTTCTGTAACTTGTGTAGTCATGTCTCTAATGATAAGAATCTGATGCTTCTATTGATACTTCTAATTGATAATTGCAAAAAGGATCTGTGCTAAAAGTCTGCCCTCAAAAATGGGACAAACTTTATTATCGGAGTGGAGAAAGATGTTAGGAGAAAGAAATCCTAGCATCACAATTGTCCAAGTAAATTTTTTCCATTGAATTCACTGAATCCAGGATTTCACCCTAGACTTGTAGTTCATATCTCCCATGTTTACTCTGAGTAATGAGGCAAACAGAAACATCCATGCCAAATGTGCTTGGTTAACATACTCTCAACAAGCCTGCCAAGAGTGAACTCCCCTTACAACACAGTTCAGTAATCATTATACACATATTTGCAGTTGACACTGCTTAGGAGTCTACAATGGAACACTGCATGAAAGAAAACCCATAAAAATGGAGGTTTGTGCCACCCATATTTCTTCAAAACTTGCAGAAAATTTAAGTTGACAAACAAATTAAGGTGGGCTTAATGAAAAGTAATCTCACTTGTTTTGGCCTTTGCTTTGGTTTGTAAGCTTATGTCATCTACAAGAAAAGTTGGTGTGACAGCAAGACCCTCATTGTTGTACCTGCCAGTCTCACTTTCCCTCCTTTTTGAAGAAAAGATGATTTACTGCAGGAAAAGGAATAATAAATATGTCTAAGTGGCTTAGTAGACCAGATACTTCCGCTTGAGATTATGCTTGGTTGATGGAATAAATCACAGTACTTTTTTTTGTTTGTCTCCAGTAGAACCTCAAGAATTACTTTTCTCTCATTTATAATACAGCTCACTGTGTCTGAATTACTCAATACATACACTGTTCACTCATATTGAATTAAAAGTTTTGAGTCTACATCATTTTCTGTTGACCTACAGTAAAAAATATGCTGTGATCTGTGCCATTAATAATCATTACAAGTAATAACCATTGCTTGTAATGTGTATGAAACAACTGGAGTGACTAACACAGGTCTTTGAAGACTATTCATGTATGCAAACTATATTTATGATTTAATTTGCTTTAGCAAGGTTGCACATCTGCTCATTAAAATGTCACTTCTTGGCTGAGCTGGAAATGATGTTTTTCAACTGCAGAGCTGCAGTTCTTCTGCTCATCTGTCTAGTCACACATTAACCACAAAAAAAGAGGCGTAATAGTTCATAACTGGAGATGGAGCTATTCCACTCTTCCCTTTTATTTAGCAAGCTTCGAGAGATGAGGAGATACATCAAGAGACAGGGATAGGCACGCCTGCAAGAATGTTTCTTTCCTTCTCTAAGCAGCTCTACAAAACAGTCCTGGAGAAAGAGAGTACAATAGCTGAAAGATAGCTGATACAAACATAAGGTAGCTGTTATAAACAGAGGGGCCATAAATGTGTACAAGAAGGAAACCAGTGGTTTCATACTTGTACTGCAAGAATTTGCTTTAATGGCCATAGTTGTATTGGGTGAAGTCAGCTACATTTCAGAAAAACTCTTCATAATGGGCCCTATTTACATACTTATTTTCATTAAAAAGGGTGTAGATTCCACATTATGATCTGGATGGTCTGAATAACATGTAAAGTATTCAGAAGAACATTAATATTGAAATAAGTTATGACCACTCTGTGATGACGAAAGAATAAAAGCACATGAATATTCCCAATGCATCGAGAGTGTCCTTTCAGACAGTTCAGGTATCACCTAGGCAACTAAAGGAGTCCACTGCATTCAGTACCTGATTTCTAACTCATCCTTGTGTTAAACAAAACTCTTAACAATATGGCAACCACTGTAATGAAAGCATCCTAAATTTATAGCTTCTCATCCAGAGAGCTGGGTAATATTAAGAGTACATAATGAATATATAATAAATAGCATATAGCAAATTAAGAGCCCATAATGAAATATGCATGCAGTGCATGCATAATTTAATCTGTGAAAAGCCCTTTACCTAAACAATAGTAGATGGAAATAAAGCCTTTGGATTTATCACTGTTTACCTACTTCAGAAGAATCCAGCTTTCAGGATAGTAGCAAGCAATTAATTAATTTAGGATATTTCTATAAGCTCAGGACCCCAAATTATATAGGAGTGCTTTCCTTGTTTTCTATCTGTTAGTAAACGACACATTATTTTTTCTTTTCAAAATGATGGCTAGCCATTTCCTCATTTGTTTATCTGCAATTGCAACCTTTTATAAAAGGATTAAAAAATCCTTGTTTTTTATGCTTAGTTAAGAAATCTGAGATCCTGAACCACTTCACAGACTCCTTTAAAATCACATCTATTAAACTGTTAGAGATTAGTAGCACACCAGAAATTGGTAGATTTTTAATGATGCAGTGAATAGATTTTTGATTTCTTAGACTTAGCATTTCAGAGTTTGTTTGCAAAAAAAGCAGATATGAGTTTCAATGTGGACTCAGTACAAAAAGTTCGAAATGCTTTGCCTTTTTAGCAAGACAATTTTAACAGATGATTTTCTGATTAATTTACAGCATTTGCCAAAGCTTTTGCATATTTCTTCAGTTCCAATATAGTTGATTGAATAGTAGCCTGCAGAATATTGTCAAATAAATGCGTATTTCAAAAAAGAGCAGGGAGAATGTAATTTTCCACCCACTAACAGGCTGACCATATATTCAGAAGTGGTATTTGGCAGGAGCTTGATTCAATAAGTTATGAATAGCCACTACACGCTGTTTTACTATACCCCCTACACAGGTCTGCATTGAGGACCTCCAAATTCTACAATTGCAAGGGGGGGACCTAAATTCCATGATTGTAGGAGTCCAATATTTGAGTTCATCAGGAGAATTACCAAGCTAGCAATGGCCAAGGAAGAAACAGAACTTTAATCAAGATTGAATTAATGCTGATGTGATGATTTGAAATCCAACTTGAAAAATAAAGCAATAGAAGATCTGGCCCTATATGGTCTGATATGGCCACTCAGCCTGAATTGGTGTTGACAGCTCGTATTTTTATTGCATCAACATGCCTTATTGCTGTCATTGGGCCAGAGGTTTGATACCTCTGAAATCTGAATGGGGAAGTAAAGTAGATCATATCTGAAAATTAACAATAAAATGGAAACTTCTGAGGCAAAGGCTTGTTTACCACATCTTCAGAGGAGCAGCTGGAGGTTGCAGAACATGAATGTCATAAGAGTTATATGGTGTAATTAATACTCAGCAATTTCTTTCTGTAAATCTGTACTATGAAATTGAGCATTTTTCCTCTACCTTATGGGTTTAGAAACCAACATGTACAACATTAAGCAGAGATTTTGCATGAAAAAGGAGACTGAATCCCAATTCCCTCTTGTGGCAGAAACCCAAGTACACATAGGACTTGATCTAGAAAAAAAAAAAACAAACACAAAAACAAACCACTGGAAAGTCTTCCACTGATTCCAATTGGATTTGAAACAGACTTGCAAGCCAGCTGCATCAGAGACAGAGGCATAACAGAGCCTATCAGAGTTCTATATTCTCCAGCTAATGGCCAAAGCAAAACAGTGCAACAGTAACAGCTTCAGACAGGTTTAATTTAAATCGAAGGAGTGATCTTCCATATTATTTTCTGCCTTTCAACATTCACTGAACCACAGAATCACAGAATGGATAAGGTTGGAAGGGACCACAGTGGGTCATCTGGTCCAACCTCCCTCCTCAAGCAGGGTCATTCTAGAACACATGGCACAGGATTGCGTCCAGACAGTTCCAGAATATCTCCAGTGAGGGAGACTCCACAACCTCCCTGGGCAATCTCTTCCAATACACGGTCACCCACATACTAAAGTCCTTCCTCATATTTGGGTGGAACTTTAGAAACTGTTGTAACGTAGTAATACGATCCAATATAATATTAAGAAAATAATCCTTATATATATATATGAACTTTTAATCTTAATGAAAATGGACACCGTGAGGTTGCTGCTGGAGAGAAACACCTGATGGAGATTTGAGCACAATGAATTGTAGAGTGCAGGATCCTCTCAGTGATGGCGTATTGTTTAAATAAAAGAGCAGCCCCTCTGCAACTTTGCTCAGTGGCATTTGAAATGACTTAATCTTGAGAACTGTTGTGAGTCTTTGGGAGCAGCATTGGTCTGTGCATACAGCCTCCCATCATGGTGTTGCTCTGATGTGTGCTGATGTAATTTCCTTTTAATGTTTTATGCCCTTTGTGGTATTTCAGTTTTTCTCTTCTGAAGGTATTGAAGAGTGTAATACTCATGGGTCTTATGGAGGACCTCAAACTGCAATCCTTAGTTTAATAGCATTTCAGGAGTAAGAATGATCTGCTGCTTCCTTTATTCCATTTAATTGCATGGTGTCTCACAGAAAACTCCTACTCTGGTCACCAAAATCCACTGAAGGTCTCTTTTTCCTCTCCAACTTGAGCAGAAGTAGAAAAATATCAATTAGAAAGTGTATTGATGCTTTCTGAGTAGAACTCCTGAGTGCAGAGTGCAGTCCAAAAGAGATTGGGAGGAAAAAATGTAGTTATAAAGAACATTGAAGAGAATAAAGTAACAGTTCAATAGTATGTGCCCATAGGCTGATTGCATTGAAACAAACACCTCATTAAAATTTCTAAAACCAGTTATACTCTTTGTAGTTCTTAATTTGAACATCTTAGCAATGAAACTCATTTTGACTTTCATCAGTTTGGTTTCTAGTTCAGTGCAAGGCTATCTCCAATCCTCACGCACTCTTAAAAGTACTTTCCTTTTAAAAAAACTTTCATGAAATGGAAGTCTAAAGATTTAGTAACATCAGCACTGTGCTGCTGATATTTGAGACTTCAACAATTCAATAAAACAATTACATTAGGTGGGGTTTCCTTTTTGGGTCAGAGATCTTGAGCACAACTTCTTCCATCCTGACAGCAGCTACTTAACATTCAAACCATATTAAAGGCAGGTAATGAATTAAGAACAATGACAAATCCATCCAAAAACATTTTGGAAAAACAATGAACAGGCTTTAATTGCCTCAACTGTGTTGTTCAAAAAATCCCCGAAATCTACTAAATCCAGATCTAGCCATGCCCTTGTCAGTTGTTTCAAGATTGCAGAACCAAACACATCAGTACTAGGTGCTTTATTTGTATTTCTATGGTAATACATAGTTCAATTCATGTGTTTATGGTGCAAACATGTAATAGGATTCCAACTGGTGTGGCATACAGACACTTTAAAATTGAGTAAGCTATAGAAATCAGGGAGACATTTGAGGTGTAATATGCTTTTAAGATAAGTTAGCAGCAGAAGTCCAAATGAAAATTGAAAAAAAATACTTTTAAAAATAATTTTCTTGTTTTTATTTTCAAATTCTTTTTAGTGGTTTGATTTGCTTTATCTTCCTCCATGGCTCATAATTTGCTTTATCTCCCTCCGTGGCTCATCTGTTCTTACTGATAGCCTGCAAAGTGCACATCTGCTATCAAAATTTCATAGCAGATACCTTCTGTTTTCATCATGGCTTGCTTGTTTATATACTTAAGGTGCTATGTTTGTTTTTAAATATATAAGCTTTATGAAGGAGACATTTGTATAAGATTTTGCTGTGACCTGGCTCTGGACTTCAGGTCTCCTACAGTCTTTCTCTCTCTAGTTACACCTATATTTGTATGTGTGTGTGCTCATAAATACATATAATAAATTTATAAGCAAGTTGCTGATGCTGACTTGTAAGAAAATGTAAGTGAAATGAGTTTAATTTTGTTTTTCATCCTTACAATAGGCTTACTTTGGGCATACATGGAGCTTAAAGCCCGCGTGTTATTGAAATCTGACTCTTCTTCATCTACAGCAGGTGGTTCAAAGAAAAACAACCCTTACTGTACTTTAGCTTTAGGCTGCCTATTTCTAGAGAGATCCATAAACTTTGCAAAACAGATGGTTATATTGACAGCTTGCCAGAAGCCTAGGGACCACACTTAGTCTAAATAAAACATGAACAAAATCACTATTTATTTCTACTCATGATACCTAACCAAATAACTGAATTAAACTGAACTATTGTTGTTTAAACCCAACAGTGATGAGTTTTATTGTAAAATACTGGGGGTGAGGGGTATTGACAGTCCTAGTTTAAGACCTTTTCAGGTGATATCTTAGGTAACCCTTTCTCAGTTAAAAAAAAAGCAACAAAAAAAACCCCCAACAAACCAAAAAAAAAACAAGGGACCTTAGTAGAAACTGTTTAATCAAGCATGCTGGCAATGCGTGTTTTAGATCTCTAAAGCAAGGAAATGGGATTTCCTGACATGGTGTGCCAGTGCAAAATGCATTAAATGCTATTGAGGGAACCCCTAGCCCACCCAGTGCCAGGAGGCTCATTTAACAGTTTTGCTAACGTGGTTTTCAGTGCAAGATACAGTGCTTGTCTAAGTCATTAACCTCTGCTGTGTTCTGAATATACTGAATATAGGGAAAAATACTCTGTAAGCAGTGCTGTATATACTGTCTATGACTAAGGCCAACAGATTTTCCTTTATTCAGTGAGAGTCAAGCAAAAAATAGAACATGCAGTCAGCAACTATTGCTTACTATAGCTTTCTGCTGATATTCAAATGTGGAAAATTTTTTTTTTTATTTTGTTTTCAAACTTTCAGCTGTCCATCCAATTTGAATATCACCAAGAGGAAGCGCCACCTAAGTCTTAGAGTCATATACATCAGAACATAACATATTGTTGCTGTAGTTCTTAAAAGGTTTTTGAGCAGCTGCTGAAACTGAAGGAATCAAATGTATTCTAAACAAATAAAGCAATACAGGCCAAAAAGTTTTGTCCTAGTAGGAGGTTGAGTACACTTTGTATAATACAGTGGGGATATTTTGTATCCCCCTTACTTCTTCTGCTTTTCCCTTCTGGTTCAAATAGCAGGACTTCAAGGCAAACAGCCAAGAGAGACTCAGCTCTTTGCTAAGGCTGATTCCACGAGCCTGATATCCTTCCACAGGCACCAGGGTATATATTTGCAGAATAGAGCTTAATTAACACTTCAGTGTGATGAAGCATAAACTCAATATTTGGATGCTATGTTTACTGCTTGCATGAAAAATGTTGTCTTCTGAGCTGCATGAAGCCTCATGTGCAGCCTGACCTAGAGATGACCTTAGGAGCTGACAGTAGAGGTTTCTGGCTAGTTTATTAGGCAGTGAAGGAATCTGTCTGTAGGGTGAAGCTTGGGCTCCCCTGCAAAGTACGGTCAGAAGAGGCAGTCTTTATTGAGCTCTTTCTTTAACTTTGAAATCCATGTGTAGAAATTTGTCTTTTAATGACTAATGGGATTTGCAACAAATCCCATTGCTATCATCCTAAACATGTCTGCAGTCCTGGCCTGCTAAGGTACTCATGGATGCATCGGTGGAGTTGATGATAAGCTCCTGTTTTACCAGTGTGCCACACAGCTTAGAGAGGTGCTTTTTTTCCTTGATATTATGAATGGTCCTCCTAAAGCCAAGATAAAATATCTGTGGGCAGTCTTCACAGTAGGTAGGTGCCTGATCCTGCATCAGAGAGCATTATTACTGAGTTGCCGAGAACTGATTACTCTGTGAGTTATCTACCAGATTTTGCAATAATCTAGTAGATGATAATTCCTGTCACAAGTGCTGTGACCCCTTAGCTCCCACTGCCCTTTAAGCTCTGTAAGTTTTATTGTTAAGGGGTTTCCAGCCCATCTCCATTCATTACCTTAGAAACATAAACAGAAACATTACTGAAAATGTCTAATAACGAATTTAGCCTGAGCACCCTACTGGGAGGTAGAGGACCATTATTATCTCCATTTTACAGTTGAAGAATAAGGTCCAGAGTTCAAAGCTGTCTGCCAGATCTCCTTCTGCCAAGTCTGTCCTGCTTCTATCAATAGGCTATTAACTTGAACTCCTCTGCTGACCACCAGTACAACAGAACCGATTGCAAGATAGGTGGTTTCCATTGTAATCAGATTCAAAACCTTTGAGGCTCACTCTAAATTAAAAGCAACAGTATAAAACCTCCCCATAAACTTGCCAGCATTTGCTACAGATTTCTGCAGCATCACTTTAATAGTCTCTCTCTGTGAAACACTACATATTAGAAGGTAGAATGAAGCTGCTGGTGCTTAACTTACCATATTATCTCTATATGCAGACTCTTTGCATATCCCAGAGCAACAGTTTAACTTAACTGTGACAATTGCACTGAGAGCCATGTCCTTCTCACTCACAAGAGAGATGAAAAAGTCATGGATTTCTCAGTTTTTCATGTAGCTATGGCTATGCTTATTCTAAGCATTGAGAAACCAAGACACTGGCTTAAAGATAATGAGATTTTAAACAGTTATTATGGTTTCAACTCTATGAACCTCTCCATATTTTGTGTGAAGAGGATTCATGTTTTTAAGTATTTCAGGTTAGGTGGGGTTCTTCGATAAAGGAGAAAGTATTTGTTATAATCTGTGGAATCCTATTGCATAGATTTCAGCAAAACACCACAATTCTACTAAAGTTGCAAGGTATGGGAAAACCTTTCTTTCAAGCACCTTGAGCTCTGAGGTGGTTGTCCCAGAAAACCAGATATTGCCAGTAGCATGAAATTTCAAAAATATATTATGGGGAAGAATGGAGAAAACCAAAGAAGTCCCATTTTAGCTGAAACTTTTTGGCAAAGTATAAGACAAGTAAGGCAAGTTCACAGAAAGCTTGATTCCATATGCTCAAGCAATGAGTGCTAGTCAGAAGGGAAACACAGAAGGTAATATTGTTTTGTACAGTTTTAGTCTATTTAATACTTTTCTGTTAATTCAGGCAATAGAATGAACTGTTAAGTACTCTGGGTAAGGAAGCATAATGGAATGTGGAAGAGACATTTGGAAAGGATTGAAAAGAAAAATTCTATTTGGAGCCTGTGCCCATGTGATAGCAAAGTGATTCAAAACATAAAGCTGAACTAATATGGGACCAGACTGTTCAGCGTGGCAACCAACACCAGTAATAATAAATGCACTGGATGCAATTTGTAAGCTGGGTAATGTTAACCATGAACAAAAAGGACATACCACTCACTCAGATGAATGTTTTGTAGCTGCAAGTGGATGCAGTTTCAATGAAAGCTGAGTTGAGTACCAACCAAAAGCTCATACCCTTTCCTATAAAATAGAGTCTTTAATGTGACAGTGAAATACTAGAAAACCCTCAAAAGAGACAGGTAGATTAAAATTCAGGACACACTAGAAGGGTACATGAACCACTTATGACTAAGTTTAGCTTGAAAGACATATATAAAGGTGAAAATGATAAGAGCATCCAGGGTTGGAGTAGAAGTCTATTTGATCTCACAGAAAGGGGGTGTGTGTTAGAGTGGAAGACAAATATGGTGAGCGAAAAGCCTTTGATAGTGTTTTCTTGGGACAAGAGTAATAATTAAGAATAGGAGAGAAATATTCAAGCTTTCCATCCATTACGTTAGTTGGGGAAAATGAATTATGAAAACAATAATAAAAAAAAAAGAAACACTTCTATGCAGGAAAGAATCAGGCATGCATAAGAGAAGGAGGGGATAATGTAAATGCCACTTACCTGTGTACACTTGATAAACCTGCAGAATTCTGGCAGGCACTACTTGAAGAAATGGGATCCATGCTTGTGCATACATCCCTTCTTAGATTTTTTAGTTTTTCACCCTGTCACTTGAATAACAAAATGTTTCAAAGGGTTTAACAGAAAAAAAAAAAAGAATGAAATTCAAGGCACTAGGAAGCCAGTTTCTCAGTGACAAGTAAACTGAGTGGTTTAAAGAAGGATTATTTTGGAAGGAATTTGAGCTGCTGCATAAACAACAAATTCTGGGTGCACTTATAAGAAAAATTGAAACTGTGAGTTGTGTAGTTAATGCTGGCAAAAGACATGGATTCTGTCTAACCTAAAAAGGTTCAGTGGCAAACTATGCAAAAAAAATTTTAAAAAGTGCTTACTATACTTCCTCTAAAGAGTACCCTGAGTGTGCTATTTGGAATAGATATCTAGAGTACATGAGAAACAATTCTTAATAAAGAGTTTGAGAAATGAGAGTTAATTAGGTTGCAGCCAGGAAGGATGTGGAATATAGCATAATTAACCTTATTCTATTACACTTGTGCTGGCAGCTAGGTCCAGGAAGAAGGCTTGAAGTGGGAGGCACTGGACAGCCTTTGGAAACATGAAATTTGTCTCAAACTATTCCTTGCCTGAATCAATAGGTCTGAGGGTTTGTATACATGTGTCAGGATAGTCTATTGCAGCTATGGGTTTGCCTGTGGAGAAAACCATTGGTTAGGCCAAGTATCTATTTAAACAGTGTTCCTTTTAAAATCTATCTTAAATACTTGGCTGGGGGAATTTGAACTCCTAGTTAGGAGCCAGAGCATATCTGGAGCGGATAGGGGCTGGAGTGGATGGGGGCAAGACTGAAACTTTGGGACAATGTGACAATTATTTTGCTTTTCTGTAGAATAATTTACCAAGTTCATATACGTTGTAAGTGGTACTGTATTTTTCTCCAGCTTTCTGATGATGGAGCAGAAATGTTCCAGAATACTCTTGGATGGACCTAGAAGCAGCAGGGCCAGATTTGTAACCCTGATCCATGGACAAATTGACTACTGGAGTAAAGGATTTCTACTAGACAGGCACATGTTGCCTGAAATATCAGCATCTGCTATTTCAACATTTGGGGGGAAGAGTTGTTTCTATCCTAAGAGTTGTTTCCAATCCGAAGAGATACCCAGCAGAAGTAACGTGCTGAGCTGGAGATGGGTTATTGGTTAGAAAAGTCAAGGAACTGTTGTCATTTCTTGTGTTTACAGAGCAGTATACCTTATATATGTAAAAAAAAATATGTGGCCAGTCTTTGCGAACGAAGATCTGGGAGAGGTCTTTTTACCTTTCAAGCCTGCGCAGTGGATTTTTTAGGTGAGACACAGCCTGCGCTGAACTGAGCCCACCCTT
>JAWWLV010000144.1:34004872-34032297 GCA_035041135.1 Platyrinchus mystaceus
GCAGGACCGGGAATCGAACCTGCGACCTTGGCGCTGAGAGCACAGCATCTTAACCACTAGACCACCAGGGGTCCCCACCTTATATATGAGTACTACATGAAATATAAGGTTAGGAAGCTGATGGCACTGACTAGGAGCCAGAAGTGCTGTTCTTGCTTCTCCATGGCAACATTTACACCAGTCCAAGTGATAAATGTTCCTTAAAATATTGGAAACTTACCCTAACAGCTCAGTATTTTCATCACTTTATGCCAAGTTCAGGGTAATAGTTGGTAACAATGCATTCCCCTAACTACCACGCTGCCAGGTTCTCTAGTGGGAGCTTTTCTCAGTCCCTGCTGCACGAGCTATTTAAATCTGCTTTAAAGCTATAAAGACTGAGATATATACATGTCCAGGGTAGGCACCTGTTTAAGTGCCTTACTGGATGGCTAGACACTTGGGCATATTTTCTGTAGAGAACAAGGACACCTGTAACCACTGCAGTCACCAGCACAGGTCAAAGTGAGGTTCCCTCCTCCAGAGGTGAACAGTGAATCCTTATCATTGTGCATATTTACTTAATTTTTCTTATCCAGTACCTGGAGGGTTAGCATCTCTTCCTTTCTCTTCCATAAATCTATTTTCTGTAAAAATAAAGCTTTTCTAGCTGAAAATTTTCAATGTATTAGTTCCAAAGTGATTAGTCTTTTGGGATGAACAAAAACCAGATCTTCTTGGTAAATGAACCATTGTCCTAGGTTACCTGCCCAGATCTATATGTGAACATCTTACTCATGTTTTCAGTGCAAAAGCAATAATTATAACCACCACCATATTGCTCCTCATGAGGTAAAGTCCCTCACTCATGTTGAGTGGTAATCACAGCGTGGCTTTCAAAAAGGTTTTCCTTGGAAGTTGTGTCTAGCAAATAAGAAATTCCTTCAAGCACTTGCAATCTAAAAGGACAAACAAACCCAAAAAGTTGAGAATGACAGTCTTTATTTTATTTGAACTCTACTAGTTTTAGGAGGTATAAGCCTCTGATTATAGCTATAAGCTTTTCAGCTATAGGCCTGCTGATAAAAGGGAACTTGGTGCCCTGTGAAAGCTGTACTAGGAGAAGAGACCATGTATACTGACAGATAATACAAAGTGAAAGAAATGGAAAGCTCATGGGAGGAAATTAAGACATATGGATTCAAGAGCAGAGCTGAGAATCTGGCGCTTGAGGCAAAACCTAAATGAATTGTGAAAGCCTCCTACAGTAAAGGATGCAGCTGTTTCATGTTATCCACCTAATCTTCCATCTCCAGGAGCAAAAGATCTTTAATGAATGGTGCCAAACTTGTTCTCCTTGTCTTGCATGTGTTAAGCAACACTCATAATATGGAATTTATCCAACATTTCTCTTTCTGAATATCCTAAGTCAGCCTTCCTCAGACTTCCTGTGGTCTTCCTCTGGAGGGAAGTTGTCCATTCGCCAACCTTGCCCTCATCAGAACACCTATACACAGGTTAGGTCCAACAGTATCTGTTAGAGTTTTTAGATGGTAATTTAAAAAATATCAAACCATTGATAATGTATATTATGTCCTTCCTAATTGCTTCAAGATCTTCTATTTCCACAATAGAAATACCAGCTAAAACTGGACTGTGGATAAATCACTAACAGTACTACAGTTGGGCCACATAAAATATTCACCTCATTTTTCTGATAGAGTGATTAAAGAAGAGTAATTCAAGATCAACATTTCCATGCAGCTGAGGGTACTCTTCACAATATTGGTCCAACTATTTTATATGTTTTTAACTTTGAGTATTGCTGCTGTTGTCAAGACAGAACATACGCAATAATGCATATGGTATTCTGATAACTAGCAGGTTATTAATCAGAGATAAAGTATTGTCTGAAACCTTATAAAAGAAATACACCATGTGTTCATGTCAGTAGATGCTAGTCTGAATTCTGTCTAAACTCTTAGTTAGTGCTTGCCTCAAAATGAGAAGAGGGTGATGCTAATTTCAAAAGTAGTTGTCTACAGCAAGTGATTCTCCCTGAGCTTTGAAAATTTCTATTTCAAAAATTTAAATAAGAAAGAAAAAAGGCTCTTAACTGGGTTTGGATTTACCTAATGACTTATTCAGTGATGACATAGCATATACTATTAATATAGATTTCATTATTTTTACATTTAATCTATTGCTGCCCAATCTACTCTCTCTAAACCATGCCCACGCAGTCTAGATATGTTGTTATTTTATTTAAAAATAAAAATGTTGTTTATCAGAGGTAGTCATCTCCATTTGGTTTCTTGCCTGGATAGGTAGGTAGCAAATTTGTTTTAGTAAACAGTACATTTATTTATCATTTTTGGTACTTAGAAAACTCCACATAATAGATATAACACTAGTACCGCTATTCATGAAGACCCCCAGGGTCAGGAAAGGCTATGAACACTCTGAACACTCATGATAGAACTAGCAGAATGTAAAACTCTACGTACTTTCAAATCTTTTTACAAGTCTGCTTGCTTTAAGAGGAGGGTTGGCCAGAAAACAAGAATTCTATTTGGAAAACTATTTGAGGTTTAAAATTTACAATTTTGCTTAGGAACATTCACATGACCTTTTAGCATTTCTTACAAGTATTGATTCATTCTGGCATAACACATTACTTGGGTAGAAAATATGTATTGCAGAATGGGCAATTCCACACTCAAAGTTTCTTTCCTCTAATATATAGTGGTTTTCTTTTCTATCTGTCTTACTATTGGTATTTTATATAAAAAGATATAATATGAACAAGATAGTATAGCTTTTACAGAACAGAAAAAAATTGAGCCAGGTAGAAGATGGAATCTGGAGCCTGAATCATCCAGAACTTCTTTGAGTGGTTGACCTATTAACTGTTTTGGATAAGGCTCTCTGAATTTGGCCAGCCAGTTCATTCTGGACTGGAAAAAAAGCGCCAGTAGTGCTGAGATTGAAATCTGCATGTTGATTTGATAAATTGTCAATACCCAAAGAATTTTTAAAGCTTTTGGTCAACCTGGCAGTGATTGTCTTCTGAAATAATAAACAAAGTTTAAGAAGTTGCTAGGTTTTTTATGATTTTTTTTTTTTAAAAGTCAATATCTTTTCCTTATTGTTTAACATGACTTGAAAAATATAGAGGACATAATTCTTGTCCAAGCACAAGACTTGTAATTACTACAGTCCAAGACCAGAAATTAGATTAAACTATGCTTCTGAAGTCGGTTTGAAAGTACATCACCCAAGGCTTATAATATATTTCCCTTCCTTGCTACACTCAATGAAGACTTCTTTCTGATTGTTGCCTGGTTAAGTTTATTGCTGAGAGTGTGAGGAAAGAAAAGAAATACTTAGAAATTGTAACTGCATTAGCTTTATAGTTTATAGATCCTTGTAAACACATTGTAAGCATTTCATATCTAAAGTGCTGATGTCTCTGAAAAATTCTGTCTCAAAAAAAAATTCTATTAGTCCTTAATTGTGGGTGTGGAATACTTTACAGTTCTGGCTCTGATCTGAACTCCATTACACCTAGTGATACTCATGCACTGACATATGAATACACCCTCTCATCAGCATCCTATTTCTATTTGGCTCAGTTAACTCTTAGAAAAACAAATATTTCTAAACCAGCATAATTTTCCTTGGTTCTGGCATGAAATAGCTGAGCCACAGCATCTGATGATGTGAAAGTGCTCAGCTTTCCCTGCCTTGCCCATGTCAAGCATCAGTCTTCCACATGTTTTCGTGACACAGTCTTGTAGGAGTCAGCAGAGTGCTGTATAGAGACTTGGCCCAAACAGCTGAATGACTGACTGAATTTGCTCACTGACTTCAAATCGAATGTTATCAGTGAAACCTTTGCTGCTGTGTTTCCTGTCATTGTGTCCTTAGGCTGACCATTTCCTGTTCATGTCCTTTAAGCAGAGAATATGCAGAAGATCAGGGTCAGCCCCGAAGCTGCAAATGCTTCACTCGTGGTTTGGGAAGATAAAACTGTTATTTTAATAAGGTTTGAACAAACACAAAAGTTGCCTACACTTCTTTTTTTCTAATCAGTCACAAAGAACTGATCATAAAAATTGCTTACATCATCAATTTTTAGCCAATATTGAACTGATTTTTTCAAATGTGGTGTGTAGTTGCAGCTGGGCAAATGCAAGCTACTGCAATCTGTGGAAGAACCAGAATGTTTTTAAACGACCCTATACTGTAATCTAAGCCAAGTAAATATAATGATTCACCCTGGAAAGATAAATTATTGCCTGGAAAAATGCCAAAGCATTTTAATTTGTAACTCCAACATGTCTCTCTTGGAACCCATTGTGAAATGTCTGGGATACAAAGTATTTCCCAAATTGTTATATAACTTCATAATTCATTGTAGTTTTTTCCTCTTCCTCATCCAGCACATGCATACATATGCTTAATTTAGACAAAAAGTTTGCTGCAAATAGCCACCTGAAAACACCATGGGGAAAAAAATTACCTCAGTTGTGATTATCAGTAACATTCAAGATTTCAAGTTAGAGCTGCAGCAGGTGTCAGGGAGCTACTTGTCACCACAGCTTGGAAATGTGACAAATTGTCAGAGATGGTTGGATGTCCTAGGCTGTTATTAGCCATCTGTTTTCAGCTCTGGGAGGGTCAGCTGCCTGGACTTGACCAATCCCACCCCTTAGTTAGAGAATTTAGAGCATCAGCCAATGTAGAGCTGATTTTGTTTGCTGTTTATGAAAGGAAGATGCATCACATAGTGCTGGGCAGATTTGTTTCTGGGATTTTGTGGAAATTGTGGTATACAAGTTAGGATTCAACTGCCTGAGTCTCCTCTTAGCACAAAGTGGGTAAGAGTCTTTTCCTCTGTGCCCTGCTCTAAGCACCCTCACTTTCTGTGACATCTGACACATCAGGACTGCTGTGTAGGAGAAGCATCTATTTGCCTGTTTATGTTTGTTTTATGTCATCCTTACAGTTACCAGGCACAGGGTTACTCTTGCAAGAGTCCCTCCTCAGCTTCTGGTGCTTTCAAGTGGTCATTTGTTCCCATAACTGTTCCCAGAGAAGTCAGTCATTTCTCTGAAATTTGCAAGTTCAGTGGCTAAAAAAGATTAATATGCTATTGTGTCCCATTCCTCTAGCAGACTACTAAAGTTTCATCATGATCCTAACATTTCAAGGACCAAATAAATGCTTGAAAATAGGATAGAAGAACTGTATTTTGATAGCTCTAGCAGGCTTTCCCTTTTTTCTCTGAAAGATACGTGAAAACACTCTGTAGCTAATTGGAGTGCATACCAAGGGAAGTTGTGATGATGTAAGGATAAGGTTACACAAAAGTGGATTATTTTATTGTATTCTATACTTTGTTAGCTATCTAAAATAATTTCTGATATTCATTAGTATAGAAGAATATTAATAATTTCACTTATATTTTTAAAAACTACTTAGTGTACCGATGCATCTACGAAGAAATTATTGACACACTTAAAATCCTAAAAAATCATGTAAATGATATTTTACTATGCTAGAAGAGAAAAAAGTAAAATCCAGCACATTTGATTCTCGCTTTTTGTGCTATTTGTTTTTTCCTTGGGAATAAGTATGGGCAATGAAAATGATCTAATAAATGTAACCTTCTTCTATTGCTTATAATATACTTTTCCTATTAAGTAATAAAAATGGACAGGAGCATTTACTGTGCCTTGGAATGCTATTCAGATTCACTCTCATACCTCTTTGCTGTAAATGGCCAGCACTACAACTGAAAGTAGCTATCATGAACTGAGTCTTTACTATCACCTCCTCTTTCTGTGATTATAGCCTTCAGAGTTCTCTCAGAGTATACTAATGCAATATGAATTGACATATGCCCAGTAATTTTGTTGGAAAATCAGGCAAGAGAAAGCTCTTCTGTTTGGGAATTGTATAGGACGCATTTCCATAACAAGCCCGGATCACTCATTCTACTGCTACTTGTACTACAGTGCACCTCTGGAGATCAGAGCCACAAAAGCTTTAGAAATCAATAAAGTAACAGTTTATATATTTTGTATATGATGCGTATAAAAATATAACATGGGCAATTCTGACTACAGAGGCAATAGATCCATTGGAAGTTTCCACTAAGATCATGTAATAAATCATGAGTGGCTTGCACAGTTTAAAGAATGTTTAGCTAGAATTCAAGACCCTTTTAACTAAAAGGTTTTACAGTGAATGGATTAGACCTATATTGTGTGTTCACATGAGGCTCTCCATATGTCCTGCCTATTTCTCAGTGCAATCCTTGGTTTTGTGAAACTATATGCAAGATTTGGTGATCTTCTTTGGGGGGGTTGAATCACAAAGATTTCTTTGAAGTGGCACTTTTTTCCTCACTGAAGTTACTCAGTTCCCACCCTTCCAGCTTCTTTAGCATTCTCAGAGAAAGATGCTGGGAAATTTCCATTTGCCTGCACTATTAATGTGGTAACAGAGTGTGACTACCATGCTATCACATGTCAAGTGAGCCAGGTTTTCCTTGGAAGGTAAGGTAGGCAAACACGGCCCCAGCAGCTGAGTACCTGTTCTCAGCCCAGCACCCAGAACCTCTTGCTTTTCGCAGGGATGAAGAGCAGAGAAGCAGAAGCTACTGCCCAAGGGGAGGAAATATGGGTCTGCAGTTTGACCAGTGCTGGGTGAGGATAAATTTGGCAGCCAGTGGAGGAAGGAGGGAAGGGGCTAAGCCGGACTGGCCTTCCAACTGCACTATATTGTAGACATACCATGCAAGTCTGAGCTAAGCTGTCTGCTGTACAACAGTGGCTGTCATGATGACGGTTCTAATCAGTGATGGTATCATGCAGAACTGTATGCAGCGGATAAAGAATGATATGTTAAGTTGATGTCCTAAAGCATAGGTGTCATGATGACATGCTTAGCTATGGGTTGAGGGGATAGGTACTTTTCTTTTATATTTTCCCTGTAGCTTTACCTGTTTTCCATTCCTACAATTAATTCCTGAAATTAATTTCAGAAACATTTATGTTCACACTAACCAATCTTTTTTTTTTTTGAAAAAGAAAAAGATGAAAGATAGTTCAGAAAAGTGAAAATTGAACCTTTTAATTATTTTAATATTCAACCTTACTTTTGTTAGTTATATTTACTATGGGTTGTGGCACATGGTAGTAGAAAAGAGCCTATTCAATGAAACTACTCTAAGAAATATTAGTTGTAAAAAAAAAGTTAGTGACAGGATGAAGGGTAACAGTTTTAAACTGAAAGAGAGTAGATTTACATGAGATGTTAGGAAGAAATTTTTCACTGTGAGGATGGTGAAGCACCAGGACAGGTTGTTCAGAGAAGCTATGGATGCCCCATCCCTGGGTGTTCAATGCCAGGTTGCATACAGCTCTGAGAACCCAATCTCCTAGAAGATGTCCCTGCCCATGGTAGGGAAGCTTGAAACTAGATGATCTTTAAGATTCCTTCCAACCCAAACCATTCTGTGATTCTGTGATTCTATGGTAAGGTTCTCAATAAAATTATATAATTTTGTACTAATATATTCTACAGCTTTTTACTAATACATGAAAGTGAATTACAGCTTCCATCCCTAATACTTTGTCCTATCTAGGTACTCTCAGTCTATTCTAAATAGGAATGGAGATGTATATATAACACATAATATTCAGAGCCTGTGCCTATGCACCTTGGATCTTCCTGGGGAAACCAAGGAGGGAAGATTTATAATAAGTATGTATCAGATAATAAATGAATTCTCACTTGTAGGACCTTTGCTGAGAAGCTGAGACTTAATCAGTCTGTATAACCTGCCTGTGTGACTATCATAAACATATACAAAGTTTTCTTAAATTTTAGAAAAGCTTATTTCAATGGAAATGAGACAAAAAAGGAGTGTATCACATAAACCAAGGAATTGTCTTCTTGTCTCACTGGATATGGTGGTATATGTATGTTTTAATTCACAGGAATGCATGTAAGCACACTTACTTAAAATCAGTATGACTAATCAGAACTGTAATTGGATGGTTTTTTTCATTGATTTCCAAATTAAGGATACAAAGTATTTTTTTTTCTACTCTTCTATTAGTGCCGTTCATATACTAATGAATCTATTATACTGTGAATAATCCCAAGGGATTGGAAATACAAAATTAATATTTAAGAATGGAGGTGGGAGAGGTAAATTCATCTTATGTGTGTGTATGTATGTTAAACAGAGTGTCTTTCTTTTAAAAAGACAAATTTTAAAAGTGGTTTCTTTTCCTGTTGTTATGTAGTAAGTAGAAGTTTGTCTGGTTTTAAAGATCTGTTTAGTAAAAGATTTGGCTTAATTGCAGCAAGGAGTGTCCAAAGTCTTCTTTTCTCTGTTGAAGGATAACTAATTTGTAATGCACTCTCCCCTCAAAGGGAGCAGATTTATGTTTCCTAGTAATAGTGGAAAGTCTGGACCACAGAATGAGTCTTACAAATCCTGTTTTGAAGAAATTTCTGCCAGTACTAGATTGTCACAGTAATGTTTCTTTTTCCTTCTGGTTTTCATGCATTATTTGGGAGGACCACACAGCACAGGGAACAGTGGTATACCATAACTGCCACTTAAATAACTGCAGTCTGAGCAACTGTGAGCATAAGGAAATGGAAGGTATTCAGACTGGAATTATTGAGGATTTACCCTCCAAAGACTGTGTAGATGTTCATGCTTGCTTTCATTTTAGTCATGGTGGGTTTCCTGTTTCTGCTGCGATCCAGTATCGTAACTGGAGGGCTACTCATTGGGTGTTACTGGCCACTGGTTAGGCTTGAGTGTTATCCAAATACAGACAGTTAAGTACCTGTTGCAACTTGGTTTTTTTATGTGCCGAAACCACAGCTTGATCTGCTAGGAGTCCATAAATATAAATATCAACTTATAAGGCTTTTAATCGGAGTTCAGAGTTTTCATAGAGTAAAACAAATTTTATTTTGAAACTTGGTCATACAATTTCAAATCTAAGTGTGAGGCACTTTTCTGGAGAAGAGCTAAGTTTCATTATTAAAAATAATAAAGACCCTGTCAATCAAATTCAGCATGGTAGAAATCAATGAAAAACAAAAAATATAACAGTGTCAAACCATGCCAAAAGTGTTAAGCACTAATTAGCCTAATTTCTGTATTACAACATTAATTTCAACCTGGCTATATCTGTGGTGTTGGGCTGAACAAATATTAAACATGGTATTAGTACGAAATCTCTGCTGGGAACTTATTTGGCTTTTTATTATTTTTAACTGGAAATTTACAGGAATATAAAAGTAAAGAGTAGAAAGTCACATCTCATTATTGCATTTTCTGTTTCAAATGAGATCCATATTAAAGGTTTCAAAGTTTATTGTCATCTGTTAATAATTTAAACTCTAAATATGGATTGACCATAGTGTTATAGAATAAATCAGTGAACAAAGAAAATGAAGTAGTATAAATGTCTCCATGTGGTGACCATGCTTACAAGGTTATTTACATATGAATAGGTCTATCTGTATGCAAAAACATAGCTTGAGCTGTGAAAAGTGTGCACAAGTGCATTTTATGAATTGAACCTCATTGCTCTAAATGATATCAATCCAAAGGCACCTTAATCTGCATTTTGCTCTTATACCCTTGTATATAAATATATATATATATATATGAATGGTTATATTTAACAACCATTGCATATGGCAATTAAGCCCTAAAGCGCTGGTAGCACTTCAGATCCACATATGTATTTCCGAGCTATGTGTGTTGTACTACTCTTATATGATGAGGAAGCAATTTCTGTCTTTTCATGAATTTGAGCTGAGGCATTCTCTTTATTCAAACATGCACTCTTTTATTCTCCTTTTGTAGCTTAATTACATACTTCAGTCTTCTCCCCAAATATCTTATTTCATTGAAAGGGTTTGTAATTTGAACTTGACATATGCAGATATATTGGGGAAAATACACTGAATGTTTGGACTTGTTAGTGAACTGGAAAACTGATGTCAAATTTATCTTTTGAAAAGTGTGAATTGTGAATTTAAAGTGTAAAAAGGATGGTTTAAATTGTCTAGTTAATTCAAGTCCCTTGAACCAGTTCCAGTCATCTTGTCATTTTTTAAATCTTTGCTAAGATTAAAAGGTTTTCATTAAGAAATGCACCGGGCAGATTTTGCTCAAACTGTCTATAGCAGCAGCTGCTTTTCCTTTATGAATTATCTGTAAAGACAGACACATTTGGGAGCTTTCAACAGAGGAGAAAACATATTACTTGCTATAGTGGCAAGTTTTCCATTTCACTATGTAGCAACACTTAAGGGTCATCCTGTTCCCTCCCAGAGATATGTTTGCACAAGAATTGTTTAAATGCAAAATAATAGGACAGGGAATTCAGTATTCCTACTTTGTCTGACTGCGATGTAGCAGATGAAATAAGAGTGTACTGGGTGACTAGCTGACTCTCTGGAGACAGGAAATAGTCTCTGGACCAGTTATGGTTTATAGGCCACAAACTACTGAATAAAGGATGTGTTTAGTTGTTCATTTCAGCTAAGACTTAAGATTTCTATCAAACTGTTTCAGCTAACTGTTTGCTGCCTAATATTTGTGGTCAATGACCAGATGACTGAAGAAGAGAAATCAGAGGTTTGAGAAAGCCCTAATGAACATTCCTAGGCGTGAGCCTTTGTACAAGTACTCATGAGATTTCTTGTTTTCTGCAAGCATTTTGGCTAAAAAAATACTCACATGTTTCCTGAAAATAAATATAAAAGGTCATAAATACCACTGAGGTGAATTCATTGTTTTACTGTAATACATATCTCTGAGTACTTCACAGTATTCACCCATGTCTGAAGAGTAACAAGGGAATCCTAGGAATGCAAATGTTCTTTATAAGCAGGGAAACTAGCAACAAAATATATCTGTTGTACACAGAATCATGCCTTTAGATGTGAATCTGCCACGTATGCAAAAATGCAGAATAAAAGTAAAGTCGTTGAAGTCAAATTTTGTTATGCCTGGGAAAGGCTGAAATAAAACAACATTAAAAGTAAATTACATTTAAAATGTGCAAAAAACCTGCTGTATAGACTGCTAAATGCTACTTAGGGACTGGATGTGCTACAGCTGCAAATGTTGATTTGTAGTACTGGGTCATGCAAATGTTTTTCTAGGGACAAATACACTATAGAACTAAATTATGACTAAATTTCAAAAAGTATGATATAGTACAGTTATCATTTGTCTAAGGTAAAAGCATTGACTGCAAGGAAAATCATTAGAGAGTGATTCTTTACCTAACACTGCTGATGTATGTGATCTTTGAAATTATCTTCAGAAATTTAATTTTTATAGAACTGTTGCTGTTGACTAGTTCCTACGTGTATTTTAAATGATTCATCACAGTCTTGCAAGCAGAGCAGGAAAATAGAAGCTCTGGGGACTTCCTGGAGCTCATTGACTAACACTGAACACCCAGTTTTTCTTCATTCTGTCAGATGTTTTGTGCAGACTGCTGAGCTGCTTCTAAAAATTAAATTAAATGGGAATTTCAGAGGCCCTTTAGTTTTCAGAATGAACTCACTTTTCATAAGAGACTGTTAATACATTTATGTATCATCCTTTTGTGTGTAAATGAGTCTTTTTTTCTCTTTTTCAAAAAGAAATGAAAATGTAGCAATTAATCAAAAGAACTGACTCAGTTTACAGAGGTGCAGAATGACTGTTGCTCTTGTATCCTTAAAAAATGAGAAGTTCGTAAAATTCTTTATAAACCTTTTAAGCGAAATCAGAGGAAGTTAAAATTTGTGGAAAATATTCAACATGATGTACAAAATGGGAATTCCATAGCATTACATGTGAGTAAGTATGTTATGTACAGAAATTATTATTTTTAGAAAAAAACAGTTGTTGAATTTTTCAAAAACTGATATGTTATGTCATTCTGTCAGCTGCAGCAATATACTGGCCATGGATACATTTTCTGAATCGCACCTTAAAAGGTACATTGAGTTGGAAAAAGTGAAAATTAAAATCATCAGGGTGACATGGAGAAAATGATACTCCTTGTATTCAGATAGGAGCAAAATAACCATTTCCCTTTGACATTCTTACCTTTTTTTGTTACTCTACTTATAGCCTGGGACATGCTTCTTTGAAAACCATTTTAACACTACTTAGTATGTCCTTCAACGCATGCACTATTGATATCAAAACTTCATTGTTTTAGAAACATTTTATTAGGATTCATAGCCTTTGAACTTTGTATTATCTGCCAAAACAAAATGACAATCAAAAAATTCTGCCCCCCTTTTTTTCTGTCCTTCCACTTTTTTTCAACTTCCTTGCTTTTCATTATTAGTGTTACTCTGAAATGACTATCACAGTGGAACATAAACAAAAGATTAGGTATCTCATCTGGATTAGCTTCACAGCCTCTCTCCTTTTCACCCCCAAAACCCAATGACCTGCTAAAATATGGTATCAGCTGAGTTTTCTTTGGCCAGCTTGGTTCACTTGACTTGACACTAGCAAGATCAGACTACTGCAGACTGTCAGCATAAGGGAAATCCTTTGAAAAACAGAAGCTTTTCTTCTTTAGGGTCAGACTTTTTTCCTAACTCCTTTCTCCTTTGTATTTTGGATTCCCCTTCCCATCTTCACAGAAGGAAAATATGTCTATATAACTGCAGTTGCCCTCACAGTGTTGCTCTATAAGACAGCAGTTATATATTGAACAACTCATCAGAAATTACCAATCTATTTCAAAGATAAAAAGAAAGTAATTTTTTTCTGTATTTTAGAATTTAGATCTCAAAATTAAGAATTTTTTTTTTATTTTTAGTGTGCAGATGTTTAAGTAACTCAGAGATAATTTCTGAAAGTTATGCTAGTTTCAGATTCTGATATTAACATTACTTTTTTGTAAACTTCATTGTAGAAAGGAAAGACTAAATAATTTTGAAATATTACCCTGCTAGTAAAGCTAAAAATGAGTGCCTGGAAAAGCTGTTTCAGTGGAAGACTGCTCTTTACTGGGGGAACATGATATGTGTCTCTCTTTACATCCACATTCAGAAAAAAATTGCATGGTTAATGATTATACTTGCTGTGATAATGACGAGTACAGTAAAGTTCTGTCCCTCCATCGAGGATACCACCTTTTCCCTTTATAAATGTGTGTCTAAATATTCTGCTTGGTCCAGAGGGCATCATGAATTCTGAAGAGGGTATGGTTTGTCATTTGATTCATTCGTTCTGCTCGTGCAATGGCACTGATATCAAAGGATTTTAGGGAAGAACTTAGTTTATGGAATTTGACTGTGATGAAGGTTTTCAAACCTCTTCCACAAGTCTTGAAAGGAATTACGACCTACTAATTTATTTTTTTTTTGTAATTAATCTGGAGATCAAACTGTGTCTGTACAGCTCAGAACTCTATAATGGTAAGATATGAGACTTGTTGAAATGGAGATAGTGCTAGAGTTCACAAATTCAGGGTTACAAGAATCCAAATTAGAAATGGAGATTGAATGGCTTTTGCTGCTTTAGGCAATTCACATAGAGTTCATGCAGTGGAACAGATTGAGTAGGAATCCAATGGCATTACTGAAAATTGAATATTTTTGGTTGAGCTTTCCTGGATAAACACAGATAACCATTTCTATTTAGTGCTATTTTCATTATTATTCGGAAAGATATACTAGCTTTTACTGAATGCTTTGCAACTCTGTGGGATAATGATTTGGATACAAAAGGAAGACCTATATATAAGGATATAGCCTGAGAAGCTCAGGAGGGTGTCAAAGGATAAGCTGACTTACTAATAAGTGAAGGACATGAATTTTATAGCTGTTATGTCTATGAAATCTCTTCAGTGACCTGTGTATGACACTATCATGTAATGGTTATAAAATATTCAAATTCTAGCCTTTGGAAATGTTATAGTTTACTGAAAATTATCTTAAAAATAGAAGTTATTTTAGATTAGTAGATAGCAAGATAGCTGGAAACAATATTGCTATAAAAGAAATTTTAATCATAGAAACATAATACAAAGAACGGTAATATATATATATATATATACAGGAAAATATGTTTATACTATCTGGGTTTATATGTCCTGTGTTATGCAATTCCAAAGGCAATGTTAGATGATCCCAGTTTTTGCTCCTATGACACTTTTTTCATTTATAATGACATTTCCAAGAGATATTATCAGTTCTTAGGTATGAGGTTTGGTGATTGTGGATGTAAGTATTATATTTTATAGTATATAAAATTACAGTAAGTTGCAATTAGGGAACAAGCTCCTACTTCTGACTGCTTTCCTCAACACTGCTCTAACAGTGTCACTTCATGACAAATCTATATGCAGGAAGAAAACTGGGCAAAAGCTAATTGCTACTGAGCCTGCCAAAAAAAACAATTAACAAAGGCTCCTGCCTCAAGCCACAGTATTAATAGGCAGACACCAGTTGTCATCTTGCAAATGACTTGTTCTAGCCCCTCATTCTAGCTCTTGATCCTTCATCCGTAGCCCCATTCATTGGGTCCATTATTTCTGTCCTGCTCCTGCTGTGGACCACCTGGGCCGGCTTTGCTCCCGGCCTATGTACGTTTTCTCAGTTATTCCTAGTTCTGTGCCCATTTCTCCCCTTGCCTGCCTTCGGGTTGTGCTTTTGACTCGCTCTTCTGGGTCATATGGAATTCCTCCTTTAACCTCTGACAGTAACCTTGTTTTGCCTTCTCACTCCAGTTTTACACCTTAGTTATCTGCTCATGTAGTGTCTAACTCTTCAGTTATCTGTAATCCAGTCCATGCTTAGCCGGTAGGCCTACCTCATTATGTGCCACTGTGGAAAGCTCTGTCCTCTCAGTAACTGTCAAAACTAATCTTGATCTCACTCCTCACTGTCTCACCCTCACAGTAAAAGACACTTTTACACAGGTAATTAATACATGATGGGAGTCCCACAGACCAAATGTGCATTCATTTTTCTGAAATAAAACAGCAACAAAAAAAAGTCTCTGTTTCATCAAAGTTGATACACAATCTGACCATGGAAAGGACCTGGAACCAGACGTTCTACTCTATTCAGCATTAAAAGTTCTCACGTTGCCCAGGCAGGTGTGCTTCTCTGTGCAATATGCATCTTTGTGATCAGGAATTTCCATAACTTTAAACACCATTTAAAATGCATTTTCATATTAAATTTGTTGTCAAAACTTGCATTAGAGATGTTTGTTTTCCTTAATGTAGGCTTTCCAGAACATCTTTCTTTTTTTGAGATAAGTAACACTGGGTGTGAACTGCAAGTGTATAATGAGAGTTGCATTTTGCTAGAATTATCATTATAGCTAATCCAATACACACTGAAGTGACTTGATTCAGTTACAGTATACTGCATACACAGTAACCAACACTTTTAGGGAATAATACATTTTGAAGAGATTCTGTCTATTCAGTGTGTCCTCTGAAGAGGCAGCCTGCTGAACCAACGGTTGCTAACATAACATACCTCTCAGTTTTAATTTCTTTTTATGATGTAGTTTATTTTATGATTAGTGGGTGGTATCCCTGTCCACAGTGGGGGAGTTGGAACTTAATGATTTTTAAGGTCCCTTCAACCCAGGCTATTCTGTGATTCTACATAATTCTATGATTTTTTGTTTTTAATCTTTTTAAAGTTACTGTGAAGTAACAGTATGCATGTACACATGTGTAAAACATTCATAGGTTTGCAGACTGAGTGACTGGTAATAGGGATAGCAAATCTCCCTCTTGTATTCTACTGCTTCTTATTCTGATCCTGGAAATGAACTTCAAGGGAAAAAAAACCTCTGCTGTGAGTCAGCAGCTGTGGTGTGATAGTCACATATACCTTTCAGTTGGACAAGAACTGAAGAAGGTAACACACTAATTTTTAACATGTTCAACTTGGAACTTCACTAGTAAGCCAAGCACATTAATTTCTATTGCCCATAATAGGGAATGAAGCCCTGGCATATCAGCAGTTGCATCCCAGAACAGCTCAAAGTAGTATTTTGGATTCTATATGAAAACTATTATGAAGCAGTTCAGATCTGAGGAGAAATTTTTCATTAAATTGCTTTTGGGTAGTAAAAGCTAACCCTCACATAATAAACAACCACAAAAGCAGGGGTAAATTTCACTTAGTTTTTTGATAAACTGTGAGAGTTGAGATCTTAAGAGTTTTAAGAAATTTTTGATTACAGATAATGCAGGCAGGTGATCAGATACTCATCATGTTTTTCAAAGTGACAATGCAGCCCATAATCTACACAAATTTTCAGATAGCAGCAAATGTGGAAGAAGAATGATCCTCCTTCATAGGAATAAAAAGAATAAAGTCTTCCGCACTTACAGAAAGAAATGTAAACAGTGAGAAAAACTGACAGAGGCTTGGTTAGGATGTTTGATCTATCAGGGACTCTCTAATACCTGAAACAAGGGCTATTCATAAGTATAATTGGAAAAAAACCTTATCTCTGTTGTGGACACATGATATTCTGTTCTCTATTAAAGCTTGATTGGAGCTGAGTTTTCACTTTCACTTGACAGGAAAAGATACTAGGATAATAAAAAGAATTTACTATACCTTACATCCCCAGCCATTCTCAGATGCTCAGTGTTGTACATGAACATAGTGTTATACAGGAAAACACAATAAGACACAAAAAAATAAAATAAAATATTTTCTTTGCCTTTGATTTCCATGGAATTGGGTCCGTAAAATAAGCCTCTTCAATGCCATTATTAGAAGAGGATGAGAGGAAAAATGGTAACCATATCACATAGTTACTAGTGACCTTCTAATTAAAAAATATAGCGAGGGCCCATAGTGGTTTGTTGGCTAGTAAGTCTGCTGGTGGTGCCTACAGGTGATCAACTCATATCCTTCTCTCTTTTTCAGCCAAGTCTGTAATGGTCACAGAAAACAACGCTGAAGACACAACTTCTAAAAATATAATTCAATCACAAAGGCAGACGTTTCATTTGTTCCATTCAGCCATTGCTAGCTTGATACACTTTATTTATTCTCTGTTAAATAAATGGAACATACAAAAGGAGTAGCTTCCTGGATGATAGTTATCCCAGGCTCTGATGAAGCTTTTTATTTTCCTAAAATACCTCACAGAGGAGCAGATTCTGAAGCTCTTAGATTAATATCACATATCTAATAAAGGTGGATTTTACTTAATTCATGGCACTTTGATGGTGTAAATTGATAAAATGTAGAAAGAGATTCCCATTTGAAGCAAAAGTACTTTTAATAAACACTATAAAGTCTGGAAATATTGTACTTACCGAGCTTGAAATAATCAAAATGACATAGTAATAGTTGTTACTGATTTAATGCAGTTTCCCCTTATTTTCAAGTTCTCAAATTTAATATGCAAATGATGATAAACATGTAAAATTTGTGGATAAGAAAGAGAAATGTTTCTGATAGAGAGTACCTTTTAGAAGAACGATAAACATTTTACTCATACAATCATAAGGATAGGATCACAATTTCTACAGCAATTTAACACTAGTTTTAACTATATTGCAAATGCTTTTGCACACAGAGTGTTAGTATCCTCCAGTTGTGTGGACCTGTAAAATGACTTTTTTAAACTATAAAATGAAAATAAACCTTTTCTTTTTTTGCTGTCCTTTACTATGCCCATAGATGAAAGGGAATATGTATTTTTCATTATAATAATTTTCATTTCTTATAGCTATATGGATAATCCAAAGCCTTCATTGCAGGCGGAGCTGGCGTGTTGCTGGAGAGCCTTCTGTCTAATTCATTTTCCCCTTGAGCATAACATGATGTCAGCAGTGCAACTGTTCAAAACTGGTGCTTGAGTTGAATCCCTTTACTTCCTTGCCATCCTTGAAGATGTTTCAGAAAAAACTCAATTACCAGTGATATAATTTTACTTGCATCATGCTACCATATCTAATTCTGAACTACTGTTCACTTATTCTGCCTAGAAGATGGTGGGGATAACAATGGATCGTAAAAAGCCAATTTCCTGCCCTTGGTGCTCTAGACTGTCTGACTTTGGTCTCTCATGTCAGGCTGTACTGATGCAGGCCCTAGTGCAACCCTTGCCAGGCAAGGCAGTGAAGATCTTTATGTTGCAGAGCTGTAAGAATGTTTATAGTTGTGTTTACTGAACAGTTTCTGCAGTAATTTTTTTGCTGAATTTAGGAAAGACAGAAAGGGTAGGCAAGTTTCATTCAGCTGCAAGAAGCGTATACTATCTGTGGATGGTTTTCTGTGCTGGGTACATTTCTGATCATAAGGTAAATGCCAGTGAGGATGAATGTGTAGTTGTGAGACAGCTGAAGAGCCATTCTTGCCCTCAATTCTGCATCATTTCATAATGTGACTTTTTCATCTGTATTACAGAATCTTTATAATTAGAGACAATTTCTTAATGTTTAAAAGAAGTGGCAAAATAATATTTAGAGGAAGAAGCAAGTATGTCTTAAGGCTTTTCTCTGCTGGAGGTAGGAAAAGACAGAATCAGAATTTGGAAATATCAAATAAGATCTGTGCATGCAGGGCTAAAAATGGAGGAATGTTATCAAATATTGGTTAAGGATTTTAAAGAGCTGCCTGGCTGTTCTCATACTGAACATGCATGCATGCATGCTTTGAAAGTCAGGATTTGCTACTTGTGAAATATTTTCTTTTTTTCTTAATATCACTCTGTCTAATAGGTCTACAAGAGATAACTTTAAACTTTGCTGTTTTGAAATTATACAAGGGGAAATAATTTTGCCAAGAAGTTTTCCATCTCTAAGTGTTAGTGTCCCAGCTGAAAGCATGGTCAGTCTCATTTTTGTCAGCCTTATGACCAGCCTTCTTTCTCTTTCTTCCCTCATTTCCTTTCTATTGTGGAAGAACACAATAGAAGCTTCACAAAGAGGAAAGTACTTGTAGTATTTAGGGTGGACCAAACACTAATTCAAAGACTAAAGAGGACATTCATACAAATAGCCAGATATAAAAATTATGCTCTTAACTAAAAATATCTATGCTTGTCATAGATGTACCATGTAGCAATAGTTCATGCTAATTCTTTTTCCCAAGTTCAGTTATTCATTATAAATAATCAGAGATAATCTAAAAATATTTTTAAAACTAACAATGTAGCAGGCTGCTGTTTATGATACCATCTCAGCTTCTACCTTTCTCTCCCCTTTATTTCACTTTTCTTATTCCTTTTTTATTACTTTAACCACAGATTGCACACAGACACCGAATAGTGAAAAATACTGCCTAGAAGCAATAATGGAAGTTGTGGGCCAACAGTCTCATTCTCTCAGCAGCTTTGCTAACTGTTTTTCAGATGCCTTTGCTCATTTTGATCAAGGTGTTTGGGGTAGGTGGAATCACTACAGTTTTCTAGAGGTAGATGACTGCAACTGCTGGCTGAAGATATTTTGCTAAACTACTTCGTATTTTCAGTGTATTTAGTTCAAAATTTTTTTGGACTTCTCTGTGATGCACTGCAGAAAACACCAGAGACAAAACCATATTAATCAATTCTAGAATTATTTTGCTGATTCTAAAGAATGCATGAGCATTGAACATTTTGATAAAGGGGACTTCCACAAATGTCTTCTGAGACAAGCTTTGAATTTTGGTACTACAATGACTTGCTCAGACTTTTTTCCTTATATAACTGTGTGTCTTAGCTTCTAATGAAGTGTGAAATCTCACTGACTGTATAAGTAATGTGGAATCTATCACGTGCAATAAAGACAGGGCTTCTGGCTGCTACAAGATATCACTACAACAGCAACACAGGAAGAAGACACAGATGTGATTTGGTATGGAGTCAGGGTAAGTGCAGGGGACACTCCGCTGTTTAGATCATAAGAAAAACAAGAATATTTTTATAGTAAATAGGACCTTCATCTCTTCCCAGCTAATGACAGTTACTTTGATGCACAGGCAATGCTTATATGGGGAAATTAGACATTACAATCATTCTTACCTATTCGTGTACACTCCTACAAGTTTTTGTTCATTCATTTGTAAACAGCTGAATGGTCCCATTGTAGTTGCCACTATGGGAAAAAACATGTGTGAGTTAATTAGAACAAGCTTTGTAAGCCTCAGCTCCTATTGCTATTGCTGCTGTAATCTAAGCAGCAAAAATGCTGGGTTTAGAAGTATTAGTGAGTCAATATTTAATCTGATACTCTTTTTCTTTTTTTTTTTTTAAATATATATAATTTTTTTCATTTTCCTTTCTCTTTTCCCTGCAAATAAAGCATGTGTCTTTGTGGTTCCCTGTGAGTTCTAACAAGGATCATAGGAAAAACAAAGATTGTGTTAAGTAAATATCTGTTTAGAAGAAACCACAGGGAGCCCAGCAACACATATCCTCCAGCACCTCAATGGCCATCAGACCACTGCTATCATCAGGTACTGATTCTCACTCTCTAGTACTTAAAAAATTTCACTGATTTTTCCTTTTTGTTTACAAATCACCCTAAATGTAATTTTGTTGCCTTTGCAAACCACTAAGAATTAAAATCAATTTTAATAGCATTAATAGCATCTTGAATAATACAATATCCAAAACTGTGTCAATTTTTAAGACTGTTGCATGCAAATAAAATCTGAAACATTCAGGAATTGCAGTATTAACTAATTTAACACTGCTTAGCTGAAAAGGAAAAGGACTCTACTTCAGGATAACAGCTGTTTTTGCTCTGATGTCTACATATTTTTTATAGTTTGCAGGAAAAAAAAATCATTGTTTTTTTGCTGTAAAAATTTTGAATAGAGCAAATTGGTGCTGTGTCAGAACTGAGTTTACTCATCTGCTAAACCACTATGAGATCATTATATAGCACAGGCAAATTTCTTTAGCATCTCAGGTTTAATACTTGCCACAGGTTATTTTTTAAATTAGCTTGTAAAATTCAAAGTTAAACTTGTAGATTAAATTTGAAAAGCATTTGTTTGGTGGATCTAGATATATTGGGAGGGGTCAAGAAACCTTTTTCTCAATGTAAGTGCATTATCAGGCAAACCTATATTGCCCCATGCTGTGGTAGGAAAGCAGATAAGGTCTTTGCCATCTGTTCTGAATGTCCTGAGTTTAATTCTCCATGGGAGTTAGTACATGGTACCGGTAGGAGGGGAGAAATTCATTTGGGAAACTGTTTATCTTCCCTTTGGAGAAAAAAAAACTTTAAAAAATAATATTATTTTAATCAGAAGAGATTTCAATTAATTTCTCTGCTTTCCTGATGTTTTCCAGTGAACTTTAAATAAACAATTCTTGCAAAAAATAAATTACTATAGGAGACAAGTCTATTAAAAGTGCACTTTTATGGCTTAAAAGCAATGCATAAATATCCTGATTGCATTATACCCATGTTCACAAATTTTACATGTGTATTACTTTCTAAACCTTAATGATGTCACGATGATCAAGCCTCCATTCAGACAAAAAAAATAATATTCTGATGTCTGAAAGAGAAAGAGCTAATTGTTGATATACATCAACTAGGATATTCTTTAAAACCTTTTTTTTTATTTTATTGTTTTACTTTTTCCCCAATTAGCAAACAAATTTTCAACCTGTTGGTCAGAAGAAGAGGTCTTTACTTCTGCTACTTTTTTTCCAAATAACAAACAAATGTAGGACATTACACTCATTGAGTCTTTTCTTATCTTTCCCTACCAGAGACATTTTAAACAGATGATCACAGACATCAGTCATTTAGAGCTACCACCTGCTGAGTCCTTCAAGTGGGTCATGTGAGTGTTGAGTTAAAGCTATGGCAAGGATCCTGCTTTCTTATTGTATTTCTACCTTTATCATTAGGTCCACAGACATATTTTTATGAAGTATATGTATGTGATAAAGGTTTTGAACATAGGTGCAAAGCCTTGACACTGGCTGGATGTTTCAGAGGCTCTTTTATAACAGTGTTCTTCTTTTACAGCCAAAGTTAACACAGCTAGATTAATATTAAGTGAAGCTGTTTGTAACAACTAGTTCTCTCTACTGCGCTGTCTCAGAGTTTCATGGCTCTGACTTCTGGGATTGATTATGGGAGGAAGTGGTAATGGTATATGAGCTTATAAGTAATTCTGTCTTGCATATTGATCTTCTCTGACTAGACACCTTCAGAAGAGAGTCAGGAAAATGATGTGGATGAGTTATTGGAGGAACAGGAGATGCAGTTGCAAAGCCCTCTAAGTCCAGTTCCACAGCTGTTTTGTTCAAACTGGAAATACAGAGATCAAAGGAGCTCTGCACTGCTAAACAGGCTCTCTGGAGAGAGGGAAGGAGACAGTGAGGATAGAGGGATGTGAACAGGAATTATGAGTCTGCTGTTCTTGCTGACAGGGGAGGATGTGTGATATGGATGTAGATCCCAGGAGATGTAATATGAAGCAATTGGAGTGCTTCCCCAGCTGCTGGAGAATAGTAAACTGTAGGGAACAATAGAGGGTGAATAGGTGTTGGGCCGTTTTAAAATTTTTTTTTTCTTACTGTACATACTTCTAATTGGGTAATGCTTTGATCCAAGGAGGCTGCCTGGTACCAGCAGCATGGCTTCTACAGGGTCCAGAAATTAACTGTAAGCCACCACCAGTGGCATTGTCACTGGTAGGAGCTGCCTGAAGGTATAGATATGCTTTTGGATGGATTGACAAAGCAATTGCACTGCAAGGGAAGTAACAGCTACAGTTATGAGGTAGGTTGTAGGGAAACTGAAGTTATTTGGCATAGTTTTACAGTGGCACTAGAAAGGTTTTTCTTCAGGAGACAGTGAGAAAACATTGCTGAAGAGAGACTTAAAGTAGGAAATTCAAAATCTCACGTTGTACATATATATACACACATAGGTATCAATCTGGTTTCCTTATACTACATTTTTCATTAATAAATTCTGTTTTCTAGGATTCACATGTACAGAGTGGCTGAATAATCATTACTTTAACAAGATATAAAAAGCTCTTAGAATTACTTTTTAAGGTGTGTTTTCAATGAAGTAACATTTTATTGTTATTTCTATTGGGTTTGATCATAAATAAAATATAATAGTTTTGTGATTGTAATAGTATTCAGGTTCACAAATTTACACAATGTTTTTGTTTACATTAAAATAAAAGATCCTTGCTGCTAAGAAGCATAAACTGAAATTAAGGACCAATGACCTTATAGTCCAACAGCAGGATCTGTTCTTGTAATCAGAAATTACTTTGGATAGAAAGACCTTCCAGATGCCAAGAAAACATAAACGTTTTGGTTCCCATCTGGGTTTAAAGTCATGGGATTTATAATTCTAACTTACTTACTTAAGTGCTTATAAAAATGTTACCCTTGTGTATTAAAAAATGCAACCAAGGGCCAAATACACTCAAAGTTTAGATACGTCCCTAGGTCTCTTTGATTTCAAGGCAAATTGAGAGCCTGGAGGCTCATGAGCATTTGTTTAAACACCTAGTTCAGCTTCAAAAGCTGAAGCCCAAGTTTCAAACTTGTGACATAGCTCTCTCTACAGAAGTAATGATAACATTATGGATCTGGACCTTTGGACAGTTTCACATCTATAACATTAACTACTTGTCAAAGTTAAGTATAGTTTATTTTGAGGTGACACAGATATTAGTGCTACTGGGACTTTTTTTCCCTAGAAAATTTGCCTTTCAATTTTTTCCTGGGTAATTAATTGATTCTTTTAAGTTAACAAGATAAACAACGCAATAGAATTAGTTAAAATTACTTAAAAATATTTGAGTAATTTTCAATTTTGAAAACATTTTCCATAATTAGGTTTTGAGCCTGTATAATTTCTGTTATGTGTTCTGCCAGTATGGAACTTTATGAATGAAATAAATTGCAATAATTTAATTTGCAATATATTACAATATAGTGTTACTGTAACATGAGATTGAAAAGCTGTAATGTAATTTGTATAACTCAAGAAAAAACCCAATTACTTAAATTAGATTGCCAAGCACCTGTACTTACTTTGCTTGTATTTTCACAGCTAAGCAAGGCAAAGAATAAGGTAACAGAAGGAAGCTGTGGTGGTTTGTGTAGTGCACTTGTGTGAACACACCTTTGCAGCCACACTTGTAGATGAGTTTATTGATACTTTCTTTCATGGGTGATGAGTGTGGAAGCAGGATGTGCTGTAACTAAACAATACTTCAGCTGCCTGAAGATGAGATGGGCAAACCTGCTTCACAGTTTGGATGTGGAAGGACTTGAAAATTTTCATATTAAAATCTTCTTATAAATGATTTTAAATAAGAAAAAAGGTAGAGATAGCAAGACCATTTGCTGATCAGTTTTGGGGCTGGGTTTTTTGAAATAGCTGTTATCAGTTGTTATTCACAAATACAGACATAAACTGGATCTAATACAACAAATATTTTCAGTTAGAATGAAAATTTCTGAAACATCAAAATTGTTTTGACTGCACATGTAAGAAAGTTAGCTTGAGATGCTCAAGAAAGAGGGGTTCCTCCTCTGAGTGTACGTCTGAGTGTTAACATGCCCACTTGGGGTATGTGAAGAAGGTTCACATTGCTCTCTCAGCCTAGTAGGAAAAACGTTTTCCCACCTTCCAGGCAACTGCCTTAAGCCTGTGGCAATGAGGCATTTTGAAACGGAGATCTCCTGGGAAGACATCAGGCTGATGGAAGGAATGATTCTATAGCTGTGTTATAGTATGAATAATACCTTATAAAATTGAAACATCTTATCTGTTTCAGTTGTGTGTGTCTGTATTGACGTCAGACCATTTGTCCTTCTGTTCCCTAACTCATCTTGCATGACCTTTTGAATAACAGCAAAAGAATATTGGTACTGCTCCAGTTTTCTGATGTTGACTCAAGTTATTAAAAAGTCTCAGTCAGAAAATAAAAACAATCAGTTGAAATCCTCTCAGATTCTCTTCTGGGAGTCCTATGTGGAATTTAAAAATATTTAACTCTAGATAGCATAAGGTTTTTTACATATTCTGTAGTTGATAGCCCACTCAGAAAAAGTTCATTCTCCCTGTAAGATGGAAAACTCATCCTTCTTTCCAGATAGAAAACAGCAGTGCACAAAATAAGACTTCTGAGTCACCTGTACTAGTAAACATTTTACTTTTGCTTTAATCACTGCCAAATACACATTCTCATTTTTCTTTATCAATTTTGCCTGGTTTATTGATTTGATGTAATTTATTTCTCTTTCTCCATTTGTAAATGCAGTAGATTCTGAACCACAATGGAGCAGCTTTGTGCAGAGGTATGGATACTGCCTGATAACCTAATGGTTGCAATATCCTCCTGGGAGAGTGGGGCCTTTTTCCAAATCAGACTGCTGGAGCATGTGAGCTGCAAGTAACCTTTGGCTATCAGATATAGCCGCAGCCATTTCTGGACACACTGGCTAGCCTTTTTCCCGACTAACCCTTGCCCAAGTCCCAGCATGTAGAGCAGAAGGCCCAACAGAAGGGCTCTGGCTGGAAGATGACTGTGATTTGAACTGGAAACTACCTAGAAGCTGAACCTGCCTTCCTTCTGATGGTCATTTGCAAGATGTTGCCTGACACCAGTACTCGTCCATTTTGTTTTGCAGAGTTGGGCCTTTGCCTTCCCAGATTCTCTCAGCCTGCCCTCCCCCTCAATCTGTAAGCCCTTTTCATGAAATGGCACCAATATATTTATAATTAAAGTCCTCTGTGCTATCCTGATTTATACAATCAGTGAGGGTCAGTCAGGAGTTTTGAATTTACTGGAATTAGTGCACACATTTCAGCAAGCCATTTGCTGGAAAGGATGGTCATTACAGTTAGGTCTTCATCCATGTTCAAACCAAAGAGAGGAAAGAATCTTGGTATGTGCTTTCCTTGTGAGGTCTGGCTACTACTGATTACTGTGCAGATGAAATACATCCTGGTGTCAGCCTCTTTATCCGAATCACTTTACTGTTCTCCGGTTTATGCCAACAAATTAAAACCAAGGCAGGAAATACCCAAAATAATAGCAGTATGAGTGCATATCATAGTAGACCAAAAAAAGTATTTGTTGCACATAGAGAGCTAACAGTGATTTTGATGTTTTTTCAAAACAGGCATCAACAGTATATGATAAAGCTAGAGATAGTGTTTTGTTTGGTAGGATATGTGCTTTGAAAGGATGGAAGAGACAGTAAATAAATATACTTTTATTATACAGCCAGCTTTATAAAATGGCTTTGTAGTTTATTGGTTTGTGACATGTGGCTCATTTCTGGCACTTTCTTTAGGTGCTCCAGGGACCTGTGTTATCAAATATCCTCATGTATTAATGATAGTTTGTGTTGGTTTAGGCAGGAGCAGATTGAGGAGAGGACCACAATCAGGGCTTTTGACAGCCTATGTTATATAGAAGGAAAGAGTCCAGAAAAAGATAGCTGTTGGATATAAAATAAAATTTATCAAAAGAAACTTGATACAGTAAGGTTTTAGATATTCACAGTTAGAGACAAGAACACAAAACTATCTTGACCTTTCAATCACAGAACTGTATTATGTAAGTTGTCTCAGTGTATACTTCTGCCAGAAAAAAAAAATAGCTAAAATCTACTATGTATTGTTGAGTTGTTTTATTTTCACGTTTGATGATGGGATTTTGTTGCAAGTTTGGAATTTTATTATTCTCTTTCTATTGCTTGACACAGTGAAGGGGGTGAAGTGTTTGCACTGAAAAGTTCTGATGTCTAGTTGCTAGGATACTGCTTTTTTCCAAGTCTTTTATCAAATAAAATGGAATATAATACTGTTTATTTTTTTATTCTATCATGGATTTTGCATCAAAACACAGTCATGAAAACTAGAGAAGATTTGTTTAAATTCTACTTTTTTATTCTTACTAAAGCTCTCTTAGCAATTCAAACTCAGTAGCTGAAAAGAAAAAAATTGTTACATTTTAGCCAAAACTCGGTTGTTTGTTGGCAGACTACATTTCCACATATGAAAAATAATTTGATGTATTTTGTTTGGACAATTCAGTGGCAGAAGCTTTGATAGGTCCTGAGTAAAAAAATTCCTGAGAGATAAGTTCCTTGGAGTGTGAAGGCATTTGTTCTTTAAAGGAAAATGACACTGTCTTTCTTGGAGACTGGTATTGTCTCTCGAGTATTTTCTCTTGAGGATCATACTCTCCATTTCAGTGCTCTTTCTTTCCGAGTCCCTCTTTCAGCTGATGCTCATTACTTAGTAGAAGGTCACAAAGTCCTACGAGGAGCAGCTGAGGGAGCTGGGGTTGTTCAGCTTGGAGAAGAGAAAGCTCAGGGGAGACCCCATCACTCTCTACAGCTACCTGAAAGGAGGTTGTAGCCAGGTGGGGATTGGTCTCTT
>JAWWLV010000144.1:34032307-34044265 GCA_035041135.1 Platyrinchus mystaceus
CCCCCCCCCCCCCCCCCCCCCCCCCCCCCCGGCGGTGACAGTAAACATTAGGAAGGAGTTCTTTACAGAGAGAGTGATCTGGCATTGGAATGGGCTGTCCAGTGAGGTGATGAATTCAGGGTCCCTGTAGGTGTTAAAGAAGAGACTGGATGTGGCACTTAGTGCCATGGTCTAGTTGACAGTGTGGTGTTGGGTCAATAGACTCGATGAGCTTAGAGGTCTTTTCCAACCTAGCTGATTCTGTGATTCTGTTTGTATGTACTAGAACTCCCTGTAACTCAAATGTGCACTGTATACATCCCACACTTCCATTTCAAAATGCATATAACCATTTGCTAAGTATTGATTGACTTCAGAAGGAGAAGCTTACAATCCATGTATATTTATAACATATTTTTAATATTAAAGAAAATTATTTAATTAATTTAAATGCATTAGATGAGTTGAAGTGGTGAATGAAATGTTTTTGTGCTTATCAAAGTATATACAAACAAGCATGACCATAATACAAAATCTCATATGCTTAAAGATAAGTCAAGAGAGTAGAATCATAGAATCACAGAATGGTTGGAGTTGGAAGGGCACTTAAAGATCACCTAGTTCCAAATCCCTTGCCATTGGCAGGAACATCTTCCACTAGACCGTGTCTCTCAAGCCCCATCAAACCTGATCTTGAACACTTCCAGGGATGAAGCGTCCACAGCTTCTCTAGGAAACCTGTTCCAGTGCCTCACCATGCCCATTGTAAAAAATTTCATCCTTGTATCCAATCTAAACATACCTTCTTTCAGTTTAAAACAGTCACCCCTTTTGTTGTCAGTGGTAAAGTCTCCATCTGCCACAAGCTTCCTGAGCCTGTACTTCTCCAAGCTAAGCAACTCCATCTCTTTCAGCTTTTCTTCACAGGAAAGGTACTCCAGTACTCTGATCATGATCATGGCCCTGCTCTGGACTTGCTACTAACAAGGAAATTTTCCTTTCTTCCAACCCCTTCACCCCATTTCATTCTGATTTATTCATCATTAAAATATCTTCTGTGCTTTATGCATAACTAAATGTTTGAACTTTTTCAGTACTGTATTTCATTGAGTTTGTGTGAGCGTTTTCTAACAAGAAAAGTTAGTTCAGTTACTTCAAAATTCTTCCAAGAACAGCATCTACACCAGAAAGAGGACCAGGAAAACACCTGTTTTTTAGAGGTTTTAGTCCTACCTTGTATCATCAGAAGAATCTTTTAGTAAAACCAGCAGTGATGAAGCTGATCATTCTTGCTCCAGGCCAAATCTATGCTGCTTCCAATCTGCTATACCACATTAACGAACTCACCTCACACACTGAATGTTTTTGAAAAGTCTATATAAAAGGTTCCATTTAGCACTAGCTGAATGAATTACTAAATGCATATTTATGAATTTTGATCATCTTCTCACTTAGAAAACCCAGAGTGCTTTGCTATGTATCTTGGGTTTTAGTGAAAATATATAAAAATATGTTACTATTTTAGAAACAGTCCACTGGAATAATGAAGAGATGTAAAAATGCTATGATAAGCATACTTATCTAACCAGCATAATTTATTTTATGTAAGCAGTCAAATCCTGCATCTTTAACAGCTTGTTTTAACAGCTTAATTAAGGTTGGATTTTCTAGCATTTGGATAGCTGTCCAAGTACAATCACGTAAGTCATGACACCACTTTGTTCACTCTGTGGTCTGTAAAGCATTTAGACCATGTTAGCAAGGGACCGTGTCTAAGCTTGTAAATCCTGCTTGGATGTGCTTCATAGTGGGGTTGAGAGGATCAGCTTCTGAATCTCTGAAGAACATTCAGACAAAAAAATCTTGTGTGATGCTTGGTCAGAGTGTGAGTGAGCTAGTTCCTTACTGTCCGCACCTGACTGCACATGCCTGGCAGAGTAACATCGTAAGAGAGAAACAAGTAACATCGGGGGTGAAGTCAGAAGAGTATCCAGTGCTATCCTACCATTACCCTCAGATGATGTGTATCAACTGTGTTGCTGGATGCAATTTCTTGTTATAACAGATAAACATAGATTTTTGGTGTAACTGTATTTGTTTAATTCTTACAATGTATTGCTTAACTGCTCTGAATGCTCAGTGCATCTGAAGTCCAGTCTTGCACGGCATCCATAAACTCAGTGATATTCTTTCACATTGAGGGCTTCCTGTCTGCTTTGCTGGCAGTTTTGGTTCTTAAGCAGGGAAAAGGAGGCAAAGCAGAAATGAGGATATGACCTGTTATGTTTTGTGTAAGAAATGAACTAATACAGGATCAGGCTTTCTGATATGAAAGTTTGTACAGCACTCTAAGAAAAGGTGCCTTGGCAAAACTCACGAAATGGCACCATAATACGCCCCAAAGCTCAACTGATTTTGGTGCATTTTTTCAATATCAGAGCCCCATTGCTTTATTGTGTTGCTGTGTTACTCGCTACCCATGCTTTACCCTAGAAAAACTGTATAGAAGCTGATAGAAATCTTCCTACTTCACAACAATGTCATGAGCTTTAACTGACAATGTTTGCAAGGTATTCTGTGACTCTGGAAAAGAAAAAAAGATCCTTTAAAAATTAAAAAAATAACATGCCTTTCTTCAGTGAACTCTTCAGCTGTGAGCACCTGAAGTTGCAGTAACAGGTTGTATTTATATGATTTGTATGTGGACATTTAAACAAGGCATAATTTTCAGTATTGCTAGACATTATTCTTAAGTTTATAAAGCACTGTGTATGACCTTTACATTGACAGCCTCAGAGACGTTTGTTGAACTCCTGTGATGTGCCTGTAAGATGCAACATAGAGCTCACTTCCCAAGGAAAAGAGTAATCTTGAGTGCTGTCTGGGTCCTCACAGTTCAGAGGCTCTCACAGGACTGAAGGCACCATTAGACTTAGACATGATTCTTGGTAGAGGACATCCAAGCACAGATGATGGAAAAACCTCCAGGAGAGAGGAACAAAAGTTTTTGCATGAGTTATGCTTCATTGACTCTTGTTCCCAACATTAACAAGTTCAACAAGAGTTGAGGAACTTGTTCAACATTGCAGTCCCCAGAAGTTTACATTTCAACAAACATAAAATATGAACAAAGGAGACTAACAAAAAGAACAGAGAAAGGAAGGATATGGCTTCAAACAAATGAAGTTAATATAACTGAAGAAAGAGAGGAAGAGTAAATCCTTTAAATAAGCAATGTTAGCCACAAAGCCCCAAATGAATATGGGAAAAAAAGAATAAACGGGAATTATTCATAGAAGCTCACACCCTCCTCCAGCGGTTGCAAACTACTAAGTGTGCTGAGGCTCTGAAGCCCCATCTATTCCTAGCTGTAATCTCAACACTGACTGTAATAGTCCTTGTGCTCTGGTGCACTAATGGCATTAGGTTCCCTGAGTAGCCTCACCTAGAACCCCCGCTCCCCACACACCCTCTGCCCACAGGGCGCCATTTAATGGGACTTGATTTAAGTTCAGACCTGAGCCTCTAGTCCTTTCTTGAGCTGTCTGTCTGTCTGTCCATCCCTGCTTCTGGACTTCAGACTTGCGTTGCAAGTTGCTAGCCCTACCCCTTCTGATTTATGCTGTAGTCAGCTCTAGTCTTGTCTCCATCTGCTCTCTGAAATGCCTGGATAGGTCCTGTTTCCAGTGCCCTGTTCTTGCCCATAGTGTTGATGTGCTGTGGGACTGTACCCTGTCCGGTGCTGGGATTGCCCTGTGCTCCTGGTTTGGCACCCTTGCAGAGCAACCCTGCCTGTGCAGCTGCCTGACAGCACTAGGCATTAGAGTATTGGTGTGCTGAGACAGAAAACATGTGTCATCATTGTCCCAAATCTGTTTCTCTGCAACAAAACAAAGTGCTTTCTAGATCTAGAATTTCAGGGAGGAGGGATGTTTTTTCAAAATAATCTTTTACTGTGGGATGGCTGTCAGAGCTTGCAGAAGATTCAACTCTTGGGAACAGTCAGAGAATAATGTGAGTTTCAGGCCTTCAGCTTCAAAAACAGTTGTATCAGAGACAACTCTTCTATGAGACATTTAAAAGCTTAATGCATTTAAATTAGAACACTTACAAAGACAGTTAAATTTCCTGCAGAATGGAATGACCATTTTGTGACAGTGTACCACTTGACAGAGCACTCAGAAAAGAAATGACAGGGAGCAGGGTCTGTAGGATCTCTGTGTTTGTCAGGGAGGCCTGCGGAATATGGATAGGCTCATCAGCATCCCAGTAAAGCAAGTAAGCAAGCCTGTGGTGGGAATCAGAAGGCAGGATTTCAAACTAGTTTTATCTGGCAGAATTTCATTAAAATTTAAATATCTCTGAAAAACATATAAACATTAATGAATAGGAAAATTGAGAATAGTATGTTCAAAAAAAGTAGCAGTGTTGTTTTCTGCTCTGGTTGGATCTACTGGTAATTCTCCTTGCATACCATATAGTAGTAATTGGTATGGTTTCATGTGGGTATTTCTTTAGTTTGGAGTTTTTGGTTATTTTTTAATGTCTTTACTCATAACTACTGATGGTTACATTTAGAAAACAAAAACCTCCTAATCACTCAAGAGTTAAGAAATAGAATTGAGACCGTTGAGGCCATTATAGTTCAATCCTCATGTACATTATAAGATAGTCTTTAATTACATGATCTCATCCTTTGTTTTCCCACAGGACTGCCTCATTCAGTGTGCAGGATGAACAGTGCTTGGAATGAATCAGCACAACACAGTGAAAGAGTCTGTTGTTTGCAAGTCTCATCTCAGTTTTGTTGAGGAAGTTGGGATATGTGTTTTGAATGAGTTGGGATGTCAAGAAAAGAAAGGATGGTCTTGTAGCTGAGGAAACTGTACGTTGCCCAGAAAATGAGTTCCTGTCACTGTCTTTGCCAAAAATATGCTGTGAGATACTGTTCTGGGGGGAAAAAAGCAAACAGATTTTCACAGGTATCCATTAACTGTGAACACCTCATTTTCCTAGAAATCTGAGGGCATGGGTCCACACCCTGTACAACAAATATGAAACAAAGTGTTAAGTTCCATGGTTACTGTTCATTCCTGCACTTTAGGGAAAATGTAGTGTGCAATCAAATTAAGAGCTGTTTTGCAAGGGGGTTGCATAAATGTACTTAAAAGTTGGACTGCAAGTTCCAATTTTCCCAGATATTTCTAAAATGTGAATATTTTTCTCTAAATCATAGTATCATAAGATCAAAAAAAGACTTTTTTTCTTTCTCTGACATCTTCAAACTCTATCCCTTTCAGCTTATAATGGAATTCTTACCTTTTCAAGATATTATTGGTTTCTAGTCCTTATGATCTGAAGTAACTGAACTGAAATTCACTGTACTGTTTTACAATGGAAAAACAATGTGAGACTCCACAAATGTATTTTTATTTTCTAAGTGATGGATCACTTAGCAAGTACTTCCATTTTCTCTTCACCTATTACATGAAAAAATGTGGTGTACATGACAATACATTAGTAGTCTAAAAATATTTCTTTGCCTGTGTGCACTTATTCAATCTGTCATTCCTCTGCATCATTTTACCAGTTTGTTTTAATGATTTTAATGTTTAAGTATTTATTCTTTTTTTAGTAAGAATTTGGATTTTGGATTTACAACAAACAGGTAAAGGAAGGGGTAACAAAAAGGGAGATCAATTTGATGGTTCTGCTGGATTCTAATAAATTTTAGAGTCATAAAACATTACCTTGCTTTTTAAGTAGTTTTTCATCATAGAAGAGGTAAAATCATAAACTTATATCAGATGTTTTTACTTGAGTTTCTATCCACAGCAGTCAATCTTCGTTCAGGATAATAAAAACTGAGCTTTATGGGAATATTTCAGGATTGAGGAGGGTCCGGATGTGGCTGTGATTGTGAGCATGGAAGTGTGTGTACTTAGCACAAGTACCCTGAGCCACAGTGGAGTCAATCCAGCTGAGTAAGTGAGGCTTCCAGCCAGGGGCACACTCATAAAAGCACAGCTGTGCTGTGTGCCAAGTTGTAAGATGTAGCTTAAATCAAACTCCTCAAAACCAAGAATATTTGGTTTAGAGAGTAGAGAAGGACTTTCAGAAGACCAGTTAAGTCATAGAGCTTATTCTGTTGAGTTCCTGCCTATCACAGCCTGAAAAAAAAAAAAAAAGTGTAATTTAGGCTTTGTCTACCTCATCTCCAGCTTCTCTTATTTAGTAAGAGTAATACCTGTGGGCCATTTCCAAATGGTCAGAGCCATCTGTTTCCTTAAAACTTTCTTTGGGTGGACTCTGAGAAGTGCTGCTTTGATTTTTCCTATATCCTGTATCAACTATAGAAGTCTGATGTAATTCAGGTGGAGGACAGTATTTCTAAATCTGTCATGACAATAGAAATGTGTTGAAATAAATTAATTCAAAAATAACAGTCAGCCTTTTTGGCCCATTGTTACCCAGAGATGTATAAAAGCGGAGACTGTGATAGATCAGGTGACATCAGCTTTTCCTTAACACTAATATTAGTACCTAGCCTGGGGATATAGAAAGTACTGTGCAATTCATTGCCTTCTTTTTGAATGATCAAATCTCTTTGCATGAGAAGGGCTATAAATACTCTCTTTGTTTATTCTGCAACCCAAGGGCAAATCCATGATAGAGAGAGATTCTGCAGCCACAGAATTATAGAAAACTCAGCGTTCTGCTGTGCCATTAATAGGAGCTCCTAAGTACTTTTGAGATGACCTAAAAATAAATCAGTGTATCTCTACAGTATTATGGACAAAACCTATTTATTAGAGACATGCGGGAGGGGGGGCAGAGAAGGAGAAAATGTATATGTAAACAAATCTTTAGAAACAACATTTCTAAAGAGTGTATGTTATGAAAATATGTAGGTAAAACTTGCACTTAAGTAAATGCCCAGTATGAAATCCTTATCTAAATTAAATTCTCTAACTCAGAAATGCTGGTTGTGAGCCAGCCAACACTGAGAAGTCTCTGTAATCAAGATGCTTGTCACTTGAAGTGAAGAAGGATAATTCTAGTCTAAATAGATTCTGAGGCTACTACTGCAGAAAAACCCACAAACTCTTATCTGTTTTATTTCACTTAGATCACCTAAACCTGCCCACAATCAATGGCTGTAGAGTAGCACTTGACTTCATCAATAGATAATGGTATAGCACTAATGACAAACCTTGGTTCAAACCCATAATGCAAATGAGAGACTGGGCTACTGCGACACCCCTGGGACACAGACTCTATCACATTCTTAGACCAAGCAGATATGTTCTCTTTTGAGCTCCCTTTGAAAAGTAGATGGGATTACCTCCTCTGTTATTCCTTCTGGGTGGTGATGTCAGAACCCCTCTCCCAGCTCTAATGTCATTCTTGAGCAGTTTGTAGACTTTTTTCTTGTGTTGGTGCTATTTATATGTAGTTAATTTGTTTTCCACTACTCCTATAGCAAGCTAACTTATCCCTGCAAATGATTTTGAAGTGCTCTCTTAGCCTCATGGAAGAGAAGCTCTCTGTTCCTCCGATAAAAACAATGATCAGGATTGTATGCCCCATTTCAAGTAGTGTTCATATATACTTGAGTTTGTAAAAATGACATAGTTTCTCTCTTTTTTTTTTTTATTGGAAATATCTTGCTTCATAAATGCTTGGATTGTGTTTCTCTTTCATGGGTATAGGAGGTTGATAATAATTTTGTTTGACTATTTAATTCACATCTTTCTTCAAGCAATCTTTATGCTTGAGATCCCAAAAACAATTCTTGTTTTTACCCTTTTTTACAATCTTGCACTTTGTACAATTCATTTTCATCCAATTACTATTACATTGGCTCCCAAGGTCATTCACTTCTAGTATGATAGTACAATTCCCTTCTGCATGGATAATTCATCTCAATAAGGTATTATCAACAGATTTCAGCAGCATACTTTTCTTTTGTACGGTAAGTTTATGAATGAAAGTATTAAATATATTTGCCCTATGGTGGCTTTTTGAGAATTCCACTAGAATTACACAGTTTTCCTCTATAGTCTGTGTAAAGAAGGTAGATTCACAGTATATTTAACATAACTGAATTGTTGCTCCTTTCAACATCTGAGACACATTTGCAAAAGTTATGTGATATAAACATGATATAAACATGAACCTTGTGTTTATATCAATAAGGATGGTATTTATACAAAAAATATCTGGAATAGAAAGGTTTTGAAATCGAAAATGGGTGTATAGAAAAACAACGTAGGTTTTTTTTCTGTTACTTTGGTTGCACCTTTGTAATACAGTATTGAATCTCTTAGTCTAAAATGGATGGTAAAATACAAACTAGCAACATAAAAATTATCTTTCATGTGGAAAATGACTAATCTGCATGTCTTCTTTCTCTGAGAAAAAGAAAAAATAGTTCTCTACAACAATATAAAGCAATGCTGACACCTACAGAGAATGTATGTAAATATCAACTTAAATTTGCATTTTCTGAGAATTTCCAGAATTATTTGGTAAAAGAACAAGTGATTTAAAGAAAGCTCTTAAAACTGTTAGGAAAAAAAATAAGTCTTTATTTTCTGCTTAGGTCTTTGGTAAATCAGATAAAACTTTGAATTTAAATCACATGCTTTAAAAGGTATACAATTTACTTCTAGTAATGTACATTTCCAATTGCATAAAAATATATTTAAACAGATTGATTCATGCAGCAGTGAAGGACCCAACAGCCATGAACCAAGCCATCAGCATGATGCACATTGCTGCACAGAATCAGGTTTACTGCCTCTGATGGACTGTTTGCCCTTCCCTCCCTCACTGTGACACAACAGGATCATATTAGTATTACAGGTTTGCAGCTTCTCTGGTCAGCCAAGCAGGCTTATAAAAACTTCTGTGTAATAGATGGCCCATATGTGGAGCAAAGTTAAAGAAAAATCAGCCTAACAGATTGAGGAGAGATTTTTGTAGAAGAGACACAGCTTTTTTATAATTTGTTCACTAATGTGTTATTATGGGTTATGCAAGCTGTGATATCCACCACATTACTGCAGAAAGGTGGACTTTTTCTCCTTAGGAGCATATAATAGGTGTTTTAAATACATAAAAGAAGTATTACTAACAATGAATTCTCTGCACTAGTCATTTTCTCAGAGGCAATTTATAGGCTTGATAGTACATTGCTTAAAGTGGTGATTTAGCAAAGTGACGACTGGATAGGAGGCACTAAACCATGTTAAAAAAAAGTTTGGAAAAATGGGAGATGGCAATTGCAGACTTGTCTAACATTCATGTTATCCACACTACCATTATGCAAACATCTGGGAGAAATCCAAACATCTGTGAGAATTTCAACTCCCAAAGAAAATTGTTTAAGTGAGTTCAAAGTAGGTTTTAAAACCTGAACTGCTGAAGATCTTTGAACTTTTTGGGTTTGATTCTAAGTATGATATGGACCAACTCAACTTGTAAGCAAATGGAAACTTCTAGGAAGTTTGAATGACTAGATGGCTTGACTTTGGATTTAGTGGGTTTTAGGAAGCTACAAATCAGAAGGCAATACTATTCATCAAAGGCAAGCCATAATTATTTTGATATAAACGTCTGGATAAAATCCCCTCATTCTGGGCCTTCACCGTTTCTTTGGAAATGAAAATATCATAAGACATTAATATGCGTCTTTGAAAACCAGGTATGTTTCATGTCCTGGAATCTTTTCATCTGATAGACAGCAGTGCTTCTCCAGTCAGATTGTCAAGATCTTTCCATTGGAAAAGTGATCTATTGGACTAGTTAATGTATATTATGATTTCTGTTGAATGATCAAAATATTGAAGTTCTTAAATGTTTATTTTTAGCATTAGGTAGAATTGTTTGCATGTTTTATTTGTAAATGGTAGGAACTAAAACAGCAGACTCACCCCTTTCATACTGTAACAATGGCCCTAAAAGTGTGTGTACAGTATGTCTAAGTGCAGAAAACAGTTTGATATATATCACAGTCTGTATATTCAAACATATTCTGACACATGTATATGAATACCAAGTTGATCTTAGTTGAGGGAACAGAACCAAGTTAAGAAATATCCTTTCCTCTTCAATAAATGCATGTTTACATTCTCAGCTTTTAATTCATGTATGTGTTTAGAACAGAATCAATCATTGTTTTAAAACTCCATTGTTCTGGTGGATCTGAGCATGATGACAATAGCAAAAAGCTTAGCTTGCAATTTTGAACGCTGTGAGACCAACTTCTCACCGATGTTTTCCTAACACCAGTGGGCAAACAAATACTGATAGTTGTTATTTGCAAAGGCTTAGGCCTTACATGTACATAATTAAGTAGAAGTGTAGCCAGTAATTTTATTTATTTCTCTTTTTTTGGGGTGCTATGTAGAAGACGGGTGCTGTCTCTTGCCTCTCCCTCCATTGCCTTGAGAGTTTACAGCAGTTTTGTGTGCGAAGTTGCAACACAATCAGCGCATTGTTTCGAAGCGACCAAAGGCAACGCGTTATTATGTTTTTATAGTAGCTTTCAGTCAGTTAACGGGGGAAACGGAAATCCCTAGAGAGATGTTTTGCCCGCGACCTGGAAATAGCGGGTGCCTGGCGGGAGCCCGCCGGCGCTGGCGGCCCCGGGCCGGCGGGCCAGAGGCGGGGGCAGGGTGGCTGCTGCCCTCCCGCCCGACCCGGCTCTCACTAGGGGTCGCAGGATGCCAAAAAATCACAACTGGATCGGGAGGGCAGGGATGCCAGACGTCTGCACGTTACCTTCCATGCCATGGCTTGTAAGCTCGGCAAACTGTTGGGAAACCACGCAACTGTCGAGACGATGGGGCCGCGCACTGCGAATGCTCTGATTGCTTGGCAAAACGCAGGTTTGCTCAGGACAGGAGGGTTGAGTCTAGGAAGAAGACCACAGCTAATTTTTATTAACTACACGTGTTGGGTAATGTGTAGGAAAGGCCTAATGCTTGTACAGGTGAGATTGGTTTTGTTGCAGAGCTTAACCTGGATATTAACTGGAGACTTGGTCAGGCAGTATTTTCTATACTATGGTCATCAAATACTCACTGTTAAAGGTTAGTAACAAATTTTATTTATAATTTCAAGTCCCTTCTTTCACACAGAACTCTGTGAGCTGCTTCTGGTGCTTTATCACTTCTCTAACAAACTACCTTATAAACTCAATTATGTCTATGCTGCCTGAAGGACTACATTAAAAATGTAAGCTACACCAACATGATTCCTTGTTAAAGTTCTGATACTAAAATATAATCACAGGTTGGGTTTCAGAAGAGAGTTTTCCCACCTAGTTTGCCATTGGTTTTTAAAGCAAAACTCAGATGCATTCCAGTGTCTCTATTTTCCAAACAAATATTCTGTTCCTGTGGTGACACTGAGGTGGGAAGTTAGAGAAAGAAATGTAACAAATGATAACAACCAAAGATCCAAATTTATTCATGGAGACAATTGGCAAACTGATCTGTTCATTCAAGTAAATGAAACTTGCATAGGAGTAGAGACTCATTACAGATACATCAAGCAACCATATTCAGAGTCAAATGAAATATGCAAATATCAAAAATGTATTCAATAGGTTGATATTTAACACCAAATCAATTTCTTACAAAGATAAGAATAAAAATGAACAAAACTGACAGTATCAATTTCTAAAGAGAGTTGAGTGACAAAGTAATAGCTTTCAGTGCATTTTGGTCATCACAATATAAGAAAGGTATTAAGCTATTAGAGAGCATCCAAAGGAGGGCAATGAAGATGGTGAAGGGTTTTGAGGGGAAAGCCATATGAGGAGCAGCTGAGGTCACTTGGTCTGTTCAGCCTGGAGGAGACTGAGGTGAGACCTCATTGCAGTCTACAACTTCCTCATGAGGGGAAGAAAAAGGGCAGACACTGATCTTGGGGTGACCACTGACAGGACCCAAGGAAATGGCCTGAAGT
>JAWWLV010000144.1:34044365-34070734 GCA_035041135.1 Platyrinchus mystaceus
CCTCATGAGGGGAAGAAAAAGGGCAGACACTGATCTTGGGGTGACCACTGACAGGACCCAAGGAAATGGCCTGAAGTTGTGTCAGGGGAGGTTTAGGCTGGATATTAGGAAAAGATTCTTCACCCAGAGAGTGGTTGAGCACTGGGACAGGCTCCCCAGGGAAGTGGTCACTGCACCAAGCCTGGCAGAGTTCAAGAAGCATTTGAATGATCTCAGGCACGTGGTGGGATTCTTGGGGGTGGTGCTGTACAGCGCCAGGATCCTTGTGGGTCCCTTCCAACTCAGCATATTCTGTGAATCTGTGATTCTGTGATTTATATGAACATAGAGAGAGAAGAAAACAGGTTTAGGAAGGAGCAAAAGTAGTAGTAGAGGAGTTTCTTTCAAACTGAAGACTGTTTGAATCATTTAGAAGTCATGGTCTATCACTTTAGTACAGCTTAGTCTTAAATTAGGAATATTTCTGACTGATTTCACTACTAGCATTTTGTGCAAAATTTGAGTGTTTATATTACAAATTTTTCTAGTAAAAGGATTTTGATAATATGTCTTGTTGCATTTATCTGCAATGTCTGTCCTGCAAACTGCTATTCATGTCACTCACTGAAAAACAGAATCCACACAAACACAAATTTGGCTATGGTACATGGAGGTAGGAGGTTTTTTAGATGTTGGGAATTAAGTGCACTTTTTATATGGTAAATGCAATTATTTAACAAATAAAATGCATGTGAGCATGTATACTTTTTTAAAAAAAAAAAAAATCTTACCAGTTGTGGCAGTTCTACATAATACTAAACAGAAGTACAAATATACACCTTGATTCTTATGCTTCACACTTGAAGATTCTGATTTGTTCACATGTTCAATGTTTTAAACCTGTACTCATAAAGTAAAGGCTTCAGTGCCTAATCTGACAAGGGCATTCCTACCAGGAAACCCAAACCTAGAAGTCTGGAGAATGTATAGTAAATCTGACTCCTCAGAAAATCTATACTGCTTGTGCAGTGAGACTGGACTCTGTATTAAATGCCACACAGAACTGTGCATGTGTAAGTGGTGCCTGGGACCTCTTTCACCCTTTTCTTGAAGGATGAAAATTTTATATAAATGCTGATTCCAGATCCCAGAATTAATTTTGGAAGTGCTTTGCTCTCAGACTTTAGTTTGGGTCCTTTATATTGTGAGTATGTGTGTGTACATGTATATGTGCCCACAACTGCCAATAACTATCTCTAGTCAGTTGTCTGTGACACCTCTGGTGTTGCAAATTATATAGCTTTGAGGTGAGGGGGTAAAAAATAAATTGCAAGAGCTTAGTACTCTAACTGTGCTGAAGGAATATTGTATTTAAATGGCTGCAAGTTAAGCTCGAATTGTAAAGCATATGAATATATATACAATAACTGTAAAATATGTACTATTTACAGCAAATATTGTTTTTGTCTGCACAAAACTATCACCTTTATGAGTGAAAGAGCATTCATCTTTAAAATACAATCGAATCCCCATATTCTCCAGACAGAGCTTATTAATTATTGTTGCACGGTGCATCAGTGCCTTCTTTCAAAAGAAGCTTTTGCTGGAAAATGTTCTATTGTAGTAAAGAAGAATTGACAACAAGCATAGTACAAATAATTTTGGAGAGAGCTGACTAATGTGGATGCAGTTAGGTTTGTCATAGACATTTTATGAAAATGAAGATTAGAAAAAGGTACTAAATAAGACATCTTAGGTATATGAGGTGTTGGTTTATGTTTTGTTTTGGGGTGTTTTTTTTGGTTTTTGGGTTGGGTTGGGTTTTTTTTCTGTTTTTTTTAGTGTTTTTTGTTTTGATTTTTTTTTTTTTTATAGCTACACCATAAAATTCGGTGGGTATCATGCTATCTGTACCTACGTGTATTAATGAAATATATGTTAGACAGTGTTAAAAAGGGTAAAAGTTCTGTGCGCTGTATTACCACAATATTACCACAAATAAAAAAATGCTAATAACATCAGGACAATATTTCTGTCATTGCTAGTTCTTGTATCATAGTTTCATATTGCTTTCTGTAAGACAATTGCCATTCTTCCTGCTGGCTGCTGGTGACAGGCCTTATTTATTTGCAGTGAGCCAGAGTTAGAAGAATACAGTGTTTCTATGAAGAATCCCAATTAAGGTAGGGTTCCTCTATATTCTTTGATTCTCTACCTTCACTCTCAACGTTACATGTTTTCTGTGGTAAGTGCCAGAGATAAGTGCTAAATTACAATGTAAACTAAACCAGAGGTTTTTCATCTGAGCAGCACACAGCTCAAAACCGTGAATCCTGTTCAACAAGGTGCTGAGCTGCTTCATCTTCTAGAACTGAATGGAAGATCAAAATGCTCAGCAGTCACTCAAGATCAGGCTTATTAGGGGCTTTTTTTCTGTCAGAACTCATCCACTGACTCCCAGCTATGTGACAGTATGCTGAATACTGGAGGGTAAGATTAACCCTCTATACCCAATCAGTCTAATAACAATTGTCACTTCTAAGTCTACCGGCAATATTTATTCATAGAAGAACAGGTCTAGGAATAGTAACATCATTGTTATTGTTTATTACACTTACATTATCATATAATTGCCAAAGTAACTATGTTCACCAGCTACCAATGTCTAGAATGATGACTGATAAGTGACCCTGATCAGCTCCGATGCAAGTCAAACACAAGTTTGCTGTCAACTTTGACAAGGAGCAGCCTCTTACGAAGTTGAGAATTGAATCCTGAATGCTTTATCAACTTGTAAAAATAAACTGCAAACTCCAAAACAAACAGGGTTTTGCTGGTTTTTTTTTTTTGTTTGGTGGGTTTTTTGTTTTGTTTTTTTTTTTTTTTTTTTTTTTTGCATGTTAGACAAAAAAAGTAAACCAAACAAAATCAAGCTGGCAAACATTTAGATGCCAGTTTTTCATCTGGCAGCTTCTATCTATATTCTGAAGAACTGCAAGCTAAGCTCTGCTAAGCTCAAAGCTCATAGACTTTGTTTTTTCAATTAAGGGAAGGTCAGGATGCCTCCTAATATTTGGAATGCAGCAGTTTTTAGATAAGCGAATATTTAATATGACCTCTTACACTATTCTCCTATACGTTCTAGCTTTGAACATCGCTTTAACAATTAAGCTCTTCTGGCCCTGTGTTTAAATAGCTGTCCACAGCTACTGCAAATTGATTTATTGCTTGATGAGGATCAGGGATGCTGAGCAAACACAGAACAGTTTCTAATTTAAGTTGTGCACCACTGGTTTTGTTGTTGTTGCTTGATTACTTGTTTTAACATCAGTACATGTTATCAATGTAGTTTTGCTCTTTTGCGGTTTTCAGAGTATTAAGAATGGAAAGGGCATAACATAAATCATGTTATAAACACAGTCTGGTTGGTTATGTAATATCAAAATTCCTTGACACTGTCTGCTGGTAGATATTGTTTAAGTTGCTTATATACCTTTGCTTAATTGTGAAAATTTGATATAACATTTTCCATGCTAGTATCTACTACAAGCTGTTTCCAGTTTTAAATTCTTCTTCATCAACCTTCCTTTTAGAAATTTAGCTTAAATTATCCAGGTATTTGAAAACGAAACTTGCAAATAGATGGGTTTAATCTTAATTAAAAATCATAGCAGTATTTTTGGATGGGCTTCAGTATGCTCAGCCTGCAGGAAATGTAGTCAAATCTTGAGCAGAATTGAAAGAAGGAGAGTACCAGTCCTTATGTCAAGGGATATATCCTTTCTTACCTTTAACACAGCCAACCTTGAATACATGCAGTTTTAGCAGTTCTCTTACCGGAGTGTCTCATCTGCAGGTATATATTACATGATAATTTTGAGCTGTGCCTTGCTTGGATCTGGAACTTAATTGAGAATAAGCAATGATTTCAGGTGCTTAATCCATTACAGTTGTATCTGTAGGATGGGGAGGGGAAGGTTGTCTCACCTGTACAGGTGGGGAAGAAGGACTGACCTTGTAGCATGGTAAAGTCAGCACAAAGCTCCTGAGAAAGAATGTGGGGTGTGATTAGGAGAAATCAGCAACGGGAATGGTGGATGTATTTTGGGACAATGAAATTTTTTGCATAAGGAAACCAGGTCTGAGAAGTGACCAAGTGAAAAAATGGATGGAGCGTAGCAGACAAGCAAAAACTGCCTGAACATCAGTGTAAGGTCTGGAGTGAGGACAGCTGTGTAACTGGGAAATAAGGTCAAGGAGAAAGACCGACTTTGTGGAGCACACCACGTGGAGTAAAGAACAGACAAGGAAGGTGGATGTCAACATAACTAAAAGTTATATTGGGTGAGAAGACATCAGAGAAAGATCAACTAAAGGGATCAAATAAAGTGAGTGAAAACAAAACAACAACAAAAAAGAACCCTGCATAGCTGAAGATGGATCTGAGAGTGAGAAGTCCAAGCAAAAATTAAGAAAAGTGCAACTAGGGCAGCTGGAACTGGAATACGAATCAAACACTACCATTAACTGTATAAGAAAAATAAAAGTGGGATGAACAGCCAGGACTGAAGAGAGAATGAAGACAGGCTTGACATAAAAAGCCAAGATAAGGCAAAGCATGGACATGGGAAGCAAGAAGATGGGAGCTTGCTACTTATAATACACCCTCTCCCAGAGCTTTGAAGGGATCCCAAGATTTCCTCTTCTGCCAGTAATAACCATGAAATCCAGTGGTGAAGACAGACACATCTTTTCAAATGCTGGGCCAAAGGCAGCAGTACTTATTCATGTTAACAGGTATTGTGTTGAGGAGCCGAAGATTCAAAACAGTGGATGAATCACGTGAGTATTGTTAAAGGCAGGGCTGCTGCTGGCAGGAGCCTGGTCATCTTTACTCTAGAAACTGAAGGAAGTGTTAAAGAAAAAGAATTATGGGAAGAGAAGCAGTGTCCAAAGTCTTGAGAAAGCTGAATAGTTTAAAATTTTAGTCTTAGCCCTTGCCTCTGCCAGCAAGTTCCTTGATAAAGTTGGTTCAAGGCTTTGAAATTGCACTTGCTAAATATTTGCTTCTCATTTTCAGATGCCTGAAAACTCCAGGGTTTGATTAGAGGTAGTTAGATAGTCAGTGAGTGATATTACTGCAACTGAAAGCAGTGGGAACCAGGCCTTGAAGAAATAAGCTTTTCTATAGTGCCAAGTCCTGACAGGTCTACAAGATATCAAATAAGGCAATCTATAACTGTTTTCCAAACGTAATATTAATATCCTGTCACAATATCCCCTCATCTGAGGGGTGTATTATGAAACTAAAGTAATTAATATTTTTGAAGCCCATAAATACTGTAGCAACAAGCTCCATAAAATGCCCATGAGGAAATTAATAACTGTATTCAGAGTAGGATCTGAATAAATGTGTAATGAATAAAGCATGGGGCATACTTACAAAAATAAAGCAGAAAACATAACATTGAAGGCTTTTTGTTAATCAAGCACAGAGGTCTGTAGAAAAAAAATTATGCAAACATGCAATGAACAACTTTCATAATACATGAGTACATGTGGGAGAGAAGGAGAAATAAGGTTTGTCAGGTGAGCTCACTGCTGTTAAGATCATGAGTGCTTGATTTTTAACTTCAAAATTTTAATTTTAGTTTATATAATTTACTCGGTATACCTCTATGATTGTGAATATGTATGTTTGTTACTTTAAACAGTTTATTTGCTACAATGCACTTTCAGCCTCAGTATTTCCCTACAGAATAACCATTTGGAGAATGGGAAAATGCTTAAACATAACTTCAGCTGTTTCAGATGTGCTCTAGGTACCTCAGACAGAGAATGTGTTTACCAGGACATAAAGCAGGAAGGTAACCACCTCCCACAGAACTTCTCTGTTTTAGCCTCCTTGAAAAATCCCACGAGTCCTTGTCCCAAGGAGCTGACCCACCATGGTCTTCAGCCTTCAAAGCCTTAGGCATGTGCTGAGCTTGATGTTTGTGAATAAGCCCATTGTGTCCACCCACCTAAAACTCCACACTAGATGGAGGCCTAAGCAGGAGACAGATAGCCAAAGAATGAGGAGGAGGTGTGAGCAGCGATATTTCAGATGTATTTTTTTTGGTTCTGTGATTGTGTTTGTCTTTTGTACATACTTGTCCCTTTTTAAAAAAGTTTGTTTGTTTGGGTGATTTTGGGATTGTTTGTTTGGGTTTTTTTGGCAAGGGGGGGCTGTATTTTTTGTGAGTATGTGTAGGAAGAGCTGGAAAGCCTCCAGCTTTTTGGATTAAAAAAAAACAAACAACAAAACAAACAAAAACCAAAAACACCACCACCACTTTTAATGTATACAAATTTACCATTATCTGTGTCCCTGTAATATATCCGCAAATCAGGAAATTTAAAGGAAAAGGGAAAATGCTTGGAGCTTTTTTGTTGCTGTTGTTGTGTTCTGTTGGTTGGTTTCCTTCCAGCTTAAGCATTCTGTCTTCCTGGCTATGTGTTCGTTTCTTTGGAAACGGCTGTAGGATGGATTTTTGATTGACTGTGTTGTCAGATGGATTATCAGAGTTGTGAGCTTTTTGGAATGGTAGACATGAATGTGTGATAAGAAAAAAATATTTTGTACTTAAAATGTTTCAAAATTTTGCATCATGAAAGAAGCTAGGTTGAACAATTAACAGGTTAATTAGGGAAAAAGGTGTTTTTTTAATGTGAAACAGTTTGGTTACTAGGAAAAAAAATTCTCTTAATATGAGGAAAGCTTTTACTAATGTGACTGATGGGAATATTAATACCTAAGCAATGTAGAATCGTTTCTGCAGTGCTGCAATGCTTATTTTAAACAGTAATTCTAATGTGTAGCTGCTCTGGATTACAAGCAGAAAACAGCTTTTAACCTGACCTATACACACATTTATTTGTTACAGCACTTATGTGCCCAGATTTCTGCATGACTCCCATCTAGCATTTCTGAATTTGTTTCCTGTCTTAGTCAGGGCTCTGCATGGCCAGCTGTCTTCAAGACTGTGAGCACTTGATGCTGCTCTGCCAGTGCTGGTGATGCTGAGGTCGGGGGCAGATTGAGGCTGGGGGTGACGTCAGTGCCTACCTTGCTGGGAGAGTTAATCTCCCGCTGGAGAGGCTATAATAATCTCCTCACTTGGGAGACTGGCATGTTGAGGATTGCATGTTGTACATTCCTCTACTAGGGCTGTAAAGCAATCAGCAAAGTCAGTGTTTCTAAAGCTCTATTGACAAATGTGCTTGCTAGACAGAGATTGTTTCTTTTTGGGATGGGGGTGCATAGGCACACAAAAGAAAATCAACTTTTTAAATGTGTGCACATATGAAACAAGACCAAGTAAAATAACAAAACCAGGTTACAGAGGTCCACTATGTCAAATGAGCATGTAATTTATAACATTGCAAGATAAACTGTCTCCTTTGAGGACATTAAAAAATAACAGAAACTAGATTTCAGATTGGATCAGACTGGTTTCTTTACCAAAACACAGCCCACCAAACCATGACACTGTGCAAGCAGAGATGGTCATCAACCCTGACAATGCTCTGATGAATTGACAAGGAAGGGTCTCTGCTAACTTCCTTGGAATCAGTTCCAAGTGTCTGAGGTGGCTGGTCACAGAAAGTACACTGAGGAAGAGGGGAAACGAGCAGACCACAGGTTTCTCAGGCTTTTCTGTCATCCACTGTGTGGTGCTTTTTGTGGGCCTTATGACACCCAACAAAGTGATCTGCTGGGACAGAGAAGAGTGATTCCTTAGTGAAGGCTGCACCTTTTCAGTTGCAGATTCTCTTTTTGGCTTTCAACTTTGAAGCAACAAGCCTGAGTTAGGAGTAACATGGACACAATGTGGATGCCAAAAATGCAAGGAAGCACAACACACAGATGCTTCAAAGACAGTGATGCTCCTTGGTGCCAGACTCTTTAATATGCTCTATTATTAAACTGTTATTAGCTCTGCCTTAACTGACCTTTCCAGTTTTAATGGTATGACCCGCTGAGAGTGCCTATCTATAGCAACACTAACCCTTCATTCGCAGAATGGCAGGGGCAGACGCACAGTCTCTGGGCAGGCAGTACACTTTTCGTCATTTGAAAAGAGGCTTTGCGCCTTGCTCTCCCCACCCTCAAGCCCCCATCGCCTTCCCCCGCGCCCCCCGTTTTTGGGAGCAGCTAGGTCTTGACAGAGGCGATAGAAAGTTGTGCCCAGCCCCTGGATAGCTGCGATAGCAGTCTGTGCCTTCCCGGAGTTTGCATAACTGCTTTCTCCGTGCCCCTCCCGCCCCCGCGGCACCTGGGGCGGTCCGCGCCCGCGGAGCCAAGGGGCGCGCCGCCGGCTCTGCCTGCGCTCCTGGCACAGGCAGGGGAAGGGACTATCTCCGGATTTCCACCCCTGCCACAGAGGGAAGGTTACCGGGAAGTGCTACGAAGAGAGCGAGTCTGTGCGGGCTCGGAAGCGAGAGAAAGACGCAGTCACTTCGCCGCGGCAGCCCTTTCAAAAGTCCGTGTTAAATGTGACACCCTGGCGAAATGGGAGCAGAAGAAACACCCCTCTGCCCACCCCTCGTCGTCCCCCCCGCCCTTTTCCATGGAAACTCGTAAAAGGAGGAGGAGTAGAGTTTGCTACGGAAAAGTCTCACCTTGGTCTGAAACAGTTTCAGGCGTTTCTGCAGGATCGGAGCTGCCCTTCTCGGGGGAGGGGAGGAGGCAGGCAGGGAGATCTCTAAGTACCTATATACATTTCTCCCCCCTCCGCTTAATCTTGTTTTATTCGAGCAGCACGTATCTCCACCCCTCCTCCCCCTCCCTCTCCAGGTTGATCGGCTGAAATGAGGCTTTGCGCGCTTATCCCTTCTCGGGCTTTAAAACAAAACCCGGCCCCGCGCAGCCGGCGGCGGCTCGGGGCGCCTCGGCGCTGAAGCGCAGCGGGGCCGGGCGAGGCAGGACACCGCGGAGCGGGGCGGCGGCTCCCGCGGAAACTTCGCTTGGAAAATAAACCTCCACCACTCTCCTGGAGATCCACGTGAGAGCAGGAAAACCCGACTGCAAGATCTCCGCGCCGCTGCTGCATGCTACGATTTCACTTTTTGTTTGCATTGATTGGTTTTTTCTGTTTGTTTGTTTATTCTTACTTTCATTTTGGAACCGGTTCCCGGTTGCTTGGCTGAACTTCTGGAGACCAATGGACCTTTTATATTGCCTTCCTCTGTTTTAAACAAACTGTGGGCGCTTAAACTTCTCTCTTTCCCCCTCCCCCTCGCTCCTTAACCCCCACCCTTCAGCTCATGGGGCTTACACTGCAAAGCAGCCGCAGCAGAGGGGGAAATACACAGACATTGATTTATTTTTCCGTCTCTTAAATTGTAGTTAATTCTTCTCAACACCCAATCTCTCGCTCTTTTTTGGCTGTCGGGTGTCGATCTGTGCATTGTTTTATCTGATCTCGATCCTTTTGTTGTTGTTTAAATGCCATGCACTACTTATCTAGAGAGAAAGCTATATGGAGATAGAGGCGTATAGTGAATGCGCGCGTTTCCATAAGACACACTATCAAGGGAGCAGATCAGAAGCAGCCCGGATCCTGACCCTGACTGTATGAATAAGTAAGCAGGATGCTGACGACTGTGTGTTAGTTGCCTGTAAGGTTTTCGTAAGTTAAAGGGGGACGGAGGAGGGGGGACAGACCAGAGACAGAGCTTAGAGTGTTTGTGCGGAGGGGGGCGAAGCTCTGACACTTTGCTCCTTCCAGCATAGCTGCTGCCTCCCATCACTAGAGCTCCGTGGTTTGCTGTAGTGCACCCTCCCTCCCCCACCCCGCCCGCTCCCTTTTCTTTCCTTCCTTTTCTCTTTCTTTCTTTTTCTTTTCCCCTCTTCCCGTGGTAGTTTGCTGATGTGCATCCCGGATCCATCTTCTGGTAGCATCAGCGGGACCAGGGTTGGCGGCGCGGCGGACGCGCAGCGGGGCGCGGGCCGGGAGCGGAACGGGACGCGGGCAGCAGCAGCAGCCGCCGCCTCCTCCTCCGCGGGAAGTTTGGCTGGTGTTTGACAGAGGCGAGGGGACGCCCTGACAGACAGGATCTCCCAGCCTGAGTCCACCCCCTGCGCCCACCCACACACCCAGAGACTTTTCCCTGACGAGAGGGCAGGAGGGGCAGCGACGCTCATGCTCCTCACTCTCTGTCGCACCCGTCTGACTGGGGCTACCTAGGGAGCACCGTCTCCCGGAAGAGCCCCCAGGTGGAGAAGGAAAAAAAAAACCCAGCCCCTCCACAAAACCTGTGGTTCCTCCATCCCTTACCCTCCTTTCCCAAGCCGGCGTGGACAGCCGAACCGGCCGCCTAGTTCACCCGCGCCCTGCCCACCACCTCTCCGCCCGAGGGAGGATGAAGATGCTTTGCTGGAGGATGGCACTGTGGTTGGCCGGGTGGACTGTCTGCGGGAAGCCTTCCTGCTGCTCTGGCCTTGATTATGACTACACTTACGATTTCACTGAAGAGGATAAAGCCGAGGCGATAGATTATAAGGATCCTTGCAAAGCTGGTAAGTGACTTCCAAGTCTAATGCAGCTCCCCGCCCCCTCCCCAGATGGTGACTTTGTCTCGGCTTTATTTACGGCGGGGGTGCGTGAGGGGGAGTCCCGGTCTCACCTGCTCCCTCCCAGGGCAGCGGCGGCGAGCGCAGCCGGAGCCCTACGTCCAGCTCCCTCACCTGGGGAAGTACCTGGGACCTGCTTTTCTGGGATTCCCACTTCCTTACCGCCTGCGGCTGGGGTGGGAGAGGGGCGCGACGGCGGGCAGGGCAGGGCAGGGCAGGGCAGGACCGGCCGCCACCGCTCCGCGGCCCCGGAGGCGTCGAGGCGGCTGCGGAGCCCCCGGGCCACACTGCCGCCGGAGCCGCGGAAGTTGCAGAGAGCAGTGCGGCGGGGTTTAAAGGTTTCGAGGCGGGATCATGCCCCGCAGCACCCGCCGGGAGCACGGAGTTGCCCGGTCAGGCTGGGCCGGAGGCTGGCGGCTTCTCCCGGGGCTCTGCCCGCCCCCTTGGCGGGAGTGGGTCCTGCCTCCGTTTCCTTCTCGCCTTTCTCCATCTCAACCTGTCGCCCCCGCGGCCGGGCACCCCTTCCCATGGGCCGGGGCGGACCCGGGGCGGGCCCTACGCGCCGGCCGCCTTCTGGATATGGATAGGATAAGTGAGGATCCCAAGCGGTAGGGGATGCGCGGGGGATGATAACTGTTTGTTGGTGTTTCAGCCATGCAAGCCCACGCGTCCTTCTCTTGTAACCCGACTAGTAGGTGCTGCGGTTTGGTGTTTTACAGCGTGTGCGGTGGGGCTGCTGCGGTGTCTCCTGCGTGCTCTGTGCCTGACCCACCCCTTCCTAAACTGCGAGGGAAGAGCTGAGTTACAGCCTCTTCTCACTTTGCAGAGCAATTGAGTGGTTCTCTAGAACGTTTATCTTACTGATTTAGGACTGCAGCCCTCCTTAATGCCAGGTACAATTCTTCACCCGTTAAAGTTACCAGTAACCAGAACTGACCTTAGGAATAGGGTTCTCTGGTATTTCAGTAGACAAGTGTATCTCGGTGATGCTTCCCCCCAGCCCCCCCCAAATGTGTTATCAGCGACAGTGGTGGTCCATTCCCTACAGCTCTATTGTTAAAAAAGTGCTCAAGTTTTCTAGCAGCCTCCTTTGCCTTAATTAGTTATTTTATATTTTGAAAACTAGTTCAGCCAAAGGTTGTATTCGCTATGTCTGTGTGGTTTTCTTTAATTTATTGCAGAGAAAGTGGGGTACATATATGCCAAATATGCAGACACTATGTGATTCTAATCACAAAAAATACTTTGTTCCTAAGTGTGAATTGTTAGGTCTTCCTTGCTTACAACTGAGGAATGTTCAAGTTCAAAACGAACAGAAGCAACTGCAAACAAAACATTTTTTTTTCTCAATTAGCTCTTACAAATAAATATAAGTAACTGGTCATAGTTGACTCTTTTTTTCTGGTCTGTAATTATTTAAGGAAATTCATATGAATCAAGCAAGAAATGTGTATTCACTCTCAGTTTGCTGTGCTATTTTTTTTAGTACTTCTTGTTTCATAGTGGGAATAATTAGCAATTATAATTCATGATGCTAAGTGTTTTGAGATTAGGCATGGGAAAAAGAGCAATTTGATCAGCATTGCCAATTCTCTGCCATCATTTTGTTTTGATTGGAGAAGCATTTGTTTGGAAAATTTTGCCCATTGAAATATTTAATGGAAGTTCTTGCTGCTGTTGCTTCTTCACAAGTATATGGTGCTTAGATACTACTACAAGGATGAAAGGAAGGTACGTGAGGAGTTAGCTGTGTGTAGTTCTTGGTAGTCTTTAAAGCAATCACTTTGAGGTTTTCTATTCAGTTTTTATTAATGTATGGTAGTTCTTCAGAAATGAAAAAATGCACATCACTGCTGCACACTGGGTTTGTACCATGTACCCATCATTTTTAATAAAAAATTGAAAGTTCTATGTATCAGCATAACTGATCCTCCACCAGTATTTCCCGACGTACTTTTCCTGCTAAACCTTCCCTAAAGGCTTCATTAATCTTATGCTGTAAAGTACTGATGCCTGATCAAAGATGATGGGAATAGAGGGTGCTCAGCCTCTTTTAGCAGCATAGCCCAAATGTGTGTTCTCCCTAGGTCAGGTCTTATCGTCTGGGGTGGATTTTGGACTTCCATGAGTAAACTTACTGATATCTGCCTTTAGGATGGTTTCCACAGTGAGGCCCTAAACAAGGACAAAGCCAGGCTTCACACTCAAGGTGTGAGTTGTTCACACTCAAATTTGTGTGGTCGCTCTCTGTGCAAGATAACAGGATAAAATATCTCCTTGCTGAGATTGTGTTCAGGGTATGCAAACTTTGTATCTGAAGTATAATTAACACCTGCTTTTACTGCATCTTGAGGGCTTTCAGCTGAGGCAGTACAAGTGCCTTTTTTTTTTTTTTTTTTTTTTTTTAAACTGTTCAGGCTGGTAACAGGTCCCAGATATAAGTGAGTTTCTATAACTTATCAAAATGGGGAAGGCCTAAGGTCATTTATGGTTTTACCTAGTTACATACTTCAAAAACTCCACTGATACCCATGCAGATTTTGCAGACATGCTAGAATAATTTGATTTACCCCCAAATATACTGATTTGAGATGGATTCACCTGTATTTATGAAGTTATTTGCATTCAGTTTTTTTTCCAGTGAGTAGTGTTTGTGGTTAGTTTTTATTCCATAAGCTGCATGAGAAAACATTTGTAATCCTGTGACAGAAAGCACTGCACGAGGCAACAGATCTGTAGTTGGATAACATTATAATTCTATAGCTCCTTATAGATACAGTCCTAACTCTGTTGAATAAGTGTTCTTTTGGTATGTCTCTCTTCCTGTTTTGTGAAAGTGATGGAGAAATTTACCAGAAACAGAGTGTGACAGCCTCTGAGGTGTTATTTATGGGTATTCTGTGGGATTCTTTTTTGGGTACTATGAGTGTATTTTAACATTTTCATAAGGAAGTGATCATTGTAGTGAATGTGCCTAGACTCACACTGTTCCTTCAACTTAGAATTCCTAGAAGCAGCACAGTGTAGGATACTATAGAAGCTGAAAATTTAATTTTCTTGCAATATTTCCATCTTTGTGTAAAATCCAGAGAAAGCAGGTGTCTGTCAGATGCCCAGTAGGGTTAGGAATTCTTTCTGGAACTGATGTTTCCATTTGTGTCTAAAACAGCAGTTATTTTATGCAACAGCCCCAAAGTGCAGTCTTAGCAGTGCATACTGGGATCCCTGGAGTAAGGGCTTTAGGGAAGAGAAGAGCCTGGAGAAGCGCTGTGACAATGTTGGGGAGAAGAGTGTTGGAAGGAAGCTGTTGACATTGTGTGGAAGAACTTGATAAACGGTGTGGTTTCCCATGTGTTTGTCTGTAGACCTTTAACCTATGTATGAATTTTGGGTCATGCTACATCTCCTTATAACAAGTATCCTGGCATGCTATAACAGCGGGATGTGATGTAACACAGTTTCTGTGCTTCTGATGTCTCGGGTATTTCCTTGTGTCTCTCTGCAGGATATTGCCCTCGGTGTTTACCATTGGAAGTTCAAGTGTAAGTCATTCTTAGTTCATCTTCAAGATCTAATTTGCCAGAAGATGTGAAATTAGGAATGCTAGAATACTCTAAAGAACCCAAGGACATAGATCACCAATTGTATAAATCAGATATTGCTCCAAAGAATAAAATGCTGAGTTAGATTTCAGTGGGCACTGTCAAACTTTTCAGATTGCAGCATGCACCTACATCTGTCTGCAGATTCCTGAAGTTTTTCCTTTTTTTCCATTCTTGCCACAGTTTTTGATGTATTCAGGATATCTGTTGAGAGACACAGAGTGAGATGAGTAGGAAGAGAATTTCCTCCTGTTCATAGCCTGCATTTAGTTGATATTCAAGGTTTTTTGAAGGCTATTTGTTTGGGGTTTTGTATATTTTGGTTTTTTGTTGTTTTTGCTTTTTTCAACAACTTCGTTTTCCTAAAACAAAGCAAACAAACAAACAAGAGTGTACTCTGGTGCGATCTTCCAATTAAAATACTGTGAACTGTGGGAGATTAGGCAACAAGTCTTAGCTTTGTTGCATAGCCACATCACTGAGGTCTGTTTCAGCCTCTGGACAGCTGTCTGTCCTCAGGTAAGTTTCTTGTAGCATTTGTTCTGTAAGGTATTCCGCTTCCTAAAACAAAAGATTTAGGGAATAGACTTGAAGTTCAATTCCTTGGGCTATTATTTTTTGCTTTTGTAAGCCTTGTGGTTTTTTTGCACCAGAAATTCTGTCTAGGGAAAATTCTCTCAGGGAAAACTTTACTGAAACTTTTCACTTAGTTAGTTTGGATGACTTTCCTTCCCCCCCTTGCCCTGCCTCCCCCCCCCCAACAGTTAATTGAGACTTTTTTCTGGTCAAATGATGCGTGAGTTGCTTTTAGGGTTTTTTTTCCAGTGAATCTAGACAAAAATGTCAGAAAAAGAATATTGGAGACAAGCAATTAAATTTAAAGCTTCGTAACTTTTAAGTTTGATAACATGCAGTTTTTTGACCAAGAACAAATTCTGTGTGTATGTCTGTCTGCTTGAGAATTAGAGAAAATTAAGACAGACCCTCCTCACTGTGTTCATTTCTCCCTCCTCTTAGAATCTAAGGAACTAATTTGGTTACTTTGCAACTTTATAAATAATAATAATAAAAAAGTTTGGATATCCCATAGAAGGGATATTAGTGTTTCCCACATCACTGAAGTGTGAAACCTAGTAATGTACTTTATTTGTGAAGTAGTTGAACATGAAAAATTGATGGTAAATATTAAGTATAATTATGTAGTGTAATCTGTAACTGCAATCTAACTATTGTTTGCTGATGTTATAGCAGCAGCCTTCTATACTGCTACAATGTGGGTTTTTTTTTAGTTTCCCTCTTGTGTTCTGGGACGTGTGTTTAGCTATAAGCATGCTAATTATGCAGTCTGGTAATAAGAAAATTCTTTAAGCCTCTGATTATATGTTTTGAATCTGTTGCATGATTTAGATAATTGAGATCTTTCATTTTTATAGTTCAGTCATGAAGTAGATCCTTAAGGATATATTGTGCATTTTGCACTAATAAAGAGGTTATGCTGCTAATATCATTTGCCAGATTGTCAGAACTGCGACTGTTCATGTAGTAAACACATAGTGTAGGCAACTGAAACAGAAACAAGGTTTTCTGAATAGTCTGTCCCAACTGGTTTTCGTCCTGTTATGAATAATCTTATAGGGTAAATCAGACTATGGAAAAATTTAGCTTTTAAGTATTTTTTTCCAGAGTTCACCACCATTGCTTTATCTGTGATGCCCTGTAATGTGGCATCTCAATAACCTTGAAAGAGATTTGTGGCAACATAAAGTTCTTTTTCTCCTCAGCTTCATTTAAAAGATTAATTCAATATGAAACTCTGGGAAGACTGCATTAAATGAATATATTTTATATTCTAACTTTGTGGGTATCCTCCCACACCAAAGGCTCAATTGCGTGTCCAGGCCACTTTCCATAGGGGTCTGTGTCTGAATATATTTCCAAAGTGTCAAATGAGTGACCTGCAAAGAGCAGTATTACATCACTGCAAACCAAATCTAATTGACAAATCTAATTGAGCTTGGAATCAGGTCCCCCAGGCAAACTCAGAAACATTCACCACACCTGGACATCTGCCTTATGTCATTCTTATTGCGTCTCTGAACAACAGGGTTGATAGGCTTATGACATAATTTCATTCACTTCTTTTTGGAGAGAAAGTCATGTCTGTGGTACATGGTAATGACAGAACGTCTGTAAAATAGAAGAGCTGTAAAACTGAAGAGTGAACTGCTTTTCACAAGCACAGGGGACCTTGTGGAGGAAATTTTTTTTTTCCTTCCTGGATGCATTATAGTACTCTAAATTTTATAACGGTGAAGAAATTAAACAAGGGGAGAAATCTCTAGTCTTTGTTTAGACAAGATGTATTTATCCTTAAACTGAAATAGTTTTTTGTGGTCTGGCTTTAGACTAATGAAAAATATTTTGGTATATAATTTTTTTAAAAATACTTATCTGAAGGAAAAATATATTCTAAGAGTATTCCAGAGCAAAACTAAGCTTTGGGTTTTCACAACTTTCAGTTGGATGAACAGCATTTCATAGTGTTTTTCAGACTTTTCTCAGCTTCTTTAGGAGCTTTCTAATCTACTTGTTTCAGTCATTATTGAATGCAGTCCATTCCCTCCATTCTTAACCACAATCAATCTCTGCCCACCTCTCTACTACATCCCTTCAGAGTAATAGCAACTGAAAATGTGACTAGAGAAATATTTGGGTATTTTTAATTCTGTCTTGTCAAGCTATTTTTATTGGCTAAAAAAGACCTAATGGCCAGTCTGTTAATGTGTTTTAATGCATAGTCATTCTTTGTGCCTGCTGTTCTTCTTCTGCTTCTTTTCCTATAATTTCTTTATTTGTTCCTATGAAGAGTTCCCTTGCCTCTGGATTCCCTTCCTCCACAGAATACACTTTCTACTTGCTTTATGGCTTTTTCCTGTGCTGCCTAACCAGTCATCTATCCTTCTCTGTTTTTTTCCCTTGACATACTATTCTCTTGCTTAAAATGATCATTTATTCCTTCCAAAAATAACTTCTGGCTCATCACAGATCTTCTGTAAGATTGTCCTCTAGTGCTCTGAGAGTTCTGTAGGAAGGAAACTGGGCACCTTTGCCCACAGCTGGAAATGGTGAGGAGAAGCAGGATGGGTGGGCTGTGTGACCAGCATGTTCGCAGAGGCCTCGTGCTTGGAGTGCTCGGTGGGCTGCAGTGAGCTGTTAAACATTGCATGTCCAACCCTGAAATATCCACCCACAAATGTTTATATGAAATACATACACGAACCTTCTTTCTCTGTTGGACTCATGCACCTAAATATCAAGATCTGAAGATTGTCCTTGCTGATCAACAGAAATAAGAGTACTCTAAGTACTTGAAGTGTAAAGCTTGTATAAATAGTAATGCATCAGAACAGGTTGAACTGGGGAGTGTGAAGGTGGAGGCTGTGGACATATGTAGAGTGTCGGTGTGAGACCCATGTGAGTGACTGCTCTTGCAGACTATTATGGAGGCAGTTCCTACTCACACAGATACTCTCATGTTTATTGGGAGTTTTTGCCTGAGTAATGGTCTGCAATTGCAAATTATGAGTGGCTATAAGTGAGCATCAAGTGTTTGAGAATATTTGAGCACAATGAGATAGCTCTTACAAAGCAATAATGCTCCAAAATGTAGGTTTGTGAGTTTTCCCTTTGATGGTAAAAACTAGAGATTGTCAAGACCAAAATGCCAAAAAATCAATATTGTTCTAAAACAACTCCTGATTTTTTTCCTGCGGTTTGTGAAATATGATGCCTGATAGGATATGCAGTGTGTGTTAAACCAGCTTCTTTGCTATATATACTTCAATGGTAAAAAGTCTATCAATAATTGACTAAGAATTGATTTTTAATTTTTTTTAATTCATTTTGATGGTTATAAGGATATCTGATCAGGGAATACTCAGCAAAATCAGGATATAAAAATGCAAAGGAAAGATGTTTATTTTAAAACTCATTTTCAGTGCATTTAAATCTGAATGTAGAAGTTATCTGTCTTGCTGTTCTTGTGAATTTCATTTCTTTTCCTACAGAAATTGAGTGACAGAGATACATCGCTGCATTTGAAAGGTGTTAGGACGTCTCCAGTCACATTGTGATCCTTGGATATTTGTAAACTGTGTGGTGGAGTTTAAATATCAGCTCTTGTAAGAAGTGAGGGGGCATGGACATCAGCTGTGAGGGTTGTATCTAAATAGCTGTGCAGATGGGTTACATTATTATCATGCTGGTAGCAGCACTTGAATATATTCCTAGTAATAAATTTTAATTGTTATTAAACAGAAATGAATTAATTTTATTGGTGTCTGATATTTTAATAAGTGCTAGTTGGGTACACTCTTGCTCTCATGGCCACTGTATCACTAAAGACCTTTAACCCTTTTCCGCTTTCCTGATAGAGTATAAAGAATTTTGGTTAGGGCACAGTAATCGTAGAAATAGTAGCCAAATCATGGAGCTTCTTATGTTTCCAGATAATGCACTCAGATAAGCAAAAGAAAATAATTTCAGATGGTTCTTATATAATATCAAGATTTATTTAAACAGTTTACTTGAACAGCCAATTATATTTGCTTTCATGAGGAGTAGTTTTAGAACAACGTTGCGGGTGTGAGAACATGATGATGAACTGCCCAATTTCTCCATCTGGTAAAATGTCCTTATATTTATAACAAATTTGCATACATCTTCATTTTTACTTGTTCTTGCTTTTTTTCCCTTACTCAACATTACTCTTACAATTGTGCTCTAACTTCAGCTTTATTTGCAGGTAGGTTATGCTGCCCTGCTTCACAACTGTTTCTATATTTATAATTCTCTACTTAAGCCCTTGTATAAACATATAGGCAAATGGATAAATTGAGTATTTTATGTTCAGGCAACGTCCATAGCTCTTTTCTAATGAAGAGCATTTTTCCCTGAAAAATTGCCTGTGCTGTGTTGAAGGCATGTTACCCATATTTTTATGATCTTCATTTTAATATCAGGATCTTTCATCTGTCTATCAGCCCATCCTTGTGTCATCATATAAACTGCTCAGTTTTTATGCAGCTATTCAAGACTATTGATTCAGGGCTGAATTGTGGAATCCTTATTCTGTTGTTACTGGTATGCCATAGTAGCATCATGTTCTGAAAACTTTAATATAGATTAATCTTTTTTGCCCGGAAAAGAAATTATTAAAGAAAATCCCACAAACCCTCAATAAACCCTCAGACAAAAAAAAAAAAAAAAAAAAAAAAAAGATAATTGAGCCTGTAAATCACTAAGGAATCAGGTTCATATGGGTTAATGTTTTATTCCCCCAAGTTTACATTATTGAAAAACTGTTGAATGAAAATAGGGTAAAAAGATGTCAAGTTAGAAAAGCGAAAATGAAAGAGAAGGAACATAAACATGAACAATTTAGAAATTAAACAAGAAGATAAAATAGAAGATTTTTTTTCTCCTTCTAATAGTCTGTTAAATTCTGAAGTGGAAAATTTGGAACAGAGACAAGGAGGTATGTGGGGATCTTACACAGCTTTTTTTAGATTGGAATATACTAAAGGATTCTGCTGAGTCAGTATTTGGATATATGATATGACATTTACATAGATATCAGAGCTCCAGATATCCCTGATGTTTAGTAATGATAACATTTTCAAGTGCATATATACCTAAGGCTTCAGAGTTAAAGCTAGTATTTAGTAGCTGGAAACATGGATGAACCCCGATGTGTGGCAACATTATCCTTGTCTACCTACTGCAAATTCTTGTTTCTTTTTGTGAAGCAGCTGGTGGTGACTGCTGTCAGAGACAGGACCTTGGATATGATCCAATGTTGCAGTTCCTTTGTTCCTCAGCCTTCCCTAAATGTTATTTCAAAAACTCATGTCTTGTAGCATGCCTAAAAGACAAACGTAATTTAGCTATTTTGGGAAGTGAATGAATTTTGAAGCTCAATATGACTATGAACACACTGACCAACTATATTTGATGAAAATGAATGTATGCAAGCATACAAGAGGAAAACTGCATTTACCTATGTTGATGGATTGTCATTATGGGTCCAGTGGAGCAGTTATATATGTGTTTATCTTTAAAACACATGTATGCACATACTCACCTGACAACTTAAGGAGCTATCATTGATGCCTATAGAAGTATCTACATAGCATCTTTAAAGTTGCATGTACAGATTGTGTGGGTGCCTTTTTTTCTTTTTGATTTTTTCTTCACTCATAAGCGCCAAGTTCATTTGTGTGTAAACCTGATCTAGAAGGCACTGAACTCAGCGGGAATGTTTCCAGCTATTTTAGAGATAATACTTATAGGTGAAAAAGTAATGAAGTGCAGAGCTGACTGATTTTCTTCTGTGTACTTGGGCTATGGCTTACTTGTATTCATGTGCTCACATGCACGTGCCTGCTCATGATTGCAGGCACATCAATGAAAGCGCTTGGATTTTTGCCCCAGTTTCTGTAGTTGTCATCACTAACACAAGAGTATCATGAAATCTTACATTCGGTGACCTTGTGATTACAGGTTTTTTCTTGCTGGACTGGGGTGTGAAAAAAATCCAGCAGCTTGAAGAGCATCTGATTTTCTTTTTTTTCCCCTTACAAGAAGCCTCAGGATAAGACTGAATTTGATTACTGCAGTAATTTCTCAGACTTTAGAGATGGGTTTCTTCTTGTTATAGCTGAATACTTTAATTGTTCAATCTGCTAGATGGCTAAAGATGCTGATGAACATGATGGTTGCAGTTGCATATAGAGTTCCTTATAGGTATAATTTCAAGAAATGTAAAGTTGAAGATAGAAAGCCACTTGTTACAAAGTACAGCAGGCATGTGAAACTAGTGTCAGCATAGTTTGTAATAATATCAACAGAATCATGTACCATTAGCTGAAGTTTGACAAGCCCAGAAAATCTCTTCAGTAATTTACAATATCCCAAAATTAAAATGTTTCCTAACCCAGGGGCTACTAGAAGCTAAAGAGATCTTGGAAAGCTAGGAGTAACAGGTGTACTAATATCCCCACTTATTTAATAAATTGAAGAATTAGTTGAATTGTAAAATAAGAGCAGAAAGTGTATTTTTTTTTTCCAAAGCTATGTATAGTTTGGATGGATTGCAAAAACTCATGATTGCTGTATAGGACTAAGTAATCTTACAAAAAAACCCCAAAACTCAGTGCAAATCTTGCCTTTCACCACACAGTTTGCTTACTTTTGTTTACAGTTTGTTTGGAAAACTTCTGTTTTCTTTCTGATATTGTTTCTTCTGTGTGTTGAACTTAAATCATGGCCCAAGTCAGAACTGTAGGTGATAAATGAGTCTAGGTTTGAATGAGGATTCTTGTTTGAAGAAAGGTCTTCACTTGGCTTTAGTTATGGAGTTTTCTGGAGTTGCTTGGTAAGGGAATGGAAGGAGAAAGATCTCTGCTTGTCATGAAATGATTCCATTTTTATAATTTTTAGGTCCTTTGATCACTACATTGAAGGAGTCGTAGAGAGCAGAGAGTGTAGGAGAGGGATTTTCTTTTTTTTTCAGTCTTTTATCTGCATTCTTGAGGATGAAACCCTTTCACACGTGAAGTACAGGTGAAAATACAGAAACCTAGTTCAAGTCTTTTGGGTGTTTTCATTCATAATACATTTAATCTGGAAGAAGCTGAATTATGAATTGTAGTTCTGGTGGATCACAGTCAGTGTGTCTACAGAAGTGAAACTGGAGTAAAAAGAATTTATAACATATGCTTCCTTTTGCATTATGGAAGAGAGCCAATTACAGAGATGCCTCCTTGATCAGTAATGTGTTTATGGAGATATGCAGATCTTGAGGGGGCTAAAGCTAAAATGTTAGCAAGAAATGCAAGCTACTCTGTGGTGATTTAAATCAACAATGTGTAGAGCCAGCTAAAGTTATAGCAATCTTTTTCAACTTGGAAAGAATTGATCTTTCTTGGCTATTTTTTCAGATTTTTCATAATGTATCTAATGTTGTATTTGGTGTGTGGTATAGCATTCTATCACATATAATGTATTTTTGCTGATTCATGGATCTAGTTATTCTAGGTCCAAGTTTGTATAGGAAATGAAAGGTTTTCTGAACTACTTACATTTATAATTAAGTCTTTCTAAATATTTTGTTTGTCTTTCCTAAATATGAGCAAGCTCAGACTAAATAACAGCTGTAAGGCAAAAATCAACAAAAATTAACATAAATAGTAATGCTCAATTCTAACTACGTAATCTTATAGAATAAGAAGAATTGTTTGACCCTTGATTTCTACTCACATAATCTGGCTTGGCTTCATTGACCTAAAATATCCTAGGTTTTATCAGTTTGTTACACTTCTTCTTTCTGTCAGATTGGTCTAAGAAAAGATAGTTACCCGCTTTGCAAACTTTGAGTTTCATCTCTTTGGACTATCATAGCTAAAATAGCATTGCCTTATATCCTGCCATGGGATATACAGGAGATCCCATAGGTGGCATGTGGAAGAATCTGCATTAATGATGTGCTACAGATTCTGGATTGTGTTATGTGGGCCATGGTGTGGACTGCACAGCAGGGAGATGTGCTCAGGGCAGGGACTCGCAGCAGCCAACGAAGGTGTTTTGTTTAGGTGTTTTTTCCCTTTATGATAAAGTAGTGTCTTAATTTTTTTATCTGACTTGTGCGTCCTGACATATTTGTGTATTAGTGCTAAATGTGTTATGTTTATGTGCGGCAACTTATAAGGCTGAATTCTTCACTCACACTGCAGTTCCCCTCAGCATCTCTTGTTACTTCTAATGAGAGGAATGGCATGGTGACATTCACTTTATTGAGGTTAGAATTTGAACCTGAAGAACAATTTTATTTAGGGTCACTTTACTGAGACTTATAGGAGGCATATTTTTTTGACAGTCCATTACAATGGAGGCAAGAGGTAACCAGCTGGTTAGGGTGTAATATGTTTTTTGGTGTTTTGTAATGTTTTAAAATATATATTTATATACAGACATTGCAATGGAAGAGTCTTTCTGAAGTGACATTACACTAGACTGATTTTCAAGCATAATCAGCTGTTTTAAAACAAACAAGTAGTTGCTGTTCAGACACAGTACAGAAGCAGATAATCCATGCAGTTTAACTACGCCTTTTGAATTGGATGCAAAGGAAAATTAATTTAAAAAGCTTTTGTTGTTGTTCCCCCTTTGCAGTGGGAAGTTATATAGAGAGAAGATGTTGTAGCAAGAGTGAGCATAGAGGAACTGTTCTGTGCTGTGAGCCAAAGGACATCATTAGGAATGCTCCCATTATCTGGAAGCCTGACTTCCTGTCTCAGTTTCCTCGTGGGTCTCAATGAATGGCAGAAGAAATGGAACACTTTCCTGCTTGGCCAAAAACTTTGCTAAATTACTCCTTTGGCTCCACGCCACGCTGTGCTCGGGAATAAATCCTGCAGCTCCCCCCCGAGTCTGGAGGGTACTTGCTGCAGTTTCTCAGGGCTGGTGGAGTGAATTTTAGAAAGTCCAACCTTCCCATGACTAGTGTGATGCTCCAGGTGTCTTTTTGTACATCGTCAGAAATTCTTTGTCATAGAGAGCAATAAATGCATTGACATTTGTTAATGTAAGCTTCCAAGAGAATGAAGGGATGTTGAAGAACTGCAAGTATGTTAGGATTTTTGTATTTGGTAAACAATTTTACTACAATGAAAATAGTGTAGCATGCCTTGCAAAAAGTGCCAAAGACATGCTTAAAATTAGATACTTTTAGATAGGCATTCAATTTAATAACTTATTTTCTGATCTTTTTTTCCCACAGTTTTAACAGATCAACTAGTGTATGCACCAAAGTTATAAAACAGAGTTTTACTGTGAGGTATAAAAATAAGGTAATAAAGATTTTATATATAGAATAAAACATAAATTTCAGACATCCTATTAAGTGCAGGAGATGATGCTTCTGTCATCTTCAAATATGCAGAGAATTTTTAAAATAATTTTTCTTTTGTTTTTTATTTGCGATATTTGGTACATTTTCTTTAACATACCTATTAAACCCCAAAACTTTCAGTATCTTTTCTTAGCTCTGACTTTAGTTAAAACTGCAGCACCAAACGTTTGGTTCAGTTGTTACTGTTCTTCATATTTAACTACATTTGTCAAATAAGAAACTCACATCTGACTCCAAAGAAACTTGGCAAAATGTACCCCATTTCCCAATAGTCTTTCTCTATAATAGAAGAGATATTGGGACAGTGCTTAATAATTTTTTGGCTTGTTTTGCATCTAAGTGAAAAAGTATTCTTAATTCTCTGGGGATGGGAAATGCTTACCATAGTTAGCATTCTACACGTGTCATCTTTCAAAGGTGACAAGCACCAGTCCAGTTGGAAATTTTGGGCATATATGGAAAAAAGTACAACAAATACTTAATGCCACTGATGTATTTCAAGAAGAAAGTATTGATCAGGCTGTGGTTTGTTTGATTTGCTTTGTTTTGTTGGTTGGTTTTTCGTTTGTCTCCCCCCTCCCCCCGGCAGTCATTTGTCTCACTGTGTGTTCTCTCAGTCTCACTGTCTTACTGTGTAGTCCTTGTTCAGGCTTTTCTGAATTTTAATGTCAGCTTAATTGGCGTGACTTTCATGGTGTACCATCAGAGAGGGTGATGTGAAACAGTGCTTCTCCCACTGAGAGAGCTGTCAGCCTTTTTCACCTGTGTGGATGCAATCATGTCATACAGGCTTGATGTCGAGGTCACTGGTTATTTTCTTCAGGGAGGCAGAAGTGCTAGATTATACTCATTGTGTCAACTCATCCTTTGGTCTGTCTTCAGTCTCCTCTGTAAAGGTAGCTAAGTGCTTTTTGACAGGAACTGCCCCTGGCTGACAATCAGTGCTCCCAAAATTGATATCAGTGCATTTTGAGACTTGCTACTACTGGAGGCAGAGTGGATGGCCATTCCTGAGAGTTGGCTACAGGAGGAAAGCAGAAACTGCCATTTTTATGGCAGTTTTTTGATATTAAGGTCCTGATTTTGAAAGCTGAAAGTTGGGAGATCTCATTCATTCCCACTGCTTCCCCTCCTTGTGCAGCAATACAGCTTTTATCCTTTCTCTTCCCCCTAAGGGCTCTCTCCCAGGTGTCCTTTTCCTATTTCCTCCTAATTCAGGGGAAGAAGGAGAAACTTCTATGTCTGTCCAGTTTTCAGGGGTACACTGGTAAGATACCACCAACAGTTCCTCATCCTTTTTGCACATGCCAGAAAATGTAAAATTTTAACTAACATAGTGGAGAAATGTTGATTTGTATTATTAATGTGGCTGTATTTCAGTGTCTGTAGTTAAGAATTTCTGGGTACTTTAAAAAGGTGTCATATAGTTCCACATGATAAATGGGAAAAAAAGGTGCACCTTCTTAATAAGAGGGGGTTTTTTGAGGTCCAAGGAGAGAGAACATTAAAGGTGAAGAAGGCAGAGTAAATACATGTGTCCAAGTTCTTTTGACTCTGTATTTCTTTTAATTAACTGTATTTTTATTTTTTATATAAGAGGAACTATTTTCACATTTTGTGGTCTAAATGAATTCCTGAAGTTAAATGTAGATGTTCTTTCTAGAAGAAAAACACAAGCTAGCAAATTCTGCTATTGTATGAACAAACAGGACAAAATTTGCCTCAACTTTCTATATTATTTTCATCCTGACTTTTAAAGCAGGATTTGGGTCTAGTATTGAATGTTTAGCTTTCAACCAGTCTGGCCCATTATGTTTTACCAGTATTGCACGTCATCATATTATTTAGCTGTTTAATATCTGTATTCACTATGTCATATTTACCTAATGATATTTTATCACATCTATAGTTTACCCCAGAGGGTTTTGCTTTCCTGAGTTTATGTTTGGTTTGTTGTGTTTAATTTTATTTTTTTTCAGAGAATTCTCCCTGAAAAAAAGCTAGCTCAGAGTATCTTCATGTCAGTTTTCTGAGAGTCAGGTAGGAGGAAGTAGGTCTTTACTAGACACAGAGTACAGCAAGTTTGTGAGAGGGAGTAGTGCATCTGTAGGTAGACTGGCCTGTGGATATATTTGGTTTGAATATAGCTAGTAATAAAATGTGATATTGATGCACCCAGTGATGTGTCTGTGAGGAAATT
>JAWWLV010000144.1:34076299-34115090 GCA_035041135.1 Platyrinchus mystaceus
TGTGGTTGGACAGCTGCTATTTATAACTTCGCAGTTATGTCTGTCTTGAGTCCAAGAAATTCAGTATAGTGAATGAAAGAACAATATTGGGAAAGGGCGATTACTTGGATAAGATTTGAAGGCTCAAAGGGGGCAGAACAGCTTCCCTATGGCTTCTGTTTTTGCTGTGAAGTATGTTGTTTGTAATCTTAGCCTAGTTATTTATTCTACCTTATTCATGTTGACACAGGGTTAAAAATAGGACCTTTTTAAAATGGTTTTGTTTCTATAGTACCTGAGAGCCTCAAATGAAATGTATCTGGCACTCCATCTGGAAAAATGATCTCTTAGAAACCTTGCACAAGCAAATTCTGTATTTGTATGGATGGATGTTTGGCCTGGGACATCATCTTCGGTGACTCAGTGCATATACTGACATGTTGCTATTGACAAAAATGGAAATTCTGAGTAGAATATTTCTTTCAGGGACTGTGTTAGGAGTTGCTTTGGGAAATCTGGCCCTGTAAACTCAAATGGTATTTACAGTTCTTGTGACAGTATTCCAGCACTGGTTCTAGATGGGAAAGCAAAAGTCTGTGAGAGATGTCTGTTGCTGTGTACCTTATTCCAGAAATTCCCACTTTCACTGCTGCCTGAATATACAGTATGTATCCTGATGTTCACTCAAATGCTCAGGTCTCTGATAGAGAGCAGAACTATTTTACAAGCTATGTCAGTCTTATGGGCAAGTGTATTGGCTGAAAAACATAAAGAAGAAGACTAGTAAGCTTTTCAGTAAGAAAATAATACGTTTCTGTGAAACTGATATTGTTAATAGCTTTTCAGTTCGTTTTATGAAGTAAATGGAGTTCACATACAAATGTTGTGGTTTTCTGATTTTATATGTTTGTCTCTTTAGAAAGACACATTATGCAAGTTACAGGGTTTGCATTGCTTTGCTGCCTTTTTTCCCCCTCCGTTTTGTCCCTCCATAAGTGTGATATTTATCCAATGTTCTTGAAATCACTTCTTAAGTGATTCAAAGCACTGATCACTCTCCTAATTTCTCAGAACCCCCCACCCCAGTCTTCCTTAACTTGAGAACCATCTCTGTACCATAAAAAACCCTTTTAACTACTCAGAAGACACAAAATATCATCACAAAAGTAAAAAAAATGCAACATGTATGAAATCAAGTGTGAAAACAAGAAAATCTTATTGCATAGCCCCTTGGTCTGCTCTTTTAGGCTGCTTATTATCTGTAGAGTGCCTTGCCCATCTATGGCAAGAGATCAGGTCAAAAAAATAAATAGTAGTCCAAACTCTTGAGTTCTTTACTCTGGCAGTAAATTAAAGTAAATGAGAATTTGCTCATGAAAAAAGCTAAATGAGTATGTCAGAGCAATAATATGGTGATGAAAAATACTTTATCCAAATACACTATACACAATACACTGAAGAGCTGTAAAAGATTAGTGCCAAACCCTGGATCAAACTGAACACCCATATCCACAGATGACACCAGAGGTGGGTGTGGAGCTCAGAGAAGAGCCAAAAATGGACTGAGATTTTTCCCTCCATCAAAAGAACTGTATTTTGCCTATGTGCAAATCATGCAGCAGGTAATGAAACTTCTAGTAGCTTTTTTTAAATCTTTTTGCAGAAATTTTTTGATTGTCTCATCTGTAAGGGATAGTCTGCAGAGAGCAAGGAGAAGATTTCCCAGATGCACCAGGAAGGTAATAGTAGTATGGTATCTCTGAGCTCTCTCGATTTAGGATAAGATGGCAAAGTAGGAAAACCTGGGGAAAATTATGTCAAATCCTTTGGCTATGCCAAAAAAGTGTCCCTGAATACTGAGGCCAGCTGCTGAGCTGCCAGTGTCTGGGCTATTAAATTTTTGTCTTTGTCCAAATATTGTGGCTATATCTCAACTGCCTACTCCTGGTCATGGGCTCAACTGCTCCATCCTTCCTGGGAGTTGCTCAGGCACAGTGCTGGTTGGATTGGACCAATTTCACACCAGGAAACTTTTCAGCAGTTTGCTAGCATATTTGGGACTCTTCCGTGCTTTGTTTTGCAAATCAGTATGTAATTTATGCGTATTTGTAAAGGTATTGAATCTACATAATCTGTAGTTTAAGTAAATGTTGTCCATATGTCCCCCTGTGCTGTTAGGAAATCTAGATGGCTGTTATTGATTACCAAGCAAGGACAGTGAGGTGAAAGGGGAAAAATCAAAGGCAGGAGAGAAAAATCTGAGAGAAGATAGGGCAGGGATGGGAGGTATAAACTAGGAATAAAGGGAAAGAAAAAAAATCTCACTATTGTGTTTATTGATCTGGATGTGAAAATACAAGCAAGGTAATAGAATAGTAAGGGAGAAAATAGTAGATTAATGAACCCATCTTTCATATTTTTTCACAAATACAAATATCTGAAGAAGCTATTAAAGGAATTGGAAAGGAGGGTATAGAGCAGTCTGAAAGCTACTTTAATACCCTATAGCTACTAAAACCAACATAAGACTCAAAGAATCTTGAGATGTCCCAAGACAAACTACACATGAAGGAGGTGTATAGGGTTTTTTTACAAGCCATTTTGAATTGTCCAGCAGCTGGCAAGGATAGTGTTAACTGTTGCAGGAGGAGAGGGGAAGCCACAGCTGCATGCCCTGGGCACAAGGACTGTCAAGCACCTGTCAGTGAAGGAAGTGAGGTGGGGCCCTGCCTCACTGAATTATTATTTTCTCCCAAGGCATTATAACAGGAGTGTATGCACTGTAACCCACACAGACTTCTATTATACAGAAAAAGGGAAGGGCTACTGGAGAAAAGTTCGTTGTGCAGATTGCTTGTATGTCAGATTTGCTTTCACAAAGATATTATTTTCTTTTGATTAGGCGTAGACTGTGGCAAATGAAATCCCTTTTGCTAAATTACTTGCTGATTAATGCCTTTATTTTCTTTTTCTGTGTATGTGTCCAAGCGGTGCCTGGATAGATTTTGGAAAAAAATATTAGCCTATCCAGCTGTGGCTTGCCTAAGTGGTAATGTTTTAGTTCTGTGTAGTGTCATAATGGATATCCATTTCTTCGCATTCTACACACAGAATGGTTAAAAGTCTCTTCTTCCTTGTCATGCAAATACAACTGTCCTAACATCTGTTAGCATAGGACAAGCTAGTTAGGAGGGAGTAATCAAACAAAGCCTTGAGTACTTAAACAGCAGCTCATTTTGGGTTCGTGGTCCATCAAGCATTCTTCTCTCAGTATCCTTGAAGCCTACACATTTTTAAGAGGCTGCTGTAATGCAAAGGCCTTGTGTACACAGGAAAAGTGTAGTGATTAAATTAAGTAGGATTAGAGATCAGTTTAGTTAGAGGCATTGCCTTCTTGAGACATTCTTGCTTCAATTTAAGAGCACCTTATGCTAATGTTTAAAGTTAAATCAACATAAACCATTCTTACACCAAAAAACTCCAGCAAACTTGGTGTGTAAATAGCATTAATTAGTCAAATCAGTTGCTAAAACAACACTCAGATACAATTGAAGGTTCTTATATGAAGTTTCTTCCCCTTAATGCTTTATTGTAGACACAGTAGAAAATGATGGATTAAGATAGGTTTGTTAGTTTTACCTTGATAATACAACTAAGGGTACGTTTGGCATGGAAAAACAGGTTGCTAGGCCTCTTCACCCTTACCTGTAAGTAGTTCCAAGTGCTGAATCACTCTGTGTATTTATCTACTGAGGGGCTCAGTATAGGATGATGGGAAGACAAAGCATCTTAAAAAGTTAATGAAAATGATAGTAAACTGGTTGCCACTTAATGGCTTTAGCCGAGAGATGAAGTAGCATGTAATAAAATGTTATTTTAGCTTGTATAGTTTGGAAATTTTTTGCTTGACACAAATGTGAAGCACTAGGTGAATGCAGTGAAATCACAGTGACATCATGTAGAATATTTTCTGATGGGGAAGATTTTTTTGAAGTAGCATTTGTGAAAAATATGCCCTTTTTTTTTTACCCAGTTGAATTCAAAAGTGTCTTTTAATGATTATGTATGAGTAATTGCATTTTTTTATATCTAATTTACCACAAGCATTTAATTTTAGAAGTTTTTTAAATTTTAGAACATATGAGCAATAAAATGCACTTTGAAAATCCATTGGTATGATTTGTGAAATACAGTTCTCAGCTGAGCTTTATGTTTGAGAATATACTTACTTACCATTTAGCACAGCGTTTTTTCAGGATAAGCCAAGACAAAATCTGAATGCTACCATTGAGGTGGCCTGAGTTGGCAGAGTAGGGGACAGGTAGTGCTTCCACTCAATTTAAATTATTTTGGTTTTAGATGGAATTAAATGCTTTATAAAGAGTATATCTCAGAACTGAACTTTAAAAGCATGCTTAACAGACACTGATCTGACCTTCTGTTTGGGTGTCTGATTTCTACTAGTGGTGTTTTCATGTGTGGAATGAGAGGAAACCTGAACAAGGTAGAATGTGTGAAATGTTAAGGAGGCTGACTTGGTTATACCATTCCAAAGAAAGATTGCAGAAGGTAGCTGAAATATTTAATTACTAAAGCATCACATTTTATAAAAACTGTAAGCATGTGCTTTAAGTTAAATCTGTTATTTTGTAGGTACTAGAAACAAGCCTACTTCTTGAAATTACTTCTTTAAATTTTTACAAAGAAGACTCTTGTTTGTTAAGCACTTTTTGATCCAGTTTAGCTGACAAAGCAGAGATCTCTCTGCCTAGTGAGTTAAGATATTTCAAAAATTTCTCTTCTTAACCACTTTACATGGAGTTCATACTTTAATGTTTGCTAAACCAGAAATATAACGGCTTGCTCTTGCGACTTCTCTCCCACTTGCTCTGCAGCTGTGCTCAAATTATCTGAGTAGCTAAGGTGGGCCTGGCAAGTGCTGTTAAAAAGAATTGGTAGGCGTGGTCCAGTTCCTCTGACTTTCTAAGCATGTTATCAATCAAGATAAGCAGATTTTTGTCTTGTGGGCACTTAGCTTGAGTCAATAAATAGAGCTTCTGTTGACATCATTGGACAGTCCTGTTGGATGTTCTTGTAACTAAATATTTGCAGGATCACAGTTTATCTCAGTACGTTAGTTGGATGTGCAGTGTTTGGTTCAAATAGTGATTACACATCCCTCTCTGCATTGTGTTTCTCAGATCAAGCTTGAAGTTATCTTTGTTTCAGAACCTCTGATTAACAGCTTGGGGAACAAATTTCTGCAGTTAGGGGAACTGTAAAGTAAATATTTACATGACCAAATTTTTAATTTGTGCTTAGTAAGTGTATGATTTGTGCTTTGTAGGTATATATAGCTTGCTCTTTTTGCATATTTAGAAGATAAAAATAAAGAGATTTTTATAAAAATAAAGAGATATTTTAATATGGGCAAATGTCACCCTTGTAGTCCTGATTATTTTTTTTTTTTTTTGCTTGATTGGTTTGTTGTTTTGTTGTTTTGCTTTGTAGAACTAATTAGACAAAGTTGTTATTGTTAAATGGGCTGGAAGATAACTTCTAATCATAGAATCTTAGAATAGCTTCGGTTAGAAGGGACATTAAAGATCACATAGTTTCAACCCTCTTGCCATGGGCAGGAATGCCACTCCCTAGATCAGGTTGCTCAGGGCCTCGCTGGTTGAATTAAAAGGTGAATAATTTAAATTATGAAGCTACAAATGGTCTTAAAATTGTGTGTCTTTCAAATTTCACTGAGAGTCCGTCTCAGAAGAATCTGGTTCTTTGTGTCTCATCCTGCATACCACTCTGATTAGGTATTCACTTAGGAATAAACTTGAAAGGATTCCTGGTAAACAGGCTAGTGGATGAATTTTTTTCTCATGGATCCACATGATGGATTTTGACACTGATAATCCACACACGTGATTTCTAAGAATATTTTCCAGATTTAAAAAGTGCTGATCAGCTGTGATACTGGTGGTTTTTGTGTCTAAGAGGAGAAATTGTTAATAATTTACAGTCAAGAAAATAAATACATTTTACCTTTTGGTGACTTTGAATGAATGTATTCTGTAAATTATGTTTTGTTTCTCTTCACATAAAATTGTCTCTTAAATACCAGCTGGCAGAGAAGTTGCCAGTTAGTTGCCTTTTGCAGAACAGATGATTTTTCACAGCAGTTACTTGATTAATTCCATAGCTGTCATTTTTCAAAGAACAGATTACAACAAACATTCCTAAAAGTAAGGATTTTCTTCTTGACCCTTATCAGCACTGAGGTTGAAATGATAGAAACTTTCTGAGCTTGTCACCTGTTGTGGAAGAGTTTCTGATTTCCAGTCCCTTTTGTTTATCACTCATGATAATGTTTGGGTTAGAGCACATCTCTTCCCCTCTGCTCTTTTCTATTCCCCTTTGAAATACATAATTAAATCCCTAAGACACGGTGAGCTTTCCTTATGCTTGAAACTGCCATTTCTCTCTGGTATATGTGTTATTTTTTCCTGGCTCCCTTCTTTCCTGTGGCTGGTGTCTCCATCCTGCGTTGCAAGTTAATTCCTGGGCGGTCTGAGTGCAACTGCAGTTGTCCTTGAGGGAGCGCCTCGCCCCCTCGCCATGCCTGCCTTCCTCCCATTGATGCTACTGGGACTTAAGCACGGAGAGCCTGGGTCACGACTCTGCGAGTGTACCTGATTGGCACGGGGTTTTGTAGCCTGCCCCTGAATGCCTGCCTTTCTGTGCAGAAAGGGAATGTGGTGTTAGTTTTGCTAATATTGGGAGGGAGGCGGGCAGTTGTGGTGATCCTTTTGATGCTGAGCTTCGTGACCATGCCTTGTGCCTTCTCAGTTTCCCCTAGCTGCAATATAATTTTGTGAAGTCCTCGGCTTGGTGGTGTTCTGACTTATTTGGTTTCATCTGATTTTGGTTTTGTTGTTGTTTTTCTTTGTGTTTTGGCTGGGGTTTTTTATTTATTTATTTTAATTCTCTCAGTCCTGAAGCAGTAACGATGCTTTGTTGCTTTAAGGTGCTAAAGATTATACTTAGCTTTCCTGATTTTGGTGTTACCTTTCTTTAAATATTAGTCCCTTTGTCAACTATGCACTAGTCTATTTGCCTTTCAACTTGATTCTTTCTTTTCAGGGATTTACAATATTGTTGAGTTAAGGTTTCTCACAGTAGATGGTAATGGAGAAATACCGTTAAGTATGTTTGTTTAAGAGTGCTGATTAAGTAAATGTTTCTGAGACTGTTGCCTTAAGGCATTGTTTAAAGGGGATTCATTTTCCATCGTGTAGTTGAAAATGTAGTTTTATTGAACTCGGGTTTTTCTACCTGATATACTTAAGAAAAAAATGTAGTGTTAACTTTATTGTTCTTAATAAAATGGATTAATAAATTGTAAGAGGATTAAGCATTTTAGCTTCTGGCCTTTGCACTTAATTTCAGAATACCCTTCTGGAGAGAAAAAAACCCCAACAGCGAGTGTTTTATGCTCTGCTTTGAAGTACTGCACTTCTGGAGATAGTTTCCAGGTAAACTAAATGGTTTCACCTGCAAGAGCGTGTCATTTGAAAATCCATTTTCCATTAATAGGAGAGTGAGTGATTCTTCCTTGTGTTTAGGCAAATTAGTAATTTAGTGGATAGGTTAAATTATTCTCTAAATTAAAATCATTGAAGTTTTGCCAATTGGTGTGATATCATAATTTACAGAAGATTTTGGTTTTCATCCAAGGACCTTAAAACATTCTCTAAATATTAACTAGGCTGAGCAGTGTTTCTCTGAAACATATAGCTCATTTTTCAGAAAAATATAAACTACTACTCAGAGATATCAAAAGATGCTTTTAAGTCTATTAAGAAATACTCTTGAATCTTAATCCCTGCTTAAACTTTGGCAAAATGCTGCTGTTCGGACCCCTTTTCAGAAGCTTTACAACTACAGAATATGTAATTTTCATCATCTTTCAGCTTCATAAGGAGTCCCAACATTGTGCTTTTGGGACAAATTGCTAATTGTGATTTTGTGTGTTCTTGTTGGTTCAAATTATTTAAATAGTGCAAGGGCTGTGCAGTGGTCTACTGAAGTGATGTTTTTATAGCATGAGAAGAAGGGTGTATATATGGTATACGTTGCCTTCCCTGTGATATGTTGGGAGAGGACAGGTGAACCTCTCGGGAGATGAGCTGATGGAGTCTGAATGTTTGCACTTTTGCTGGAAATGGTCCCTGGAGAGAACATTTAAGAGTATGCTTAAATTTTGTCTTGAAAACACCAAGTTGGAGCAATTTGAAACAGAGTGAGGGAATGAACTGACAGGGAGAATAGATAATCATATGTCCCATGCTCAAATTTATTTGCTCTGGTTCCCTTTTTGCTAAGCAATATAAAACCAGGAAGACCATGAGAGCACTATTTCTTAGTGTCTCTGAAACTACTGGTGTAACTGATAAAATTTTTGACAGGCCCTTAGAACAAACTTGTGTAATGGTCAGAGTTTTACATGTGGCTTAATTAATTTCAGAACTAACTCAAACTGAGAATCAAGATGTGGGCTTGAAATAACAACTACACTAAACTGTGCTTTAAAATAATTACCAAAACCAGAATAAAAGTAATGGAATTAACTGTGCTGCTTTTTAGACTCAGTATTTTTTAAAAAGTTTGTAATTGTTTGGTCTTTTACATTTTAGATAATTAGTCTAAGAATCTACAGGGAAGATTCTGTCCCATGTCCAATGTGGGCTTTTGTTGCCAAAATTACTAATTACCAAAGTAAGTGGTAATTGCACAGGGGACTGTGCAAGTTTTGACAAAGATTAAGACATAATTTTGGCAGGCACCTTTGGGGATTCAAGTTGCTGAGTAGTATCAGTAATTATTAAGACATACATATGCAAAAAAAAAAAAGGGGAGAAAAGCACTTGAAGCTATTGATTTGTCTCAGTTTCAATTCAGTGTTAGGTTAATGATTCAAAATCTAGAAACATCATTTAAATAGACAAAACAGAGCTAACTTGTATCTTAAACAATGCAGTACAATTTTTTAACCTCAAAAACATTAATTTGGGGTATTTTATATTTTCTTTTTAAAAACCACCTGCTCATGTATGTATAATCTTGTATTTTCTGATTTGCACGCATGCCACACATCCCTGGTGCTCAGAAGATTAGTTACATTGCCATTACCTCTTATGCCTTCACTGGAGAATGTAATTATGCTGAAACAAAGAAGGCACAACATTATGTAGCCATTTTCTGTATTGCATCTGAAAAATACTGGGGAGGAAATGTACTAAAGCTTTAGAAACAGTGAAGACAGCATTTGTCTCCCTTAAGGTTAGCCTTCTAAAAGGCAGGTGTTTAGTTTAAACTGGCCGTCTCTCATCCTGCTATAATGAGTTGAAGAGAGATGTGGCATTATCAACCAGTTACTAGGTCTGCCTATTTTAGACACCTATGCTAAACAAGGATGTGTGGCCTGGGCCTGAGATGCCTTTTTTTTCCTGTTTCTTCTCACTGGAAAAGTGAATATAGATGTGTATGATCAAATGAGATCTGCTTTGGATACTTGAGTTTGGAGGAAGTATCTAGAATTCCCAAAAAATTGATCAGGTATTCTGTTTCATTAAAACTGTGCGATTGCCTGTTTACCAAGTGAATTCATGTATCTGGTGTTTGACCTAACACTACAGAGACAGATATGTTTTTTTTCTGAGTTTCCCTTGCAAAGGACAACCTTTTGGAAATACAGTTTCTGTGCACTGGATGTTTCTCCACTATTGCAGGTTTGGTGACCCTTTTTTTCCTGGTTTTTACTTTTCCCTGGTTCTGCATGTGTGGTAGGTCTTAATATTTGCACATTGAAGAATGGGATGCAAGAAATAAAAATGGTTTTGAAGAAGCCTTTCCAAAGATTTTCTGTAAAATGTCCATTTTGAGAGTCAAGTCCTTCATTAATGAGTGAGATGAACTATTGCAGAGCTGGACAGGTACTTTGAAGTTTGCCCAGTTACTGCAATTCACACAGGCAGAGAGGAAATGTTAAAATAGAGCCACTGAGGCATATCTGAAGTTCTCGTCTTTCTTTATTTCCTATTCAGTAATTCAGCAAAACTTTACATTAGGCTTAGAAACTTTTAAAAGATGTTCTTAACTTAGTAGAGGTAAGTCCTAGCTCTGCAATCACATTCACTTATGAAAAATACATATATTCTATTTTGGAAAGAGAGAATGCTGTTTAAAAAAAGAATGCATAACAAATTTATTCCTCAATAATTCTCCCTTGTATTATGTATTTCTTCTTGAACCTGGCACTAGCTTTGTCCTCTTAGCAAAAGTAAACATGCTATGTCAAAGTTAAACACTTTTTCTTCCTTCCAAAGAAAGGGTAGGTGAAAAACAAGCACTCATTTTCATAAAAATGTCAATATTTTATGCCAAAGAAGAGAAACATAAAAACTTTTCAAAAAAGGAGTGCCACCTCCTCATCCTGAAAAGCAGATGGGAAGCAAAGAACTTTTTGAAACAGGTGATAGATTTTGTAGTTTGTAAGGTGGTTGGTGATGTGGCTGGTGAGGTGGGACTGTGGGATAGCCCACTTTTTATTCAGTGCAATGGAAGTGACTGCAATATGGTAGTTCCAAAAGCTGTCTTCCTAAACTATAGAAAGCAAGTAATAGGTAAAACTGTATTCTTTTTTGGTTTGTGAATGCTAACTTGTTGTATGTATAGGCAGTAACAATATGTTTTCAAAGAAGGCTTCCTCATTGTATGAATGTCAAATTTACATAACTTTGACATTACTTTCTTGCTATCAACCTTGCTTTTCTATATAGTTATTGTGTACTTCCTGGAAGTTAGTTTTTGATCCACACTTAATGCACGTCATGCTATGTTTATGTAATAGCTAGTAACTACAGTCTTCCTTTATTTAAACTCATTTTGGAGTCAAGAAAGATGATAATTTATATAACTAATCAAATATATGAGTATTTATAAATTTTCAAATAATTCAAGAAGCTGAGCATTCAATTCCAGAGTTGTAGAATAAAGAGTTGATGGAAGCACCAAACTGAGGCATAAAATTAAAACTGTGTAGAAAAACAAAGTTTACATAAAACAAATGTTAGGAAATAATGGGAGTTGAGGAAAGACTGCATGTCAATTACATGTTACTGCTTTCAGTCTTCTCTGGGCATTCACAGCCACCCCTGCCTGTCCATTTATCCATCACTTGGAACACAAAAATCACTTTGGGCAACAAAGACAAATCTATAAAATCTGTGTGAATCTACAAACACTCTGTAAATCACCAACTTATCTTACAGTTAGCATTTAGAAGAGAGTAAGCCAAGGACAGGAATTATGCATACATTGACATTTTTGGCTTAAATATTTGATAAATATTTGTGACTTTGCTTACAGAGTTTTTCAAGCTATCAAGTATGAATAATAAAAAAGCTGTAAATAAACCCACCCTATATCCTCAGAATTTTTGAACAAAAACTCTCATTGATAAATATTAATTACACTATATTTCCGGGCTATATACACAAAATCTATGGACAAATTTCTCACTGAGATTTTGTTTTTTCTTAATGTTATGGGTGTTAGGAAGTGATGCAGTGCATGAAATGCCTTACATGGCAATTCTGGGCTGTTGTGATGAAGGCTCTGATGAACCTGCCAATAAAGCTGTCCATTTTTTGTAGTGTTAGCATGTGCCCACTGGATAGTGGACTGAGCTTCACAAACACACTTCACATAAGCTTCTTCACAGTTAAACAGAAATGTTGGCTCATCACAACAGGTGCTAGACTAGATTTTAGCTACTGATTTCGGAACAGAGTTGGGCTTTGCTGCTAAAGAAGTATCCCTTGCACTGTCAAGTGCCCTAATCTGTGTTTTGGCATTTGTCCATTTTGCCCTCCGTGCCTCATTGTAGAGTTAAAGAATGAGAACCACAATCCTCAAATGTAAATTCCTACAAATACACTGTCTATAATTATGTAATTAGAGTGGATTTCTATACCCATATGTAGACTATATATTGTCTTTGGTATTTTAAGATTCCTTTGAGGATGGGATACAGAAAAACTATTACATTGCAAATCTTTGAAATTTAGAGGGGAAAGGCCCTAGAGCTACAAGATCACCTTTTCTTAATCTCATCCAATTTTATTCAGATTTAGTTGAGTTTAAACAGTTCAGACAGCCCATTTCCCTTCACTTGATTATTTTTCTCAGGAAACTGGTGTCAACCTGCCAAATCAATGCCTGAACGTGGCTGTTCCAGGGAGAGGGTCCTAGGCTGCCACCAAAGCATTAGACTGTATTGTGCTGTGAGCTGACAGAGCAAATGTGAGTTGGAGGGAAGCAAGTTAGGGACGTCCTACCTCCTATCCTTAGCTACATCTCTTCAGCCTCTCAGAATACCTCCTGGGAGAAAAGGTTCTCACAATTGCTGGGAAACTTGGAGAAGCAGACAGCCTGGCCAGGCTTTCTCCATGAAACCATAGTCTCAGTAACCCTTCTCCCTCCTTTGGGGTCACAAATATGTGGCATGGATCCCACCTCCAGAGTGGGAGAAAAGAGCGGGATAAATTGAGCCAGGCTCCCATGACTGCCGTTGGAGTTAGCTCTGTGAGCCACCTCCTGTTCTGAGATAAAAGCTTTCCTCTATGCCGATTAATGCCCTGCATCTCAGCTGACAGAAGTCTATACTGTAATTTCAGGCTAAAAAGCCTCATGGTCCTTGTTGCTGTCCATATTAGAAACTGACTTTTTAACTTTTTAAAGCAAAAGCTAGGAAATTACTTTAAAATAGCTTTTTTCTGCTTTGTAACAATGTATAGTAGAAGTATATTATACCACAATCCTTGATATTGCAAATTATTTTCTTTCCAAAAGAATCCTATAGCAGAAAAGATTAAAAGTGGCTGTATAACTGTTATTTCTGAATTTAGGTTTCTTTGCTGTAAAAATTTTTTTCCTAGTCATAGTGGTATTTAATGATATGAGGCCCAAAGCAAGAAGCACAGTGCAGAACCTTATTTACCTGTCTTTTAAGATATTAACTTGTGTGAAATATCATGGGAGAGATGGAAGAACTTCAACTCCTCCAAAAGGTTTGTTTCAGATGTACACTGTAAACCAAGTTTGTTTAAAAGGAAAACTAAACATTACCATGAAGACTGTTGTATTTGCAAAACAGCCTTAGTGCTATATCTGTTTCTTAAATTCATTAGTTAAGGTCTTTTGGCAGATCTTATACAGAAAACTGTGTGAGTTTTGCTAGTGGGATAGTCTTAGATTTTATAGTCATGAAGTGTCTGAGAATGGCTAGATACTTATCAGTTTTACAGAAAATTCTCTTAATGAATTACGCTATCTCTAGTTTTTAAATTCAGTTTTATCTAAATGAAAGGTCATTTTAGCATACAGTCCAGATTCATTTTTCTTCCAAACAAAATACCATTAAATTTTAGTACTGCCAGGTATTCCTGTCCATGTTATTGTGAGGAAAGACAAGATGTGAATATTTGGCTGTTAGCTTATCTGATACAATCTTTTCTATTAAGAGCAGAACGCACATTGCCAACCTTTTGTTATCCAGTTTCCCGACTGCAGCACAGTGTCAGGTTCTGCCAAACTGGCTTACGTTTTTCAAGTGCTCACCACTGACTTTAGTTACCTTTTCCTGGTAGTCTGCATCCTGCCACTTAGCTGTAAATGTCACACGCTCTTCTTCTTTCATACTTCCTACTAAGAGTTAGTTTTACTGAAATTGAGTACAGAAATATGCAAGTGAGTGGGGAGGGTGAGGAAAATTAATTTGTTGTAGACATAGGTGCTGTTGAAGAGTCTTTCATAAGGAAAAAATAAAAATACAGTTCTTGATGGTTGTACCCTGTCTGGTGAGTGGAAAAATGAGAAAAGATCCATAAATAATGTCTGAATGTAGAAGATTTAATTATTCTGATACCTTAAAACATAGTCAGTGTGGACTAGTTTTTTCCCACTTGTATTTGTGTAACATGTACCCAAATTTGGCTTTCATATTTTACCTGCAGGCATTGATTTTTCAGATGTAATCTGACATTCTTTGCTGTAATTAAAAGGAGAGGATAGAAATAATAGAAATGGAACAGAAGTCAGTATATGAAATGCTAAAAATTGTTTCCATTTAGCTGGTTGCAGGATATGTTCCTTTTATATATCAGATCCTTTTATATATCAGTGATCTACTGACAGATTAAAACTATGCTGTGAAATACACCATTAAACCAACTTCTTGGTATTTCTGGATAATACTTCACTATACATCTCCAAGAGTGTTTGGCTTTTTAAGACATTTTTCTACAAGTAAAATCTTGTTATATATCCATGAAGAAAATATGTATCATTAGAACAATATGTTATTTTGTTCCAACCCAAGTGAAAGACAGTTTTCAAAATGTTTCCATAGCAGAAAATTCCATGTGCTCAGAGGAAAAAAACAAACAAACAAACCAAACCAAAGCACTTTATCATGAAAGCAGACTGCCTTTACATTATTCTGAAGAATGTCAAAGCCATAATATTCAACAGCGTAGCATCCCTATGTGTGATAACTGTAGGTATTTGACTGTTAGAGAGGCAAACAGTGTAGATGCAAGTGTTGGAAAAGATGTGTACATAACTGTACACTAGTGTACTCTAGCTAATATATATTGGTAGGAAATCAACCATTTATCTTGTTGTGTTTTAAAACTTGCTCAACATTTTTTCTGGTGTCTATTTTTTTTTTTATGGCAATGCAATTTCTGTTAAGGGATTTTTATTCTTTTTTTCTCCAGACTCAAGCTACCCTCTCTTCCAGACAAATCAGACCAAAGGCTCAGTGAGGTTCTTTCTCTTTTTCCTGCTGAGTGCTGACATGAGATTTTTGCTTTGTTGTATTATTTCTCTGCTGAAGATGAGGGCCCTTCTGGGAGTTGCAATTTCAGTAAATACCTTCTTCAGTCGTGCATTGTTAATATTGTTTGTACAGTGCTCCATGTTATATTTCACCTCATTGATTATCATAATACAGAATTGCTTCAGAAGTTTAGTTCTGCCCCAGCGGAAAATACCAAAGATGCCATTCCTGAAAGCTGCTGTGGCTTCACTGACAGATGACTTTGCCAGATCAAATAGGATGGTAGGAAAAACACAAGTGAGCAGATCAAAACTGCTCATTTATCTGTCCATCATGTATAGCCAAGAGATTTATGCTTTTCAGATAACTTTACTACAAGTCAAATCTTATGTGTCTTTTTTTGTGATTACCCTAAACTCAAGGATCATTAGATTACTGTGAATCTGTACTGTCATTTCCTGTGCCATTCAGAAAAATAATGCATATTTCTGTCTGCACCAACTGAAACCAGATGCTAAGAATTTGCCCTGTCTTTTCAATTCAGAATTTTGCAGGGTTTTTTCAGGTATTTTGTAGGTCTAAAGTAGAAAGTGGTGGAAAGTATTCTGATCTTAACATGCAAAAGCACTCCAGCTGGTACTAAACCTGGTCAGAAATGGAAGGGCCACATCTTGGGACGACAGTTTTTGTTGTCAGCTGTAGTGTGCTTGCTGACTTGCTATTTGCCACAAATACCCTAAAAAGTTTTTGGGTGAAGCTAAGTTCTTCTGCAAAATGTCAGGCATCAAGGACAGCCAACAGAAGCCAGATCTGTGAAACACAGACTGTCTCCTTGGTGTGTTTATGCTGACCTCTCACTAAGTGGTGAGAAGGAAAGTGTTCTGTCAGTTTGTGTGTGCCAATTAAAGCATCAAATGAAACTGCCTTGTGTGACTGCTGGGATTAATTTTCTACATTTGTTAAACATCACAATGTTTTACAATGAGAATTTTTATTATACGGTATGGACAGTAAAGATCAGGTTTTCTGAAAGCACTGGAAGGTGTATATTTGAAATTAATATTAAAAAATTTGATTGGGTAAAATTTATCCTCTAAAAGAGACGAGATATTCTACATTTTCTTCAGAGATGAAGTTTATTAGAGCCGTCCGTTATTTTGATTGACCATGCTGGATTCATGTTTTATATCCAGCTTTCTTGAATTTGGGATGATTTCCTCTACCAGAACTTAATGTTACTATTTTCTTTGTTCAAGAAACTACTTAACTTTTGCTGGCTGCTGCTTTTTATAAACTCATGTAAGAGTGATTTTGTTTTCTCATGGTCTCTTTCCCAGATACTGTCTCTTTTGTACTGCCTATAAGGAGGGGCTTTACTCTTCTGTGGAATCTGTAAAGCAGTGACACTTGTTCCTCTTATGTTTATATCCAGGGACTGGGTTTGTTTCAAGTGCAGTGCTTTGGACTGGATTTCAGTAGACCATAAGATCAGTATTTTGAACTGGTAATTCCCTTTTTGTGATCATCACATCAAGCACTTATCCTTCCTTATAACTGCCTACTAAAATTCTGTCAAATTCCTTGATTTCTGTTGTTTTAAGATGGCACAGGGTCTATTTGCAACTCATTTTTTCTGAGGTATGGAATACAGTCTCATTCTTGGTGAGCTTCAGGAATTGTATGGTTAATATCTAAATTAATAAAACCAGTAACAATCCAGGGTAGCTCAGTAGTAGCTGTATCATTTTGCTAAAAAAAAATAAAAAATAAAAAATTAAAAAAAAAATAGTGACTTGGCAGAGAGCTTCTTTTAAAAAAAGAGTCTATAGACAAAAGTTAATGAGGAGTACTTAGGTTATGATTATTGCTGCTCTGTAAATACCTTTCTATCTGCAGTACGCCTTATTCCACAGTGGTGTGTTATGTCCAGTTTGATTCTTCCTGTTATCAATTTGTTAGCTTTTTCTTTTTGTCAGTTGAACTAAGAAAATCACACAGTGAATAAACTTTTTCTCTCTACTCTTTTATTGATGATCAAATCATGTTACACTATTTCTGTTACATTATATATACTGACTTCTGCAGGTCTCTCATCGTACCCTGAAAAATCATTTGCACGAATCCTTTATGAACCTGTTTCATTCTGCCATCATTCTGTAGAGAGAGCATATATGAAAGCTGAACTAACTGTTCTGGCAATAGCCTGCTAAGTTTGTTTGCCAGGTAAAATACTTACTGCGCTTTTGTATCATCCACCTCTTAAAATAGTTTATGCTTTTGGGACCACAATAGTTCACTGAAAATCATGCTTACCTGGCTGTTCACTGTATTGCTAGTTCCATGTCCTACTGCTTTGTGAATCATTAGCAATTTCTCTTGTTTCTATCCAGCAGCATCCCCAGTGTATCCTGGCCTTTTTCCATTGTTTTCCATTGCTTGCCAACTTGATAGGATACCAAGCAGGTTCTGTTTGATCTGTGTGCCTAATGCTTCTTGGATGAGGTGGACAGAGGTATGTACAGTGACAATGTGGACTCTCAGTTGCCAGTGAAGTCAAAGGCATGCACTGCTTTTTGGCTGCTGTTGAACCAAACCATTGATTTTGAGGTTGTATGTCATGTAAACTCAAAGTATTTTTGGGGAGTTTCTGTTTTGTAGGATACCATCTGACTTCCTGTAATCTGACTTACATTCTTCACAGGTACATGCACATGCATGCACCTGTTCTAAACACATGAGTTTTCTAGTATGCACCTGAGTTAGCTGTTAACTTTTGGACTGTTGTGATTTCAGTTTAGCAAGAAGTCCAGGTCACTCTGTATTTAAGACTTGTCTTTCTCATTGCATACAATTACAATAGCCCCATGCTATTTGTTGGTTGTTTTTTTTTTTTTTTTTCATAAATGTTCTTCTGTGTTCTTCTAGTTGAAAAACAGTTGCATAGCTTTCAGCTGAGGCATAACTTGCGAGAAAAAAAGATGCAGATGAACTATAATTCTTTGTATTTAATTATGCCTTCTTTTGTCAAAAGGCCATTTTAATCAATTTGACTGATTTTGTCTAATGTTAGTAAGATGATGGTAATGGTTTCAAGTGTGTATAGAAGAAACATTTAGTTTCTGACATAAAAGTATGATATAGCTACCAAATTAAAGACAAAGTTAATCAATCTTATATTAACTTAGAGATTTAAAAGTGTTAAAGTAATTGTTTTCATCTTTGACTGTAAAGCTTTTCTGATAGGTTGGCTCCTGCTGTCATTATGCCTATCTAAGAATCCACTTATCTTCATTACTTTGCTAGTAATTTTAAGCTATAGCTATGTGTGCCTTGATATGCAGTAAGACTTCAAAAATTTTGATTTAACATCATTATTATTATTTGATAACATAAAGTCTGTTATCAATTAAATGCTCTTAAAGAATTTTATTGCATGTTAGGAATTGCAGTAATACTGTCACAAAATTTTGGTCTCTGACTTGATATATTTTAAACTCATATAGTAGGAATGGCCTCTACATTTGCTTTTGTGGTATTGGTTTATGAAAATTGAGTGGTAGCATTAACACATTTTTTAAAAAAATAGGTCTAAAGACAAGTGAGAAAGATCAGCTTCAAATTGGAAGTATGACAGAAAAAGTTTTCAGTAGGAATAGCAAAGGCAATGGTTCTTGATAAGTTATGGGAAGTTGCATGCAATAAGGTTGATGTTGCCAGCAAGGATCTGAATTTGGTAGCTCAACCAGTTACATATTTCTATATCAAAAAAAATTCACAGTGAAATCTTTTTATTGTTTTATTAAGTGCTGTGTTGTTAAAACAGTGAAATTCTGGATGTTCTATGAAAATTTTGGTTGGATATATGATAGGACTTTTAATTTGGATATAATTATACAGAGAAAGCAAAAGTGACAGGGAAAAAATAACAACTATATTAGTTCATAAGTTAGGTTATCATGTTTTATAATTTCTTCTTTCACTTGCTCACTGTTTATGTTTTGGGAGTCAAATAAAAGAAAATTCCAATAAGACATGAACCAAAATCAGAGACTTTGGTTATAGTTCTGTTTTTGAAGCATGAAGAATAGGAAAAATCCATTTAGCAAATGGAAAACTATGTAATCATTAGGAAGAAAGGTTGTTTTCATACTCCCATGCTGGAAATAATAATATTCAATTCCATACTTCAAAAAAACGTATTTGTTGATCTAGCAATAATAACGTAGTGTATATTTTCATAGTGGCATATGAAGCTTTGCTGAGACCAGGGGCTAAGGGTGCTCTTTGCAACCAGCACTGTTTGAGAAATCCTCTGAGGCAGCTCTCCGGGGTGGTGTGTGAGATTCTGTGCAGTACTGGGTCCTAGGAGATGGAGTATGGTCTGGTTATCACCATTAGTTAAAAAGGAGTCAGCACCACTCTTTGGTCAGTACAGGCTGTGGAATGAGAGCAATGCCAGTTGCATTTTGCCTTTCAGTTTTTTTGTTAGTACTGAAAGATCCCTGCAGAGCAGGGCATGTTATTTCCTTGAGATGTTTGTCTCATTCTATCAAGATAATTTATTTTAGTGTAAATCCAATGAATGTCTTTTGAGGCATCATAAATTGCCATAAATAGGTGGGATCAGTCAAGTCGCTCAGGTATAGGACTGGGAATAGAAGTATTGGGTTTAGAGACTCAGAAGCTTTTTGGTGTTTTCTTCCAAATGGATTGAGTAGTTGCAGGTGGTATAACACTGATACTTGTTTTGTAAGTTTTTGTTTTAATCTCTTAAGATCCATACTCCACAGATCTTTAATTTGCTATATTTTCTCAAGATTTATAGGATCCTTGCAATCCTTTCTATCCTTTTGCACTCTAAGATTCTAGCTCACTTTCTCTAAGTCACAGAAATGTGACTTAGCCAAAGCCAAACAAGCATTCAGAAAAAAAAAAAAATCCACCCTCCTAATCCCTCCTGCTAACTTCAACTCTGATGCCTTAAGTTCCTGCAGAATGCTCTTGTCCTTACAGATGTTCCTCCCATGTTTTATGAAAACAAATGAAGTCATTTTAGCACATGAAGATGTCTTCTGTTCTCAAACTTTGTGCTAGATCATTTACTGCTCTCTGAATGTCCCTTGTGTATTCATGATTTTCTAACACATTCATCAAAGTTAAAAGCTTTTGGGATGCCACAAAGACAGTTTTCTGGTATGTGCACAACCTAAAGCTGCATTTCTTACTTTTGTCTGCCATGAAAAAAAGAATTAAGTCCTGTAGTACAGGATTTTTCCTTTTTTTTTTTTTCATATTATATTTTGTAGATTACATGACAGTTGTCTGTATATCTGTATTCTGCCTAATACTTCTAATGTATATATACTTATATGTTAGTTCAAAGATTATTATATCGGTCCTTCAATTGAAAATGAGTATGAAATTCCTGAAAGATTATATTTCTACTGATTGTATTAAAAAGCTGACTATCTCTAAGTATTGTGTTTTTTCCCTCTTCAGGGATAAACAGAAATATACTTTCAGAAATAGTGAAAGAATAATTTATAAACCAAAAATATCATTGATTTTCATAGCCATGAAACTACAGATTAATTTTTATGTGGCATTTGGATTAATTGTTCACTTAAATGTATTTATATCACTAATGGTAATATTGTGATAAAATTATTTTCTTTTTAGAGCCATGTTCTTAGGGACTAACTTATAACTGCACAACTTACGATTTTCACAGTAGGGTTTTGATATTATAGCTCTCTAATAGCTGAAGCAGTATTCATGCTACCAATCCACAGTCTGAACTATTTTCTTCCTAAAAGAGCTTCAAACAGATCAATTTCTGTAAAACTATAGTCTGTGGATATTTTAGTTGTGAACTAAAAATTTAAAGTTTAGGTAACAGGTATTTCTTTCTAAACATTGGGAGTGACCCCAGGATCATTCACTTGAAATCTTATCTGTCTCAGAATACACTGTACTATTTGAGCACTCTCATATCCAAAGATCAATGCCTTAAACAACACTGCTTTAGAGTACTGGCTCAGCAAATTCTTCTGTTTTGTTCATTACTAGGAATTTTATTTTCAGTTACTCTTATGTTAACTCGGAGAAACACTTAAAACAAGTATGTGTACTACCACAATTTGTATGTGAGAAATGTGGACATTTAGGATTATGATTTGCAGATCAGGATTCATATGAGAAGAGATAGCGGGGAAAAAAAAGGCATATGTTTTATATGCCTGGGTGTTTTTTTCCTCCCACATGTGGAGCACAAGCATGTCAAATAGTTAAAGGAGTATGCCTTTTGATAATATAGGATTTGTCTCCAGCACTGTGTCCAAAAGTTAAATGAAAATGTTTTATAAACATAGTAATAATACATATGGTCTACTTAAGGGATGAGTGATACAGCAGCTTGTTTTCTGAGTGTTCTTTACTTGGTCAAGTACTTTCCCTTGTTTATCTATATATTCATGTGTATTTCTGAATAGCTTGCTTTGAAAACATAAAAGATTAAAGAAAGAATAAAGATTATCTGGGAGTTAAGGAACCTATTAAAATTCTCCATTTCCTAAAATGTTAATATTCAAAGAAATTTGCAATATTAGACCCTTAATGCCACAGGCTAAGCAGCAGTCTTCTGAAAAGATTAATATTTAATTTGGCATATTTGTTCTGAATGTTAGCTATATTAAATATTTGTATTTTCTCTGAGCTTGAATGAAGCTTAGTATTCTCAGCATCTTGTGTAATTCCTATTTCCAGAGATATATTAAGAGGTTATTTGAGGTCACCACTGTGTTGCTGTCAAAAGACACAGCCCTCATAGCCAGCAGACCATGCTAGCCCAGGGTGAGCTGGCTAGAAACATCATGTTTGGCTCATATACTGTGTTTCAGATGCTGAATTGTTTTGAAATTTATCTGAAAATACTCTGAGACTAATTTAGGCAGTAACATCTTCATTAATTAAGAAACAAATCCATTAAAAAACATTAAATACTCAGTATCTATCTTCTTTGTATTCATGTAAACAGCAGCTGCAATTAAGACTGTTGTAGTTGAAATGGGAGAAGTGGCGTCTGCGAGTGGGGTGGCAAATGGACTCTGGTACGCTGTTCCTGCTAACATATGGGCTGCTATTATAAAGCAGCATAAGAAATCTGGTGGTAAGCAGTACATAAGGAGCTGCAGTGGCTTAATGAAGGCAAGAAGGGAAGACTAATAGACACGGAGAAAAATTATTTGAATTGGCACTTCAGTATTTCAGTTTGACATGCAAGCTAAAATGCCTTATAAAATGAAGTCAACATTAGGCTGACTTTCTGAAAATGGAAAGCCTAACCAAGGTATAACTGTTTTCTTTTAAGATTTGTGAAATTCTTGAACCTTCACATAGCTACCATTTTATACCACAGAATGGTCTGTATTAAAATTCGTGGAACTCAGGTGTTTTTCGACATTGGATTGCTTTTATCTTAATTTGCTTTTGGTGCATTAGTCTGATAATCAGTTGTAAACAAGTAGCAAACTGTAAGTCCTTGTGTCAAATACCACTGTAAATATGCACAGTTTAACCTAATCTCTTTTGGGGGTGGCAATAGTGGTTGCAGCCTCACAGTTTGGGGGATAAAGACAGTCTTGCAAAGAAACTACAGGGACAGAAGAAAGTTGAAGTTGTGTACTTTTTTATTGCCCTCTCCCTTACCTCCCCCACTTAAATTCTGTGGATGATACTTGAATTACCAGCAGTGCCAAAAACTAGGAAATGAGTAAGTTTGGACTCGATGCAATAATTCTCTTCAGATGGGGGTGGAGATTCTGCTGGCTTGCAGCAGAGTACTTGCAAAAGGCTAATACTCTTTACTGTTTAAAAACAAGGATTTAAAAAAAAGTTTTTAGAGCCTACGCTGAATAGTGTTTTTCAAGAAGGAACTAATAAATGCAAAGCTGGAATGAGGTTTCATTGTATCTATCAAGAGACAAAATATTAGAATGATTGTATAAGTTCTGTCTCAATTACCCTCATGGCTAAAATTGCTCAGAATAAGCTCTGTAAGATTCATATGTGTGGATCATTAAGTCTAACTAATAACTTGATATTAGGCATTGGATAACATCAGTATTTTTCAGCTGTACATTTACTGTCACCTTGCTAACTCTGAGGATATTTTTTCAGTTTCTGTTTTACTTGCTGTGTCCAAAAAATAATCAGCAGCTGTGCAGGGTCTCTGTGGGAAAATAAAAACCAACCCCTTAAATTGCAAATGTTGAAAAAAAATCTGTATTCAGAGACAAGCAAGCAAAATAGTTGTGGTGCATGACACTCATCATTTCTGTTTTAAACCATGACATAATTTGGATAGTAAAGAATTAAACAATCATGCTTCAATTTTTATCTGTATTGACTAGAATTTGTACTCCAGTAAGAAAAAAATGGAGTAGAAGACAACTATTGAATATGAGGACAGGAATAGAGAATTGTCTTGATCCAACACACAGAACTCGCTGTATTAAGCATTGGATCATGGCCAAAAAAAACAGCATTAGGAGCTGTTTAGTCCCTTTCCTTGTCTTTTCTGCAGAGCCAGGTCGCAGAATGATGTGCTAAAAAATGAGATGGAGTGACTTAAGTGAGGTTCCTGACAAAAATGATGGAAACAGGAAGCTGCAGCTGATAATGGAAATCACTTCTGAAGACTAAAATAAGGGTTTATTTATATACAGTTTAATAATTCTCCATGTTTAAATTTAAGATGATGCAAATGGAGCAACCCTTTTTTCATGTGGTATGATGAGAACCTTGATCCTGAATGCCAGATAATCCCTCAGATATGCACTTTTCTTTCTGTGCCATTTGGCTTTCTGTATAAATCTTTGGTTGCATTTAATGATTATTCAGGGATTTTCTGTTTTAGAGGTACTACTTTAGCCTACTTGGGATTTCAGGTCTGTGAGAAAATGAAATACATTTTTTTTGTTTCCCAAAGATGAGGAAAAGGTACAGAAGGGGAGGATGTCTGCACAGATCAGTGCTGCTTTACTATAACAGTATGGTCACATGCTTATTACATTCTAATGACAAGTTTTAAAGAAAGTGTAGCTGTATAAATATGTGGCCTCTTGTTATCATAGAATAACAAAATTATTAAGGGAATTATCTCGCTTATTATTGAGTTCATTATCCAGTTCTACTCCATACTAACAACATGTAACACTAGAGGGAAGGTATTATGGTTGTGACATTTCTCGGACTCGTATCTCTAAAGCGAGATATATTATCTAGAGAGTAATTCCCAATTTTTTTTTTAATATTTTTTAATTTTTTTTTTTTAAATTAACCTTTTTCTGTGTTGCTCTCCCCAGACAACTGCTGCTGCTTCTTCCCTCAAGGCTGCTGTGCAGTGCTTGTGCTCTTCTAGCTTGGGCCATGCTTGTGCTGTCCTTGTACCAGGACTCTTCTGGGGGAACCGTTCATATCTGACTTGTCTGGCTGTCTTTGAAAGAAGAAAGCCCCAGGGAAAACATACTTGCAGAGGCTTAAGATCAGGGAACCACTACTCTCCCATACTATATATAAATCTGATGCTTCAGTTTATCAGAAACAATAATTTTTGACCATGTAGCTTACTCTGTCACTGAAAGGCTAGGTTGTTAACTTGAAGTTGTGATCAAAACTGGTTTACTCGACTCTCTCAGTATTCTATTTAGGTATAAGTGTTTTATTAATTTCGTTCTTCATCTTTGAAATGGATTTAGTTCTCTGAAATATTTACTATTCAACAGTGCATCCATTTCACTGAATGGGTTGGAACTTACCTTTTTTCTTTTCTAAAATCCGGAAATTAGAAAAGGATTGTACCTCTATCATCTGAAATACAAACATCTAGGTAAATTCTGATATTATCTTGGTCTTTCCAGCTCTTCCACCTCACTAAAATTTTTCTCTCTCAAAAAAAAAAAAAAGTTAAAGTTCTTTGAGGATGGATAAAATTATGGAGAAGATTGTTCTGGGAGGTATTGAAAAACACCTGAAGGACAACACACTCACTGGTCACAGCCAGCATGGCTTCATGAGGGGAACGCTGTGCTTATCAAATCTGATTTCCTTTTATGAAAAGGTAACCCACCTAGTTGATCAAAGGAAGCCAAGGGAATCCAAACTCTTTGGGTTTCAGTAAAACTTGAGATACTGTCTCTCACAGAATCCTTCTGGACAAACTGTCCATCATGCAGCTGGATAAACACATCATGTGGTGAGTGAGCAATTGGCTAATGGGTCGAGCACAGAGGGTAACAGTGAGTAGGGGAACATCAGACTGATGACCTGTTACTAGTGGGGTTCTGCAGGGCTTCATCTGAGGCCCTGTGATCTTCAACATCTTCATAAATGACTTGGATGCAGGACTGGAAGGGATACTAAACAAGTTTGCATAGGATACAAAATTAGGAGGAGCTTTTGGCACTCTCGAAGACAGGAAGACCCTTCAGAGAGACCTCTACAAATTAGAGGGCTGAACAATGAACAGTTGTATGAACTTGAACAATGGCAAGTTGAATCTGAGTCAGCAGTGCCCTGGCAGCCAGGAGGGCCAACCGTGTCCAGTGGGGCATCAGGCGAAGCATCACCAGCTGGTCAAGGAGGTGATTGTTTCATTCTGCTCTGCAGTGGTGCAGCCTCACCTTGAATATTGTGTACAGTTTTGGGCACCACAGTATAAGAAAGATATTAAGCTCTTAGAAAGCGTCTAAAGAAGGGCAATGAAGATGGCGAAGGGCCTTGAGGGGAAGCTGTACAAGGAGTGGCTGAGGTCACTTGGTCCATTTAGCCTGGAGGGGACTGTGGGGAGACCTTGTGGCAGTCTACAACCTCCTCATGAGGGGAAGAGGAGGGACAAGCACTGATCTCTCTGTAGTGACCGAGGGAATGGCCTGAAGTTGTGTCACGGGAGGTTTAGGCTGGATATTAGAAAAAAGTTCTTCACCCACAGGGTGATTGAGCACTGGGACAGGCTCCCCAGAGAAGTGGTCACAACACCAAGCCTAACAGAGTTAAAGAAGCATTTGGATGATGCTCTCAGGCCCATGGTGTGATTCTTAGGATGGTCCTGTGCAGGGCCAGGAGTTGGACTCGATGATCCTTGTGAATCCCTTCCAACTCAGAATATTCTGTGATTCTGTAAGATTAAAGACTCTGTAGCTGTTTGACTTCTGCATAATAATGGTCTTCTTAGCAGCCATTCTTTCACTTCTTTTTGATCTTGAACTTGTGTGCATTTTTTTAGTGATGGAAGAGGAAGTATGGACCAGATTTGTAGTCATGATGGTCTTTGCTTGAAGAATGTGTATGTCTCAACTTTCCACATGATGTTGGTTTGTTCTCCTGGAAGCTTTTTTGTATGACAGTCATATGGTGAATGTTTCCATGCCTATTGACTGGTTAGGATGCAGATGCCTAATTCCAAACTCCTTGAAAGTTTTTAGTTTACAGCTATCTAATCTATAAAGTGCCTCTCCCTTCACTGGGTTGCATGATTTTTTGCTTAAGTGAGCTTTACTAGTAACATTGAAACCCCACTTCCTCATCACTAATACGTTACACTGATATGTGTTGGGTTGAAGATCACAACTGTTGCAAAACTACAGGAAGTAAACTTAACTTTATTTACAGTGTTTGATGGTTTGTTTGATAATTGTGCTGTAGTTTCCTACCTTCAGACAGCGCTGTTGCCTTCCATCTCTTCTGAAACCTCAAGTCATCAAACTAGAAATTCATTTTTGTTTTGAACAGAGTGTACTGCACAATAACATTTCTCCTGTCCCCAAATGCATTCATGTAAGCTTCTAGCTCTGTTTTTACTTTCTGTTTAGAAGGAAAATAATATTTCAAAACTGCCAAGTAAAGAAAATGTTTTTGCCTTTTAATAATAATGCTGAGGTGATGGAGTTCAGTTTCTGGAACAAAGAAATCAGTACTGTGCTCATGTGACACACAGTTGTTCATGATGGTGAAAGTATTATTTTATTTAAAAATACCTAAGTCTGCTCTGAGCATAAAATGTTGTTAATCATGTGTAAAAAACTATGAAAAGCTTTGGTAGCTTATGAAAGCTATGGTACTTCACTTATGAGATGTAATTTATTTTGTGAACCTAGAGAAGCTATTTTGCCCTGAAGTTTAGACAGTATGAGGAAAACAAAAAGCTGTAAAACACCATCTGTGTTCCACAAAATTCTGGGAGAAGTAGATACAGTTGATTAATACATGTGTAAATGCAAAGAATAAAATAGTTTGTTTAATCTTTTTGCTTGTGCTATGCATTATCAGTTAGCTTGGTAATTCACTTGATTTGGTGGTGCCATTCTGTTTTCTTGGTGTTTGAATGAAAATGTCTAAGGCTGGCCTCTTTGGGGAGGCCTTGTAGCAGCTGCTGTATCTGTCTCAGCCCTAACAGCTGTTTCATGTAGGTGACACACTCAGACTGACAACTTTCTTTCCGACAATTTTGTCCATCCTTCTATATGTGGCTTATTTTTTAAATTACCCATTTTCCCATTCTTTAAGGAACAGAATTTATTAAAATCTGCTCTCAATTTTAAAACAAACTTTTTTCTTTCATAGTTTTATATGTTTATGTGTTTTCTATATTTAAAATAGATTTCACTTTAAGAGTGATAATTTTGCCTCACGGAGTCCATTCTTTCTACTTTAAGAAAGCTTAGCCATATAATTAATTTTGCAGATCTTGACCCTAAGGCTATTCAGAGGATAATGGAGTTTCAAAGTGAAATAAAGGTGAATATTATAGCATCATAGTGGTCACAAAGGACTGACTGGGGTTATTATGACTGTTGTGATATTATAGATCTGAATTTCCCCCTGGTGTATTTTTCTAGCCTCCTTAATAAAGCTAGCTATAGCAGAAGAAGTCAGCATTTGCAGGTGGCTGGGGACAGCAAACAGATCCTCAGGACCCATAAGCCTTCTTTTTGTATGCCAGAAACTACAGTCAGTTATCGCTAAATCAAAGTTCAGCAATGGTTTCTGCTAGGGGTGACTTGCACCCTTTTCAGAAAGAGGGAGAATTGTTTCCCTCACTGCCTCTGTTATTCCAGTGGCAGAAGGAGTGCCAGGCACAGGAAAGGATGGTATTCTTGATGTGGTTTCATATTAAAGCAGATCAACATTTGTTGTGTTAAGAAAAATTAGCTGTGATTGTCCTATGTTTCTGGCAATCATGGATCTTTCTGAAAGCCACTGGTTTCTTGCTGTCACTTTCCTTTCAAAGGTGGTTGATAACTGCTCTGAAAAAAGGCTTGTGTGTCAAATTTATTTTTTTTTAACTTTTGATCCTTTCTGCTTACTAAAAACTTGAAACAGTAGAAAATGATAATAAAACATATTAATAGTAGGATGGATAAATGGATCTCCTTGAGATTATTTCTCTATAGGTTTGTTTTGCCAATGTCTGGCCTACTCAGTCATCAGTGGTGAAGAAAGTTCCTAGCGTAGCTGCTTGCTGTGCCAATGGGGTGTGCAGACACCTCTACTGTTTGCTGAGCAGTGTCCCGTGTGTCAGTTCAGTGTTTAACCCATTTCATGAGGAATAGATTTTACCAGTTACAAAGTATGTGTGGTGTTGATGATGATCTTGCTTTAAAAAAGAAAATAGTTACTGAAAATCAGGAAGCTTTCCAGGTTGAGCAGCTTAACCAAGAATGAAACCTTTCATAGAGTAGCTGTTGCAATATTGAAGAGCCTGTCCTCAAAATACCTTTCAGTAGGTTTAGGAATGAAGTTTGTCCTTTTACCAAAGATTGGAAATTTGGTCAAAATTGTCTGTAATCTAAGATTTTTATTTTTTATTGTATTAATTTTAAAGGAGTATGAAAACTCACACTGAAAAACAGTAGCAGAAAAAAATCAGTATTGGCAAAGTCACTATTTTGAAAATAAGAACAAAGTAAAAGCTGAAGTTGGCTCGAAGTAAATGAATATCTGTAAATCAAGATTTATGCTGTGCCATGAAGAACCATCTCTAGCAAAGTAGTGTCCCCTATCACAAAGATCAAGCTCTACAAATGTCTCTTTTGGTAAGTTAAGGTTTTACCCTGACAAAAGGTGTTACAATTATTCCATTTTCCTTATGAGTATTGCTTTATATCAGAGGTGTTTCCTGCTTTGAAAAAAATTGGGATATGGCCCAGTGCTGCATGCCACTTACACCATCTGCGCTATGATGTGATTGCCACGGACTTGGAAGGGTTCTCTGGAACCATTTAGATCTATAGGATGGTTGATGCCTCTCCAGCAATTTCTCTTCTCCTGTGTTTGGTTCTACAGCTGTTTTCTCTGTCCATAGGCAGGTCATACCTGGTTGTTTTTCTGTACTAGTTAGGTCAGTTTGGTAGTAGCTTCCTGCAGAGCTTGGAAAACAGTGTAGAGGAGCTGCAGTGAAATGCTGCACATCTCAGAAGGGGCTCTACGAGTGTAACTTGGGAGCAACGATAGGGAGTTCCCTATTGTATGCTGTTTATTTGCCCTGTCTTGTTCTCATTCTAATGATTTTTAGGAAAAGTGTATTGAACCTAAATATTTCAATAGGGATGTTGCCTTGTCAGCATCCTACCTATAAATGTGAACACATGGTCAAAGGAAGGAAGGAAGCTAAAAGTGTTGTCCATGGGGAACGTAAGGGAAATTTCTAAGAGTGGGTAACATGAGACAGTGGTGAGCTGCAGGTAGTGCTGTCAACATGGAAACAGTGTCATTGAAGATTTGAGTAAATTACATTAAAATTTGTGCTTCTAAGGCTACATCACTGCCATATACAAGCTGGCTGATTTCAGGATAATATTGTGGGTGCCCATGTGAGCTATTGTCAAGGGATGTCAGATTCAAAAGAATGGAGGAATGCATTTCTAACTGGTATACAGTCTGGAGATGTTTAAAGTATTCTGCCACCATTATTTTCTTTTCTGATAGAAGTGAAAATAATACATTCCTTAGGGAAAATTGTTTTCTGGTTGGGAGTTTGAAGTGGGAATTTGAAAAATAGAATTTGTATGAATGTTGATGAGTGTCCTATTTTATATAATTTACTTTTACAGTAAGTGGAAACATGGATGCAGCCTGTCAGAGGTGTTACATCTGTTTTCAGGTGTGTTTGTGTGAGCTTTTTCAAGTATATCAAGTGGTTCCCCTAACACTTACTTATAGTCATGTGCAGATTTGAAAATGCTGCGTGGTGAAATGCATGAAATAGTTAACTTTCTGTTTTGATGTGCCTGTGAAAATAGACTGCCCTGGTCTTTGATTTAATGCTGTAAAGTTTCATTTGACTTTTTTTTCTGACACATTTTTGTTCAATAAAAAGTCAAAATGATTTGGATGATTATCAAACACTTGATTAGATTGCCTTTAATTTCACAATGGGAATACAGAATCAGGTTAGTTATAGTAGCGTTTGTTGTTTTCCTTTTATTGAGGTGAAATTGTCTTTATTTACTTAGCTCTAATCTTCCCTTTTCCTCTCAGAGTTAGAGGCAGTTATGTAAGCTGTGAATGGATTGTATGGAACAAAGTGACTCACCAAGATAGACTATAATGCACATAGCTGTGTTGTTTCAGGGAAGTACTCAATGACTCAGCTATGGAAGACTCTGCTAATTAGAACTGCTGCAATTGTAGGTTTAGATGCATATCTGCCCTGAAGCTGGGACAGCACACTTTTTGGCACCTCTTACTACATGAATTACTGGTCAGACTTTGAAATGTGTGGGGTATCCCACCCCCTATCAAAGGATGTTAAAGGAGCTCTTCAGATTTCAGTCCTGGTTTGCAGTTAACTCTGAAGTTTTTTGTTGGCCATTCTTGGCAGCCTCTGTGAAGGGTATAAAGCATAAACTTCCTGTGCTTTCTGCTCCCAGTAGCATACCAAAATTTGAGGCTTTGTTTTCAAAATGCCTTCTAATATTGCCTTAATCGGTATCTTTACAGTACAGGAGTAATCTCCCTGCCAGAACAAGAGAATACGTGTGTGGCTGATCGCAGCTTGCATCTCAGTTTGCGAAAGTCTCAGATGAACATGTTTCTAGCTTGAAGAGTCATCAGAACAAATCTGGTCCCGAAAATGGTTTCTGGGTGGTTCTGTGGTGTTCTCTGAGGGAGTTGGTCTCTGGGCACTGTGATGGGTAGTCAGGTGCTCCTGACCTGCCCCAAGGCTGAGCTGGTTTTATTCTGCTACGCTGCTGTACTGTAGGGAAAAGCACTAGCAGTCTTTATTTACTAGCATTTTATACTTTGTTACTAATAATGATATGAATGCTATATCAGGAATATACTTTGTTAAAAAATGGCTGCTTATGATTTGAGTTTTTAAAAGTGAAATTTGTAGGACAAATTGTGAACGAAGTTAGAAGTAGATAATTTTGTTATTGCAATTATAAGAAATATACTCCTGTATATATTTTGCAGACTTACATGCTAATTGATATTTCAAATCCTAGAATGAGTTATCCTACCACATATTGCAGCATCATGATTTTAACCATATGATTTCTTTCTTGTTCCATTGTCTTCCAGCCATCCTCTTGTGAAAGTTATGAAAGATGTTTTTTTTCTCACTCTATATGCTCATTGATTCATACCATATATGTATATCTATAAACATAAAATAGGTTTAATATCTTTTTTTTGAAAATTATTTTATAAATTTATTTTATTTTTATTTCCTGTCCTTAGAAGCATATTTTATTCTTTTAGAATACTGGACATTTGATGTGGTGATGGTCTTTTTGGAAGAGAGTGGATTAGCGAAGATCAGTTTGCAGATGGATATTAAATATTTATCATGAAATAATAGATTCTGTAGTAGAATGTAGTTCCTGTGCTTGATCTGTGTGTTATATATAATCATATTTTTCCCTTCCATTCACATGACTTTCGTGGTAATATTAAGGTGTGATTCTCTAGATGAAAAATATCTTTTGCAACCTACTTATTCTCCTGTGTGTTTGCTTGTTTACAGGTAGCAAACTTAGCTGCTTTACAGGGTGGTGTTTTCTCTTTTTTAATAAAATAAGACCTTTTTGAAGATGGTGTTTGACTGAGGGCTTTTGAGTTGTGTGAAAGCAGAGCTGCATCTGCTGCTGAAGTGTGTTTTCTATTTTAACAGCTCCACCAAAATCCTTCTCCACTATTACAGGAAAACATGCCTTTACTGCATAACCACTTTGTGTCCACCTTTCCGAAATTGCTGCATATATTTTCTCTTTTGAATTTGTGTAAACGCATAATGTTGTGGCCATATAAAACATATGAAACTATAAAGCAAATAAAAACTAAGTTGTCTGAAATTTGGTATGACAAGGTATGTATCTCTTTTTCAAGTATTGGACAAAATGTTCAATTTTCTTTTTTCTTAAGAACTTTTATTATATAAAAGATATTTGAAATACTTTTTCCCTGAAATTGATACTGTCTCAAATTTTCAACAGATTTTTCTTACGTTTATTGTCAGTCTTGAATTTTCAAATTAAACAAAAAAGCTATCTGTAAGATCAAGTTATTGTGATCACTGAGTAGATAGATAGGATAAGAGTTAATATTAAGCAACCTTAAATAAGTAGAGATACACTGAAGTTCTGTTTCAATCACTTTAAGAGTTTTTCTATCCTTTTGTTTAATTTTTTTTTTCATGCCTACTTGGTTGACTATCAAGCTCTTGATAATTTTCTGGATGAAACTTATGAATTAAATATCTATGAAAAATGAGGGAGGTGAACAGCTGAACTGGTCAATTCTGTCAGACGTTCCTTAGAGCTCTTAATAAAGCTCTTAATCCTAACATGCTTTTAACAAAGTCTTTAACATCATGCCTTGCATACCCAAACAATCCTCTGCTTGCTTTCTGTAAGCTTAAAATTGGTTGGTGACATGATGAAGTATAGGGACTGACTGCTTCGGATAGTTTCAGGCCATAAAAATTTTAAGGCAGGAGATAAAAATATGGTCTTCTCTAGTTACAAAGTACTTTGATGCTGGCATTCCAAAAAATTAAAGGATTCTTTTAACAGTTATGGGAGATACTTTTTTTACTTCTTTTGATAATTCAGGTGGGGCCATGCTTCAGGCTTTCAAGGGCAGAATTAATATTCAGTGCAGACCTTTCATTGGAAAGAAGATGTAATTTTAAAAAGACAGTTATCTCTTTTTATCAGTTGCTGATTGCTTGGACTATATTGAAATTAAATAGCATCCAGTTAACTGTTGTTTCTTTTGCTAGGTAGAGTGAAATTAATTCAGAAGATAAGAGGTTTAGTTCACTGAAAGTAAAGTGTCACTTATTTAATTATTGTAAAGTCAAATGAGTTCATTTTATTAAGGTTTCTACATTATGTCGTGTTTGTCATTTTCTGCAAAATAGACTTGCCTTGAGTAAAAAGAAACAGTGGCCTAAAGAAAGTTCCAAACTTTCCATTATACTTTTAATCAAATAATCCTATGTATTTCTTTTTTCAGTGTTAACTCGTATTTCTTTAATACATCAGAGAATGTAGCTCCTATTGGTCATATTGTTATATTATTGTGGTTTTATTATTTTTAAACTCAACTTTGTCCTTGTTTGCTAATCAAAAGCTAGGTAATAGTCCAGATATTTAACAAAAATACAATAGCTTTGTTTTCCTTTCTAACCCAACAGACAAAATTGTTACACGTTGCCTGAACACTGACATATATTTTATATATTTGCACACAAATTCAATACCTTTCTATCAGACAAATTCATAGTATTTAGTCTTTGCTATTCTATTTTCTTCTTAAAGTGAATGTTACCACAGTGATGTGGTAAAAGTGATAAAGATGCATCAAGACTAGGGTGGATATTTTTCACCAATTTTTTTCTACTTGATTATTAGTATGAAGTTTGATTTGCCTTGGGGTTTTTTATTTATACATTAGTATTACACACAGAAATCAAAATGATTTCTGTTAATACATTTCTGTCAGTGGGGTATTTTATTGAATAATTTCTTGTTAATTTGGAATCTTCCTTTCGTTAACTCTCAATATCACCAGGAAAGAAAAATGGGTTTGTTATTAAGCTTTAGCACTTCCTCAAGTTTGGTGTGGACAATCTGTGTGACCTCTGCTGGGGCACATTATGTCTTTATAGACTGAAATGTTAATAGTTTCTTCTTTTAGCCATTTTCTGTTTTGTTTGTTGAAGTTTGCAATCTTTCAGTGTGCTTATACAGTGGTCCCTGTTCTGAATGACACTCAAGAGAAATCTCTAGAAGATGTTTATAAAAGTAGAAGTAAATAATTAAGTCAGACAGAAACTACTGACTTTGTTTCCTCACTATTCAAAACCCTGAAATGTGAGGGTTTTTTTTCCTAGAGGCTTAAGGGAAAAAAACCCTAAACCACCTAAAGCTGCCACTAGCTCTGTCTCTTGACCTGATGGTAACCATCACTGGTGAGAACAGTCTATCTAGAGGAATAATGTAGCCAATATATCCAATATGAGCATAAGAACAGTAACCCTTGGAAAGATAGTGTTCTGAAATGTGCCAGAAGTCACTGAACAGTTTCAGTAATGGTCGCAAATATTTGTGGTTTCTAGGAAATATTATCTTGTGCAAGAAATTATATACATGGGAATGTAAATATTTGGGGAAGACATAAATTGTTGGTTACATTCTTAATTGAAAAGTTTCACTTTCAGTTTGGAACACTGTGTAGATGATCTGGGGTTGTTTTTAAAGTATTTTACAAGGCAGACCAAAGGCATAGACAATGTGATTTCTACCAGTTGCTTTGTTTTCAAGAAAAATAAGGCAGATAGGAAGAAGTAATATCTGGAAGTTCTTTAGAAATACCTATCTTTTTGCTTAAGTGAAAACTTTTTTATATGGATTTGATTAAACACTAATGAATGTGAACATCAATAAATTAGAAAATAATTAGACAATAATGTTTAGGATAAGTTTGAATGGAAGATGACTGGAGAGACTGACTTGAAAACAGCTGGACTTTGGACAAGAGTTAGTTGCATGAAGTGATGAAAACAATTTGCTGTAGAGCGGTGTAACAAACAACCAAGCAGTTAGTGATGTCTCCCTGGGTGGGGGGAAAGAGGGAAAGGAGTTGAAGATTACACTAAGATTGAATGTGGGGGTTTTGTAACTCTGAGGGGACAAATAATAGAGCTATTGACAGAGGCAGTGGGAAAAGGAAGAATTTGGATAAAGATAATAAACAACCACTTCAGCTCATGATAATTGGTACATGCGCTGTTGACTTCGTTCATAGCAATTGAGGATATGGGCTGTTAAGTTCATCTTTAATGAATAAGTTTAAGTTGTCAGGGAGATCTCAGGATAAAATCTCAGCAAAAAGTAGGTGGAGATGAAAGATTGAGGTTATAGGTCCTGAAGTTTTGGAAGTAGGCCTGTATCATGGTCCACTGAGTTGTAGTGGCAACTTAGGGAAGATGAATTAAGTATGCAAAAGTCAGAAACAAAACAGGAAAAGGAGAAGAAGAAACAACCAAAAGGGCCAAAGGAAGGTTTGAAAGAGGCTGGAGCTTTGAAAAGTAAAGAATTTGAAAGCATCCTGGTAGTGAGATTAACTACAAAAGGAAAGTGTACAAATAATGTGAGAAGATAATAAAAAATAAAGATGATTTTTACTCAATTTAACAGAAAACAGATAAACATATTAATTATCTGAGTGAAACATAATGTAATACAGAAAGTTAGTGAAACATAATAAGAATTCCTTCAAATAATTCCCATTTTCAGAAAGATGTTAGGAAATGTAAAGGTTGTGTTTTTTAGTAGTGTATATTTCTGACTTCATAGTTCAAATGTTCACATCTCAGTGTCTTTTATGCTTTTTTGTATTTATTTACATGCTTTATTACATGCTAAAATACTAAAAAATTATTAATAGGCATTACATTGAAATTATTGCATTTAGGCAATATGCATAAAAACTAAATAGACTGTAAGATTTTGAAACAAATTATTTGTCTTTTGCTATGTACTTTTCTTTCTTTCTTCATATAAAAATATAGGTCAGTAAGCAAGTATAAGTGATACATATTTACCATATACTTTCCCAAAGGGTGTAAACATGGCATCATAGTCTTCAGATTGGTTTTATTGTCCAAGTAAATTCTTTAATTAAATTGAGCTCTTTTTTATTTAAAGCTGTCTTTTGGGGAGATATTGCCTTAGATGATGAAGACTTAAAAATCTTTCAAATTGACAGGACGATTGACCTTACACAGCACTCCAATGAACGACTTGGCCATAACACAGGTATGGTATTTCAAGCTTGTTTTAACTTATTTTTCCTGTTAGCTAATTCCATATAGAAGGCAATCTCTGTTTTAAATGTGGAAAATCAGTATAATGTCTTGCGTGGCATTAATTTACACTTAAAAAATATTATACAAGGACTATAAATTTGCTTTAGTGAAAGAAAGAGAGAAGTAGAAATTTTAATTTTATTTTGGCATTTCTGATTAAAAATGTCTTGTTGAACTGAGGAGTAGAAGCTGATAGGAACCATGAGTCTATTCTGCAGGTGCTCATGGGGAAAGGAAACTGTACAAAGCTTTGATTTCATCACTGAAAGTTCCTGATAGTGGAGCCCAAACACCCTGTGGAGAACATATGGGTTATCCTGGAGACAAAACTGGGGGCCTTAGATTACAGCCCCTCCTTTTGCTCTTTTTTTGTTTCACCCAGTGCTGTACCCAGATCCAGAAGCAACACTAGAACATGTCATCCTTGCTACAATTTGCCTTGTCTAGAAAGCAACTATTTATACGGCATTTTAGTATATGTTTATTTGCTGTTGTTAACATACAATGCACTATTGCCAGAACTGCAGTCTGATTAACACAGGCAGCTGGATATTCAGACGCATAGATAAAGAGATATTATTTATGTGTACATATGTGTGCTTGCAAGAGAGAAAAAACATAATCCATATCTAAATGGATGTCTGTCTAATGTTTAAAAATATTTATGCTTTCAGGACCTGATTTGTAAATTGATAACAGAATTTGTAAACTTTCAGATTATAATACCAAAAAAAGACAAGTTACTTAAGAAAAGTCTGGAAAAAATGCTATTAGAGAATTTATAAATGTATAATTAAAATTATTTTCTATGCAGCATATTTTATATGGTCCTGAACCGAGATACTGTAACTTATTCCTGATATGTGGAAGTACATTTCTCAGGTGAAAGAAGCTATTTTAAATTTAAGCTTTCAATATTGATATCTTTAAAAATATTTTTACTCTTCCTAGGTAGACATAGTGATTAGATATTTTGAGGACAACTTGAAAATTTATTTTATGTCCTTTTAAATGCACTTCTCTTTTCAAGGCAGAACAGTGTTAATCATTTCTAGATCTAGACTTTATTTTAAAATGAGTCAGTGGTCTCCGTGCCCCACTTCCCCCAAATGGATAGTTTCAATTGCCTTTGAAGGTATTTCAGACATTAGTTTTGTTGACAAAATGTAGAATAACATCGGTCATTTCCCCTTGGAGTAATGCAGTCAAGTGATTTCTTTGGCCTAATGGCTCTCTTTTCCTTTCTTCTTGCTCTTCTGTTTTTTTCTTTTTAACAGAAAAGTTGTGCTTTTTCTTTTTCTTTTTCTTTTTGTTTGTTTTTTTAATGGCTACAGAAACAATATTACTAAGCAGTTTTTAAATTATGTTTAATATTACTTAGTTTTTCCTTCCTTACATGTTTTGTGATAGGCGTATTATCTTTCCTTGTGGATGGTGTGCTATTCAGGATATCAAGTCACCCTGTTGAGGATATTTGGATCAAATTTTTCTACCTGTATTGCACAAGATGAGTCAATGCAACTGTGATAGTCAGCAGCACTAAACTGTTGACAACAAACTCTCCTGAGGTTGATGACTTTATAATTGCTCTCAGTGAACCCTCAGCATTCTTGCTTTTTCTAAAAACAACATTGGAGAACTTAATTTTACACTGCACATGTGTAATTTTTTTTCCACATTTACAGCATTCTTGATGCATAAACTTTGATTTTAGCCTATTTTTGCAAACTGCACAGCGTACTGTGCTTTCCTCCCCCTAAATTTCTGAAATAGCAAATTGCCAACAACTAGCTACTTGATATTAGGTTAGCAATAGGAAAAGGAATGTAAAATGTCTCTAATATTGCCAGTTACAGACACAATTGCAATTAATTGTAATTTTGATTTCTGAGCGTCCTCTGTAGCTGGTCTTCACAAACTAAAGGTGACATCTGGTAGAAGGGTTAGATACTTGGTTGTAAACCATCAAGATGGAGTGGTGGAGACACAGTTGTCATTGCAACTCTAATTAAAATCCTGAGGCTCACAGGCCCTGATTCACATTATGTGACTGCTCCTTTTGGTGAGGATTATCTGTCTGGATTTGCAGGGTCAGATAATCTGTGAGATTCCCGGAGTATGGCTCTGTTATTTTATTTTTCATTTTGTCCAAGCAAAATGCATAATCATTGTAAACAGAAACAACAGTAATGTTAATAAAAATTTTGTGTGTATATTGAGTCCATACTGCCTAAACTGTCTACCTTCTCCTCCTTGAACTGTGAGAGGACACAGCAAATATGATTTTCTTAAAAACTTTTTTTAGACTGTGTTGCTTGGCAAGGCCTAGTATTATTCATATAAGAACAGCTTAGTCTAGGTGAGATTCTTTTTCTTCTTTCGTTTTTGCTAAATGAAATACACAAGTAGTGGTAAGGCAAAAATGAGAGTTCTTTTTTTTTCTCCTAGAAATATAGTATAATAGTTTCCTTAAGTAAATAATGGATTCTCTGGAGGTTTTCTGTTATTTCTGATGCTTTTAAGGACTT
>JAWWLV010000144.1:34115611-34129680 GCA_035041135.1 Platyrinchus mystaceus
CCGTCTATCTATCCCTCCGTCTATCTATCCCTCCGTCTATCTATCCCTCCGTCTATCTATCCCTCCGTCTATCTATCTATCTATCTATCTATCTATCTGTCTGTCTGTCTGTCTGTCTGTCTGTCTGTCTGTCTATCTGCCTGTGAGGTCTTACTGCAATATACAACAGCTTGTAATGTTTCAAAGCCTTTAGAGTGCATTAACATCTATTTGCATGCTGGAAAAGAAAAACAAAACTTTCATGGTAAAATCAGAAATATGAAGTTCACATCAGTTTTGTTGGAGGTTTTTTGTTGGTTTTTTTTTTTTGGGGGGGAAGGGTTGGGTTTTTTTTGTTTGTTGTTGTTGTGGTTTGGGTTTTTGTTGGGTTTTTTTGGTTGTGTTTTTTTTGTTTTGTGCTTCTTGGTTTGTTTTTTTTTCTTATGAAACTTCGGCTGTTTGCTTTCCCTCTTTCCCTCCCTTAAAATGAGAAAATTATGGCATGCACTCAGGAAATTTCTGTGAGGGTAAGCCTTTTAGGTGTCAATCAATATAGCTCTGAGGATGTCAAGGTCACCAGAAACAAAAAAAAGCTCCAAATAATGATTAGATGATGTAATTGTCATGACTTGCCTGACTGACAAAGACATGTTGACTTATATTCATGGAATGCATATTAGAAAATTTTTCAGCTAATAATGTATTTTTATGGCATTGTCAAGAATACTTGAAAGTTTTTTATGCAAATCATTAAAAAATACTAAGTTTCCTTTAAGTTGCATTGCAGACTTTATGAGGCATTTTATAATCTCTTCAGGCTATATAGTTGCTGTAGGTTTAAGATTCTGTGTTTTTAACTTCTGAAAATTTTTTTTTTTTTCTTGTCTTTTTAAAGGTGGCTTTGGAGAGCATGGAATGTCAAAAAAACACGGTGCCCTCTATCAGCTTATAGAGAGGATAAGAAGATTTGGCTCTGGTATTTTCACTGTTTAAATTAGCAAGTTGCCTGATGTCATAGTGTATCATGAACATTAATGATGATAGTACTTTAACACTTTAAAGCCTTCGTGTATTACTATTGGCATAAATAAATTATAAAATAAATAGTGCAAGAATAGTAATGAAGAGATTAGCTCTTTGTTGCTTTTTCTTAAAGTTCTACTTCAGTATCAAATCTGGAAGCTAAAATACATAGTTTTAAATCTTATATTAAAAACTGCTTAACTTTGTTATATGGCTGTGTTCACAGTTATCAGCTCAACTAATATCAATACAGTGTCTTTTCATTGCAGGTAGGCTATGCTGCATAGCTACTAATTTTGTTTGTTTCTTTCTTTTTTCTGGATCCAGGTGGGGCATTCTGATGATTCATACTGTGTTTGAATCATTTCTGGTGTGTTATGCTGAACAAGCACATTTTTATACTGATCATACTCTTGTCAATATAAATGTAGTTGAATTCAACAGGCCATAGAAGTGGAATCCTCAGTAATACTGGTTGAGCTTACTCACTGTATTTAATGCAAGGAGACATCACTTTAATGTCATGAAACCTCAACTTCAAAAAGGAAAATATGTAAAACTTCATTGTAATCGTACCACATTTTGTCTAAATGTATCTTGCAAGGTTAACCAGAGCACGGTACCTGCCTTTGCAGATGTGCTTTGATATATAATTTTTATTCTTTATGAGAGATTTAAATTTTCAGTATTGCATAAATTCTTGTAATCTTTCACATGCAATTTGGCATAAATTTCTTACCTGGAGTTCTAGAGTGCACGGATAAAAAGAATTTGAAATGATAAAACATCTATATGAAGATCTGAAGTGGTTCAGTAATGATGGCATATTAAGTGTAACTATAGTTTTTCTGTGAAGTGTCTACTGTCTGTTGTGTAGACCATTGCATCATTCCCATTAACACACTTATTTAATTGCAAGGATGAGTTACTTATTTTACCTGAGTGTGTTGTTTCCTGTTTTTTTAATCCCTGGAATTTTCTGTATCGTTCCTGATATGATTTGTTACATGCAGGTTGTTACAAAGGCAGGCTTTTCTTCCTGTGTATCAAAGAGCTTTCTCCCTGCATTGTGCTGGAGCTTCTTCCCTTTCTTCCTTTTGCTGCGCTCTCAGCCCTGGGGCTTTGCCAAGATTCCTTACTGTGATCCTGCCCCGGAATCCTTCCTGATTCTGACATAGTCATTAACACTTTGGTGCATCTGGTGTCACATGGGATTCTCACAGAGGGCAAGTGTACTCTTCAGTGAGGAGTAAGATTTCAACTGCACTGAGTAGGATTTGTTGATCACCTTTCAAGGGATCCCTTTTTTATGAACTCAGATCTGCATACTAACCTAAAAATTGCTTCAGAAGAAGTACCTGTTCTGGTGTGCAAGTCCTTATCTAACCATCCTTATCCTTTTCTGTTGTCACTGTAGGTTTCAGCTGATTTAGAAAGATTTGTCTGTAATGGAATGAATGGTGGTAATATCCCTGAGAATGGTAGATATTTTTTTCTTTTGTAAAGAAACTCCAGCCATGAGTAAATACTTATCCATAGGGTTCCCAAAGTTAGTTTATGAAAAATGTATGGACTTCTTTCTGCTCTGGTGCTTTTTCCTGATCATACAATAAAAATGAAAGAGATAGTGAATGCCTTGATTACTTTGAGTCTGTCCAAAGTCTTTCCTTCTTTGCTGGAAAAATACTAATTTATTAAAAGGTCCAAAATAACACTAAAGCCAGAATAAAAAGAAAGCCCAAAAGCCCCCACTAAAAACACATATTTTTCAAATATTTTTATTAAATGAGAAAATTAAGATACAATTATTCAATGCTTATTCCAGTCGATAAAGATACATGCAAAATTGTTACTCCAGATGTGTTTCAAGCCTTTCTCAGAAAACTAAGTGATGATAGACTGTCACATAACAGCAATGTCCTACTTTTAAGAGGCATAAAGAAATAATCTGAGTTTGACCTGCTGGAAAATAATTGGTCTCTTTTTGTGTGTGTGTCTGTGTGTGTGTGTGTGTGTGTGTGTGTGTGACCTCATTCAGCATTTTAATTATCATTACAGGTTTTGAGCAAAATAATACATCTAAAGGAAGAACTGCTGCAAAATTCTCAGGGAAAAATGAGAAAAACCGATTTCCCAGAGCTGCTACATCACGAACAGAAAGAATATGGCCAGGGGGTGTAATTCCATATGTAATAGGTGGAAATTTCACTGGTAAGCTTTATACTTTGGATGGAAAGAGAAAATATGATTTTTTTTAAGTTGCATTCTTCTTATTTTTTTTCCTTTTTTTTAATTAATTTTTAGAAATAAAATCATACTATGAAAGTCAAAAGAAGGGTTTCTACTGGAACTGGCATGAAGTATATCTGTTTTGAAAATCTTAGTCATAATTAATAGTTTTTAAAGGAAAGCTACATAATAAAAATGTATAACTACCTCTTAGAGAGGGAAGGCTCTTTTTCTTTTACTAATATTTCCTGTTGCATGTTTGTTTCAGAGAGCCAAAGTAACAGAATGTCAACATATCTGATTTTTTGAGGGATTTTTTTTTTTTTAATGCAGGATATTTGGCACAAGTATATATCTAATTCAACTGCTGTGACATGTATTCTGCTAAACTGATTTCACTCAACAAACTGTATCAAATGTGTTTTGTCATTCCTCAGTTTGATTTTCAGATGGTTACACACAGACATTATATATGACAAGAAAAAAGACTGGTTACACTATATATAGAATTCTTGGCAGAAAACTGTAGAAAAAGTTTAAAACATTTGTTATCCCTGAAAAATGTAAATGGATCAATATCAATGTGTATGTAAGAGACAATTTTAAAGAGAATGGAGCAAAACCACCCAAATATAATGGGAAAAATATGTAATAATGTCTTATTTACTGTGCATGATAATACAGGGAACCAGAAGAAACATGCAAATGCTCACACATTGTGTGTATATGGAGAAACCATTCATTCCTTTCAAACTGACATCTACAGTCAAACTTCCAGTTTGTGAATTTACGTAGTACTATACCAAATGTGACCTTTGCTTTAGGATTACTATCTTCTGAAATAATCATAGTAAGTTAAATAAAAGCGTACCAGATTAAACATTTTGCCTTTTTCATAAAGAAAGATAAATTCTAAAGCTTGGAAAATGTTGCTTAAAGGTAAAGGAAAAGGGCAAGATTGGATGGAATAACCTTTAATTTTTAGAATCAGATATTATTTGAACTTGCCATTTTTATAAACTTTGAGGGTTTGTCATCTTTAAGTTTAAAAAAGATTTGATTTTTTTTTTAATTATCCTAAGCTGTAACCTGCAAGATGGATGCATTTCTGTTAGCAAATTCTTGCCAAATAATTTCTTTTTGAAGCAATGCAGCTATATTCTCAGATACTGCCCCTTTGTCAATAAACATTGTCTTTCATCAGGCAATGAAATTACATTGCTATGCTCTCTGAAGTATTGTGTACTAGCTGGCTTTGTGTTCTGTGCTGAGAGCTTGCCTGGCTGCATCTGCATGTGCATTTTCTGAATGTGTTTCTCATTTTTAAAACTAGTATCTACATGTGCTTAGCATTTTACCAAATTCTTAATTTCCCACTTTTGATGTATCATTTGTTTTCTGAAAGATTTTGGTGCAAAGAGGAAGAGACTTGTCCCTATTGAGGTCAGCCTTATTTAAATCAAATTCTTCGACTGATATGCCTATTTACCTGGCTTAGACTAAACTGGTCTCCAGAGTGAAAGGCTGTAGGATTTTTTTCTTTTTTTCTTTATATTAGATAGATAGCTAGAATCCAGGTTTCCTCAGTTTTCTTTTTTTCCTTTCTGTTTTTTTTTCCCCCTCAAGGTGGTTCACTTGATGTTCATCTGGGAAGTTGCTTAGCAAATATTATGCTTGATGCTGACGCATAAGAAACACTGTATTTCTTCTGTCTTCCTCTGGTGTAATATAGTTGTAGTTTTTATTGCAGGTTTTATTTTTACTAGAATGTGTCAGGCACTATTAGTTCCCTTGCAGGCACATATGGTATGATAAGACGATGGTCTGAGTATGCCTTTAATTGGAATCTGGCAGTACATGGGACTGCTGGGACACACAGGGCTTCATGATTCACTGACTCCTTCCAGGCCTATATTCCTAGTATCGATTGTAAGGAGGAAGATGCAGTCAAAAAAGTCTGTTATTTCATCTTGTACAATTGTCCTTCCAGGCACCCAGCGCGCCATGTTCAAACAGGCTATGCGGCACTGGGAAAAGTACACGTGTGTTACGTTTATCGAACGAAGCGATGAGGAAAGCTATATTGTATTTACATACAGACCGTGTGGGTAAGTGTGAATGTGTGGTAATAGATACTCGTGCTTTCAACATTTTGCCACGTTTCTCAGCTTTGCAGTTATAAGGGAATATGTTTTTCACAGGAAAATGAATAGTTACTGCATTTAAATAATTTCTGTGTTCTGCCTGACTTTTAAGTTCATTGAAACCAGTATGTGCAGTAGCTTTGTGAAGTTACACCTCTTTTGTCTATTTCTAGATAAAATGGTCATGCTATATATACCAAGATATGAGACTTTTATGTTTGGTTTTCTGTCATGCTCCTAATATTTATATGTGTTGTTCTAAAGGTATTACAGTTTTATCATTTGTTTATTCTTAGCTTTCTCCATGTCATTGGTGAATTATGTATGGACTTCTATCCCGTATCCTTTTTCCACCTTAATTGTTGTTAATTGTAGTTCTATCTCTTGTATTGCTAGACTGCCCTTGCCCAGATTTGTTTAACCACCAAATTCATGACCATTTTGCAAATTCCTTTTTCTAGCTCACTGATGTGTAAAAGTGAACAGAACAGGTTTTATTACTCGTAGATTCAGCTTTCCCTTAATCACCATGTTCCATCTTCAGATATTACTGTTCATGAATGCCTCAGTCAGCTATATTTGTTATTTATTCCACTCAGAATTCTTAATTTTATATAGTAGTCAGTGAACTTCCTAAGTGCACCATGTGTATTTGCCAAGAAGAGCGCACACTACCTTTGTCAATTCTGTACTTCTGACAGTCACCTCCTATTTGTGTTGTAGGATCCCCAGTGAACAGCTCTCTGTCTTACTGACTTCTTGATCATAGAACCCTTTGCATGCCTACTTTTGAATTGTAATAGGATAGGGAAGTGAAAAGAAGTTTTGGGACGTCCTTGCATTGTAGAAATGATCCTGAATGTATTTAATTTATAGTCCGTAAAATTATGTGTAGAATTATCTGTTTAAAGTACCCATGACATTCTTCTTAAGGCATAGGACAACATAATAAAACCCAGTCCTAGGCTATTTTAGAAAGGTATCACCTTTGCCTCTGAAAGTCTCTGAGCTGCAGATCCTTGCAATTGAGGAGCTTATTCTGTGGTTGCCTGTCATGTTCTTCTGCCACTGTAGGTGTGCTGTAGACCCCTAGAACCCTGTTAGAAACAGTGCCAAATGAAACTTTTGTTCTGAGCCAGCATGGCTATTATTTTAATTAACACAACCTGTAAGATACGATTCACCCATAAGATAGGATTCAGGGATACTGACACATAGCTGGAAGAGGAATGGGAAGCAGAAAACAATCAAGATGGTTCCCTTGCGCTCACAGGGGCAGAAAGCAATGTAAATTTGAACAAAAGAGTGTGAAAGATATGAGTGGTTTCAGTCACTTTAGAAAGAGAAGTATGAACATACCTGCCAAATGTAAATTCTACAACTTCAAAATACCCAAAGCCAAATGACAGAAAATCTCTCCAGCCAAAGAACTGTTCCTTAGGCTGGTTGATGCTTCATGAGATCAAATCACTTTAGGGGGAAGGCTGCATTATAACCAGTTTTAACCAGAAGGTTGGAATATACTCAGTATCTACTTTCAAAGTCAACATTATCCTTTACCAGTAAGGTTGTTTTATTGGTGGGTACTTTGCAAAATATAAATAACTTACAAAGTCTGTAACAAGTTTAAAATAAAAACAAAGAAGAGTGTGGCTATTAACAGTCCCTCAGTGATGAAACTAAACCAGGCCAAACAGAAGGAGCAGTTGAATGATTTTTTTTTTTTTTTTTTTTTTTTTTTTTTTTTTTTTTTTTGGGTGCCTGTAAGTGGTTTCAGGAAGAGCCAGACAAATAAGAGCCTACATTCTCTGGGTGAACAGGAACCACTGTGCACTACCCACCAGCATACAGTGCTGATGCAGGATTTTCCACGGAAAGAGCCCAGACTAAAGTGACACCAAACCAATTGCAAACACTTTCTGCGCTACATGGCCAGTCGTGTTAAAATTAATCTCAGTTCTTTCCCATAGCACCCTGCTGTGTTGTTTTGTTAGCACATTGTGTCATTATTGTTTGTAGTACCATGGCAGCTAACATTCTCAGATGATGGAGATTTTATTGTACTGAAGACTGTTGAAATAAAAAACTACATGATAAACCCTGGCCCAAAGAGTGCACAGTCAAGCCATAACATATTTAATGAAATAAAGTCACATATGTGGAAATTCAGGTGGCTGTATCTACAGATGTCGCATATGACATCATTAGCACACTAGCAAGGGAAGTGTTACTGAGCCATTGTAAACATTAAGGATAGTTTGGAGTGTAATGTATTACATCTTGAAACAGTTCATGGGAAGATCATCCCAGAATGGCAGTGATGGAAAAAGCATATTTGAAACATAACAGCTGGTTATCGGAAATACATGACCTTGCTAAAGTTGAGTGGTTACATATCATCAGTGAAAAAGAGATAAGTTTTGATTTTTAAGTCCCATAGGACTCCAAGGAATCTCAGAAAGATGTCTAATATGTTCTTAAGACAGAAATAGTTATACCTAAGTAATTGCTGACATGCGCTTTTCTAACTGGTTTTTGAAAACCTGCAAAAATGAATATTTCACAGCCTGCTAGGAATTGTATTTCTTCAGCATCTGTAATATAAGAAAAGTAGGAAGTTTAGGGCAGTATTTTTCGGTCGTACCTAAAACAGATATTTCCTACTGCAGTTAAAGTACGTTAACTTATTTTTTCTGCTCCCTATGGCCATAGAAAAGAAATTACTCTTTCTTTCTTTTCAAAGGAATCTGTTACATAATTTGAGACCTTTATTATGTCCACCCTCAGTTCTATTTTCTTTTGGGCCAAGAAAACACCTAATTAATTTAATCTTTCTTGATAAATAGTGTTTTCAAGGCCTTTGATCACACTGGTTTGCTCTTTGAGATTCTTTTCAACTAATTCACATCTTTCTTGAAATATAGGACCCCAAAAGTAGGGCATGTTTGTCCAGATGAGTCATTACTTCTGCTGAGCCAGAGTGAGAGATATTAATGTATCCTAGTCACTCCTTCCACTTAGGTACCTAAGCACGATGGCTCCCTGTTTCTCAACAGCTGCCACGTTCAATGCATGGTCAGCTGGAATGTGACTCCCAACAAGGGCCAGAGCTCTTTTTGCAGCACTGACACTCCATCACTGGTTCCAGTGCATACCATGATTTGCACATCTTAGGACATCAAATAATTTTATATTTACCTTTCCAGATCTCTTCTTAAAGTTGTTATGTCTTCATGGTGTTTAGCAGTCTTTTCTCAGACTGCAAGTTTAAAAGGCATCTTCTCTATCTTAACTCATTATAACTCATATATTCCAGCTACCTTTATACCTCCCTTGGTATCAGACTTCTCTGATTTGCGTATGGACAGCTTGTTTGAAAAAATGTCAAAAGCTTTACAGTTGAATCCTTTCTTCCCATCAGAATAATTTAATCTTCTGAAGTCCTAAACTGTATTTGTTTATCATCATGGCTTTATTTAACTTGAGTTTGATAGCAGCTAATTGTTGAAATATAGTTTTGTAGTACAGCTGAATCACTTAGTACTTTGAAATTTTGTAATTACTGATAGTCATTTGTACCCATTGCCTCCAAGTGGTGAGATTAAGAATATAGTATTAAGATATTATGATTTTGATTCTTCTACCAAGCAAGCAGTGTATACTGCCTTTAATATTTATTACAGAAAATATTTATGCATCTAGTTGATTAGGGCAAATAAAACTCTAATTGGTAACAGATTTAAAATATTCTTTGTTCACTACTGCTTCTCTATCCTTATGTTTTTTTCTATCAAATTGCAAGTGCCTGAAGACACAATCAGTGTACTTCTCTGTATGCAAAGCTAAAAAAAGGTCAGCAAAGTGGGATGGCCTCAAGTCATATGCTCTTAATAAATATTACTGAGTACAAGATCAAGTTTCTTTTTATATAGTGAAACAAAAACAGAAAAAAAAGCACAATTAGTCATATTGTTCTGGTAGCTCAGCATGCCTTTGTTCTCAATTTGTGGAAATTTTTGTTCTCCCCTAGAGGACTTAAGCACTTTTTATGAAAAAAATTTAGATGACATTGCAATCAATATTGTATCTTCTTTTATGAGTATTTGACAAATACATCTGAGATAGGGATTTGATTTTTCTGTTTCATGTGCTTCTCCAAACATTGTAGACAGAACGGCTTCTGAATGTTTTAACCTCTTTTGAACTTGTTATATTGTTAGGCATATAGTATATAATATATTGAATAGACATAGCAGGCAAGTTGGCAAAGCGGGTAAAATCATTGCCCGAGGTGCATTTTTGCATCATTCTAAAGAACGTGTTATAAAATGTGCTCAGTAATTTTTATTAAATGAGAAGAAATCAGAGTTGTGCTAAATAATCTGTGCACTGGGGAAGGCTGACTCATGCTCTCAGGTGTTGATTAACTCTGGCAGCTGACACTCCTCCTGACCATAGCAGCTGGCATATCTTCCCTGCTGGCTGTGACGCCTGCAGGATGTGTGTGAGCAAGGGACAGGTGACTGGTTGCCGTAGCCTAAAGCACAGTGCATTAACTCTCTGAGGGATGGTTTATGTTGATACACTGGGATGGGCAGCTGTTAGCTGAGAATGGACTCTGTTGGCTTTTTGTGATAGTATTGGGATAGACAACTCCACTGAGCAGGTAAAGAAGCAGTAGCCACTTCTGCCATCACAACAGGTCCTCTTAGGGCAGTGAATCAGAACATTTAGTAACCATGATTGTATCTTGATCAAATTCATCAAGCCAGGTCGTAGCCAATATCTGCTTTGTATGGATCGAGTTTTGTTTGTGATTGAAAGAGGTGTTTTCACCAAGAAAAAAAAAACACCTCTGCTTTCAGAGTGAGACTTTATTTGGGAATTTTGTGAACCTCTTTCTCTTCCTTTGTGTAACATAGGTGATGATATGCAGTCCTACTATGCTTATGAAATCTGCAGTTTTTCATCCACAACTTCATACAGTCAGTGCCATGGCAAGATGATGTTGTGGTCTATGATTTTTGTATTGTCACATTCTCAAAATGCAGCTTTTTAAAAAAAAGTGCAACATTGACCCTACTTGATTCTTCCTTCATATTAATTTAAGAGAATGGGTATGTTGTTCCAGTCATTTCACTTTCTCTCTATCATTTATTTCTCATTGCTCACAATCATTGATCAGCTAGACTGATTAAATGGAATTAGAGATTCATAAATAGTTACTGTCTCCAACTGCTGTCTGGTGCAATAAAGATTAAAGAAATGAGCTTTAAAAGTAGCCGGTTGATTCAATTTAAGTGGTGTGACAAGTGCTCACAGAGCACAGAGAGGTCTTTATCTTTTGCCAAACACACCTAGGGTCAAACCCATAATATTGCAAATTAATTTACTTCATAGATTTTTATTTTTCATTTTCCTTACCCTTTTTCTCACTGCAATTGTTGAAGTAATCAGAATCTTGTAGCTTAATTGGATGAATCTGGTGTGCTTGACATGACACTCAACCTAGCAAATCCTAATAACCCTCTATAAGTGTGCACTGCTGCTGTTATTTTAAGACTTGTGTTAATTCCAATTTTCCTTGGCATGTAGACACACTCAATAAATTTATTTATATTTTCTGTGAAGTACTTGAAATCTGTCAAGTAACCAGTATAAGGGAATTGCCGTACTCCTCTAGCTGCTTATTTTTTTGGAGGAGCCCAGCATTAAAAAAATAATTTCCAATATATTGGGGCTTAGATGTACAGTGGTAGACAACCTAGAGAAATACTATGTAAAAGATTAGGGTTATTTTTTTTTTCTGAAAAGAAACATCTTTCAAATATGTCAGATGAGGTACTCTCAGTCACTAAACACATTTGATAATGCACAACTTCTCTTGTGTTTTACTACTGTAATAGTAAAATGTCAAATTATTTTGTCAAATACCCAAAAATCTATCTGATTTTTGAAATACCACTAACAGCTTTCAGAGGTGATCTGAAACACCTCCGTTTTCAGGAAACAATCATCTTTCTGGTATTTTAAATTGTATTTGATGCTTTGGTTAATTAGGTATTTATTTACCATATTTTCTTATTTATGAAATGTCTCAATAGCTTAATGTTTTGTACCGGCCATTTTGTTGTTCTGCTATTAGTACACAGCTGCTGCCTGACCTTTTCCAAGATACAGTGCAGAAATTTGGACCCTCTTTTGTTCTAAAAGAAGTAAAAAGGAGAGGAAGAAATAGACTGTAGTTAAATTCTTGCTTTATTCTATTGCCCTTGTTATGAATAGTGTCAATAAAAGTGAAGCAGGAGACATCATAGAGGTTATTATTATTTAGAATTTTTTTCTATTCATCCCCAAAGTATCCTGTGCAATAATTATATTGAATATATGTGGAAATTTTTAAGTCACCAAATATGTTTTTGCTACCTGAAGTATGTAGTGTATATGAATTCAAAAACATAAGCATGTTAAAACTATTGAAAATTTGTTAAATATTCTACAACTTACAGTCTCAATAACATTGATTTTTTTTAAAGCCTTAAATAATGATTAATGTTCTTTAGTTCTGCATTGCAACTTTTGTCTAAAGAATTTCCACACAGTGGTAAACATGAAGATTCTGCAGAAGTGTTTAGACTATTTTAAACAAAAAGATTCATTCTGCCTTTTCATAATTATATTGGTTATCCTAACTTTATTCTTATGAATCTCTTGCACTGCAATCATGTATTGTATTCAGATCATAAAGATTTTATGATAGTCTCAGTGGTAGAGCTGCCACCCAAAAGGCCCCAGACAGGCTGGAGGAACTGACCAACAGGGACTGTATGAAGTTCAACAAGGGCAAACGCAAAGCCCTGCACCTGGGAAGGAAGAGCAAGATAGGCCTGGCAATGCTGGGTTGGGAAAAGCTCTGTGGAGAAGGCCATGGGGAAGCGAACTGGGCAGAAACCAGCCATGAGCCCTGGCAATAAAGGCAACCAAAAGCATCCAGGGCTGTGTGAACAGAAGTGCATCTGGTGACTCAAGGGAAGGAATCATTCATCTTTACTCACCGCTTGCTAAATTACAGACAGACCCTACATCCAGTTGTGGTCCCCCAGTACAAGGAAGTTATTAATAACCTGGAAGGACTTAAGCACAAGGCTGCCAAGATGCCTAGGAGCTGGATCACTTGCCCTATGAAGAAAGGCTGAAGTTCCAGCGTTTGCTCAGTTGGAGATGTGGCTTCAGGGGAACCCCAGTTCCTACAGGGAGGGCAAAAAGAAGAGGGAGCCAAACTCTTCATGATGGTCCTTGATTGGAGAACACAAGGCAACATAAGCTGAAGACAGAGAGAATCAGAATGGGTATAAGTAGAAAATATTTTACAGCCTAGACAGCCAAGTATTAGAGCAGGTTGTTCAGAGGGGTTGTGCTGTCTCCATCACTGGAGGTTTTCAAGACCTGACTGGATAAAGACTTGAGCAACCCTGGTCTGACTTCATATCTGATCCTGCTTTGAGCAGAAAGATGGACTGGAGACCTTAAGAGGTACCTTCTAACTCTAATCATGCAAGGGTTAGTGAATTTTTATCCATGTTTAGTAGTCTGTAATGTGACTTTTCACAGATTGCATATGTTTTATGCATTTCTGTTTTTAAAACAACCCTTGGGCATTTCAGTGCATTTTATCGCCGTACATGTTAAGGTAGGTATAGCATAATTACCATACTGATGTACATGACCTTGACAAAGGTAGTAACTCCTAACCCATTAAATTCACCTAATATGGTGATGGTGACACTCTTTCACAGAATGCCAATTAGTTTATCTGATTGATTCTTGAGTTTTCTACCGTGGCTTCTTGTAGACTGCCAAAGAAAATGCCACATCTCAGTCCTTACTTCAAAGTGTTGAATATTGTGTGAATATTGTGTGGTCACTGCAATACAAAAAGACATTAAGCTATTAGAGCATATCCGAAAGAGGGCCACAAGGAAGGTGAAGGGCCTTGAGGGGAAGCCATATGAGAAGTGGCTGAGGTCACTTGGTCTGTTCAGCCTGGAGGAGACTGAGGGGAGACCTCAGTGCAGTCTACAACTTCTGCTGATCTCTGCACTGAACCAAGGGAATGGCCTGAAGTTGCATCAGCGGAGTTCAGGTTGGATATTAGAAAGAGGTTCTTCACCCAGAGGGTAGTTGGGCACTTCCCCAGGGAAGTGGTCGAAGCCTGACAGAGTGTTTGGCTTGAAAGTGTTTGGATGATCCACTCAGGTACATGATGTGCCTCTTGGGGATGGTCCTGTGCAGGGTTAAATGTTGAACTTAATCATCCTTGTTGATCCCTTCCAACTTAGAATATTTTGTGAAAGAAAGATAAGGAAGTGTTTTCTACAAGATATGAAGTCTCAGACCTATGGCAGCAAATGGGAAATTCTATGCTGGGGATAGAAGGTCTTCAATGGCTTTTTAAATGAATAAACTTTTCTGAGAATGAAGAGTTACTCTAAGTTCTACTACCTTTGGCTCAAAGTACAGTGTGTACTTCAGCATTCCCTCTCTGATTTGATGGGACAGTAAATAACACTGTGTAGGAGGTTTAAAAAAACCCAACAAAACAATAAAAAAGACCCAGAAGCTTCTTAAGAATGCAAATGCTTTTCTCTCCAGGGTGAGTATGAGTGAATGAGAGGGTATATGAACTGTGGTAAT
>JAWWLV010000144.1:34129780-34190914 GCA_035041135.1 Platyrinchus mystaceus
ATTGAAATGAGCCATTAAGGGCAGACACTTTAAGAAATAAATTAAACATGGTATTTCAAAGCTCTAGCTGAAGTACTGAGCATAATTCAGTGCTTTAACCTAAAAAGTTGTTTCATACCTATCCTTGGAACTATCTGAAGCACAAAGAAAAGAGTTAACTCATAATGAGGGTAGGACTACTTAAGAAGCAGTTGAGATAGAAAAGAATGATTGTCATGTGAACAATAATTTTTCCCAACAGTAATTTCCTCTAGCTACTCTACTAGACTGTTGTGGTAATATTTTCCTCTGTAAAGTAACTTGTGTTGCCTTTTTAATTTTAAGATAATAATTTTTTGGTATATATATCCTTGATTTTAACTATTACTGCAAAACCAGTATATGCTTACTAAGAACAGATATCGTAAGCTAAAATGCCATGGTTCTACTTCTCCAATAGCCATATTTTAAAATTTTAGTTGTATTAGACACTGACAAAATTCAATGAAGACTAACCAGGACTAACCAAGACCAGCCAGCTAACCAAGTGAAAAGCCTGTCTGCCACCACAAAACCTGAAAAGGGGAAACAAGCAAATGTTGCCTGTAGAATTTAATCTGCTACCAGTATTGCTCCTGCAGCTGCTCTTCCTTTATTGCCGAAGGAGGCATCATATCCTGAAGGATAGGATCATTCTCCACACTAGCACTGACCTCCTCAAGGACTAAATATATCCTGCCATGTAAATGTTGCATCAGAAGCATGTTTTCATAGAAAAAAAGAAGGAGAAGGGAAAGAGTGGAGGTGCTCTGGTCAATACAATTCCACCTGTCAGACTGCAGAATTCACAAAGCAGAGATGGGAAATCAGGCTTCTATTAGAGAATATAATGCTTTGCTGGCTTGAAATATTTAAGATCTTCAGAGATGCCAGAGAATAAGCTTATGAAAACTGAAATTGTGTTCCATTTCATAGAATTTGCTTTATTCTCCTTTCTTTCCTTTTGCTACCATAGTCAGCAGACCTCTTTTTCTAAGGAAAAAGGAGGTATCTCAGAAAAATGCTGATGGTATGAATGCTTAAAAGGGCATCTCTGTTCCATAAGTTTACATTGGAAATTTTATCATGGAAGTGCAGTGAAACAGGAATCAAACATGAGAGCAGTTGCAAAGTAGGTTTTTGGGGTTTTTTGGGTTATGTTGGTTTTTTCTTGTGAAAATATAACTTTCTGTGACTGAGGTTCCTATTACAAAGAAACAGGAGTGTGAGAAAGAAAACAGGAGTGTAAGAAAAAAACAATTCACAGATATCCAGAGCATTCAACCTCCTAATATCCTGCAGTTGCAAATGATATTGTATATTACCCATAGCCAATGTAACAAAAAATAAAAGGGATTGCCCAGTGGCATCACAAGATTCCGCTTCACACTCAGGACATCTTTATTCTGTATTTTCAGCTTAATTCTAAATGAGTCTTTTAAAGGACTCATATTATTTCACTTACGTAATTTCTGCACCTTTTATAGGTGGATATCATAAAGTAGGGTGATGTTTCAGATAAAAATAACGCAAACTTATCGGAACTTATCAAACTTATCAGACCAAGAGACTAGTGAGTGCTGTTACGATACAAAGCAGAAGTAAGGCATAGAAGAAAGCTTGCCTTTACTTAATCTTTCTGCTTTCTCCTGCATGCCTCTTCAGTGTGCTGGAGCAAGAGAGCAGTGATAATGAATGGGTGAGATAGTACTTCCAGTCAATTTTATTTTTATTGATTCTTTAGAGGAAAAGAAGTTCCTGTGTCATTCTGTAACAGACTGTTACAACAGTGACCATTCTGTTGATCATAGCTAACATTTTTAAAGAATACCTTGAATAAAAAACACTATTCACATGTCCCTTATTAGTTATTTTGAATAGTAAGTTGTTCTTGAACAAGATCCAGATTTGTGAGACTGCCAAAATTGTATTGTGCATTATTCTGCTGAATCTTTATTAGTTATTTTGTGAAGTTTTCACTGAATTCGCTATGTGGTTTGTCGAGATATGTGTGAAAATGTTTATCTTTGCTTGTGTTTTAATTACAGGTGCTGTTCTTATGTGGGTCGAAGGGGAAATGGTCCTCAGGCTATATCTATCGGCAAGAACTGTGATAAATTTGGCATAGTTGTCCACGAATTGGGCCATGTGATAGGTTTTTGGCACGAACATACACGACCAGACCGTGACGACCATGTCACCATCATTAGAGAAAACATCCAGCCTGGTGAGATATTCTGATAAGCATTTTGGAAAACGAAAATTGTCTGCTTATTTTTTGGTGTTTCCTTAATCTACTCAACTCTATTAAGAATGCTGAATAGAAATGAGCCGTTTTGCCTTCTATTCCTCTTAGCTTGACTGATCTCAAGTTGACTCACAAATAAAATGCTACAGTTAAAATATAATATTTTCCAAAGGTCTGGCCAAGTAGCAAGCTATTAAATAGAAGGCTAGAAGGAGAAAATTAATAATCATGCTCAAAAACTTTGAAGAAAACCACTGCTCTTAAGGCCCTTTAAAAGTCAGGTTTCTGTGCTTGAGAAAGGGCATTTCTTTTGTAGTCTTTACAGAGCAGTAAGTAAAAATATGTCAATAGCTTTCAGCTGCCCAAGAGGCTTAGACTTGGGAGGTAAGCTGAGAACTTTGAGTCTGTGACAGAAAGGCCCAGTTCCTGCAGTTTACACATTACTCACCTCACTCTCTAAAGCTTGCAGTTTTAGTCAGTGACCTTGGTATCTTTGAGACAAAGCATCTGAGGAACCTGAGAACTTTAAACTGTGACTGTCATCTCTGTCACTCTACTTGTTATACCCTCACTTGTGTTGGTAGGCAAGATGAGAGGGAATTAGGCATGTTTTATTTGCAATGTTAATAAATGTGTATGGTTTTTGAGAAACACTGATTTTGATTTACAGGAATTCTCTGCTCAAAAAGGGGTGAAATCAGAAATTGTCCAGTGGTAGCTTGGAGTGTTTGTCTGTTCCTATAGAAAATATTTTAAAACAGAATAGATTTGTCATGCAATGGAATATATGAATTGAGATGCCACTTCATCTAGGACTTCGAAGGAGACTGTAAGCTGATACACACTCCCATAAGTCTCTGAAGTCCTGAAAGGGCATGTGCATTTGAGCCTTCTTTCTCTGTGTTATTGACTTGTGTAGATTCCATAAGTGCTCTTCCCCCTTTTTTTTTTTTGTGATAGCAAAAATCATCAGCCTCCTGCTCTCCCTTTCAGTTGTCTCTCTAGTTTCTGACTGAAATCACTTCTTGTGGTGTTGCATGAGCTTGAGGATCACTAAACAGGATCAAGAAGTCATGACCACTGAGACAGTTGTGGTTTTTTATATTATGCAAAATATATAGGTTAATAATATTAATGTCACTCCAGTTTGTTTTTGCAAGACTCCAGTGGGAATATGAACTGGAGTTAGAAGTGCTTTGTATCTCTTAATATACTGATGAAGACAAAGAACTTATGCTCTGTAATTATGAGCTAAGTATAATTCTTTTGTTCCTCTTCTGCTTTTGTTAAATTGCAGCAGCTGGCTCTCAAAAATTTGACTTTGTGTATTGTCTGTATTATATGGAGACTCAGAGAATAGCCTTTGCTGAAGCAGTTTCCAGTATCCAGTAGTTTACTACTGGTTTTAGTATCCAGTTAAACCCTTAGTATCTAGTCTAATGAGTCTACAGTGAGGAGGGTTCTTCTGGAGTCTTTGCTGTCAAAACAATTTTATTGCAGAATTAGGAATCAAACCAGCATTTGGTATAGATTCTACATGAAGTGCAAAACAGTGGGTGGGACCTTTATGTGCTGGTTGAATGAGATTAGTCTTTCTAAATGCCAAATACAGCAATTTGGTGTGTATTTCAGAAGACGTCTGCCCTTTGGGTTAAGAGGGCATAATAAAGTCACACAGTTACTCCCAAATGGCAAACATTTATGAATGTCAGTGAGTAATTAGGTTAGGATCTTTGTTGTTTTTCTTTTCAAGTTTGGTTTTTGTCTTTACAGAAGATATTAAAGAATCTTTAATTATCAATCATTTGTAGGTCAGGAATATAACTTTTTGAAGATGGAGCCTGGAGAGGTGAACTCCCTTGGGGAACCATACGACTTTGACAGCATTATGCACTATGCCAGGAACACCTTCTCAAGGTTGGAGTCTCAGGTTATACCTTTTGACTTTTAATTCTATTCCTCCCTGTGAATGCTAAGAACTATGCTTTTTGAAGTATTTTGAAATCACTTAAAAGGTCCCTTGCGATATAGTATTCCTACAGCAGTCAAAGGACAGATTGTTTATTTTAAGTCAAAATAATTTAATTATATTTTAAAACACATTTCTTTTCTGTTCAGTTTCAAAGCAGCCTATTCATCCTGCTTCAGTTCTTTAGATTTTCAGACAAGATAATCTGGAAACATCACTTTACATAATACTCACTTTCTTTCTGTGTCCACAAAAATTTGAATTTAGAAAGATCAAATGAGTGAAATGGTTAGGAATGTTCATAGTAACATGATCTGTTCTCAAAAAGAGAAATTTTCTTTGATGTATATTGTTTCATAACTACAGATTATCCAGTTAGAATACATTGTGGTATTCAGACATCTACCACACAAGCCACAGCCTTTGCTAAGGACTGCAGTCCACCATTTCTAACAGAGTTTGCAGCCCCTTCTCTGTTGTCTGTACAGATTGTTACTGTCATCAGAACCTTACAATAAAGAGTTCTGCTTGTTTTGCTTTGTCCTGTTGAAGGCTGATCGGTTCTCAACTCCACAGTAACTCTCGTGGGGCTCTCCCTGAAATGCTGTAAGGTTGTGGTGAGCTGTACAATGAGCTGTTCCCATAGGCCAACCCTACTCAAGAATAAGTGAAGAAGTATTTCACCCGGTCTCTTATTATATTTCATGCCAATTTACAGTTCAGCTAATTATTCTCTAAAAATATCAGATTAACATAAAATTAAAGAAACCTCCAAAAACACCCAACAAAAATGCTAGTGTGAAAAGTTGTACTAAGTGGGGTTTTTTATTTTTTCAATTCATGCATTTTAAGGCAAAAAATACTAGACATTCTTGACACTTTGAAATAAACTGAAGACTGCCAGAAAACTCCCAAGTCTTTGCAAATTTGTTAGGCTTGTTCTCCTCAATATAATTTAAAAAAAAATTCCAACCAAAGGCTATGTTACTCAGCATACACATAATTCATCCCTGGAAGACCATGGGGATGAGCCATATGAGGTAAATATTAGCCACATTGTTTAATCCAGTTACACATACCATTACCTTAAGGAATAGATTAGAAGAACCTATATAAAATAGAGTAATTGAAGAAGATAGAACCCCCCAGAGCCCTAGGGCAATGAAAACATCAAGGTAATTTGATTTGTTGGCCCTGATCTCACCACTTTCCAGGCTGGCAAAAAATGATAGTGCCTTGAGTAGGCATGTCCTGCCCCAAGGTACAAGAGGTTGTTACTTCATACTGTTTAAAAACAGCTAGCAAACCCTTGAGGTCAGATATTGATTTACATTAATTCATCTTTGAAGCATGAGTCATGCACAGTGTGGCATATTGCCAGCTGTTGGACACTGCTCACATGGATAAGCGGTAGAAATCACAAAACAACATAAAGTACACAATGATTTTGTTTGTGTATTGTTTGTTCCCTTATTCAAGTTGTAAAGCATTTAAGAGAGGATTGTTTTCACAGTTTTACAAAGTATGAAGAGCATCAGTTTCAGGTTGTACTGAGATTTAGTGGAAAATGAAATTATAATTTATAGATGCACACACTTTCTAAAGAATAATGTGCCTTATTTCTAGAAACTGATTAATGCCATAAGTAGTTTATTTCACTGATTAGGGTAACATCCTGAGATGATTTTTTCTTTGCAAAATTTCTAGTGATGTCACATAAAATCTGACTGGATAGAGTAGTATGTGTCTGCAATACTCAAAATGCTTCATTTATTATAATTTAAAAATATGTATATATTTATAAATTGTATTCTTAACTACAAAGGTCCTTACTGTTCATTCATTTTTGGACCTCTGTTATGTCTAAAAGTACTGGTTTTGCTTTTCAACAAAAGCCCTAAAGTATAAAAGAGAGTATAAAATAATTAAAGAACAAGAGAACATAGAAACGTATTCTTCTATTAAATTCTATTTTATGGGATTTGAGGGCTTTTCAGATTCTGTAACGTGGCAATAGAATGTAGTTTTGTCCCTCACACTTCTAAAATTTATTTGAACTACCAAAATATTTCAGATCATATATAAAAACTGGGAAATTTTGAATAAAACTGCACATTTGTAACAAGTCTGCTTCTTTATAATGTCTTGTCATTTAAGGTTAATGCAATTAAAATCACATATGGTAAGCTGATATAGTTTTATTGTAAAGCAAATAGAGGCTAGTAAGTACGCATTTCTGTTTCAAAAGCAGCAGCAGCTAGAGTTAGATCTGTTATAACACCAGACAGAGGAAAGATTGGCAAGTGTCCCTGACTTTACCTGCTTTTACATGTGCAATTCAGACTGTAGGACTTCCCATAAAAACTTTGTTAGAAATAGCAACTTTGTGATTAAGAATTTTGTGATAGGGACTAATTTATGTATTTTATGTAGTTTTATAATTATTTTATTCAATATAGCAAGAATTTAACAGCAGTGTCTTTCGCCTGTGTAGTTTTAATAGTAATAAGAGATTTCCCTCCTCTTGTCTAGCAGAAACATAAAAGCTGATATGTTAATTGTACTGAAAGAAGATTAGTTTTTGGTAATTTTGCATAAAGTTTGCCAACCTGAAGAATTTTATGGCGTGTTTTTGGTATTTAAAGTTCTAGATTTTACCCTCTTATTTATGACAAATGTAAAAACCAGATTTAAAAAGCAACATTATACGTTCTTGAAACTCAGATTAATGACAGAAACCTGATAGGGGGTTTTGGGGTCTATTTTTATTTTTATTTTTTTTAGGGGCATGTTTCTGGATACCATTCTCCCTTCCCGTGATGATAATGGTATACGACCTGCCATTGGCCAGCGTACTCGTCTAAGTAAAGGAGATATTGCACAGGCAAGAAAGCTGTATAGATGTCCAGGTATTGCATCACAAACAAACAAAAAACCCAAACTGTTTGACTTGTTGTTCAAGGGGAATGATAAATTTTTTGAGTCAGCTGCTCAGTAGTCTGTTTCCGTTTTGGCAGTGGATGTAGGCTGATCAACAATTGAGTCGTAAAAAAATCTTATAGATAAGGTCTCTGGAATTCAAAGCACCTAAGGACAGACAAACTTTATGAAACAAAACTTTGTTCCATGATACTTCAATCAGTTTTCCTTAGCTGTTCAATAACTAGAAAAAAAAATGTATAATATCACTTCTGGTTTGCATACTGATTAGAGTCCTTTATTTGAATTCAAGTAAAGTGCAGAGGAGCAAAATGAATTATTGCAATCAACCCTAAACCCTTTATATTTTTTTAAAATTTGACAAATAACAAGCCAGGACAAGTAAGTTGTAAACTTCTTTATGGATGAACTGATTAGATCTTAGTACAAAATTTCTACAGTTTCAACAGATACATTTAGTTATTTTAATATCTTCTTCCTAATTCTAGCATCCTATAATTTTAATGCATATTAATTTTTTATCTCAAAATAGTGTTATGGGAGGGTTGCTGTCTGTCTCAGAGACATCAGCAGCAAGCCTGGAGTAACCCAGAATCAACCCTGGATTCATGTCGTTCTCTAGTGCTTATTCTTCACCAAGTGCTGCCAGAGTGGTGGAAATCTTAAAGCAGTTTTAATTTCCTAGCTCTAGTTATGGCTGATACCACTGTTAAGCTTTGGTGTCACCCAAAGAAGTTCGGAAGTGCCACCTCTCAGCCAGAATTTGCCAGCAAGATCCTCGTGGGAGGCTAGACATACCAGCTCTATGCCACGTAGGCTTTACAGCTCTACTGCTCCTCATGGGAATTAATGAACTCTCAGTAACAGTTTTAAGTTAGATATATGGCTGCTTTTAACCGACTGATCAATACAGAAGGACAAAAGAAAGGGATCAGGACTAAAGTAAAGTAAATTTGTATCAGCAGCAATGGAATCTACTGAAGATCTGGGGATTCTGATTCTGATGTGCATATGATGTACACTTTACAGCTGAAATACGCCTTTCCTTTGTGCTGTAAGTATGCTGAATCATAGTCTTCTATGTACTGAGAACGTGCACAGAACTTCTGGGCCTACTAGAGAAAAAACCATTCTAATATATTTTCTTCAACGACTGCTCCTTTGGGAACAATTTTTGCTCTTTCCTTTTGGTACAGAGAGTGCTTAAATAACGACACTCTTGACGGTATTATTTCTAATGAAAGTATACAAGGAGCAACAATTTCATAAACACAGAGAATACATATATATTTTGATAAAAGAAAAAGTTTGGAGAAAAAGTAGTCTATAGAAGTAAAACCACTGTGAGAGTAGCTAGTATCTTATGATCATATTGACCTAAGAAAGAAAAAAAAAGTTACTAAAGCCTGGGCTGTTTAGTATCTATATAATACTCTAACATGAACTTTCAGTCAACTGTAAAAAATTAAATGTACTTTTCGAGCTAATGCTCAAATGGTTCTTCAGAAAAAATGTGCTTTTCATATATGTAATGAAAACGTGTACTGATGAGTTATTCTTTTCAATGTCTTGAAAGTCTTGTTGAAAGTTAGTTTCACAGTATTGTAAAACCTCGGTTGTGCAGAAGCAGCGTGCACTTTAAAAGTAAGCTATTTTTTGCAGCACCAGTGAACACGGGTCAGATGGATAATAAAAATGAACGATGGTTGAAGGATCATGCTCCTTTTCTGGCACTTAGCTTCAGCAAACTTTGGAATAAAAGACGTTGGTTTTCCACCCTTACTTAGATGAGCCATGCCATAAAAGAAAGTGAGTTTTAAGAGAGAAAAAAAAGCAGAAGGTTTTTCTACAAATGTTAAATAGGATACTATTTAAAATGCTATTTTTTCAGTTAATATTTTTAATAGAAACTGTGTAGCTGAATAAGACAACACAAACATCCAGCAGAGAAACAAGTCTGTGAAAGTTGTACAGTACTTGTGTTCTATTAAATTTTCCAGCAAATGCTGAGACTAAAAATTCAGACAGACATAAAGCTTTTGGTTTTATGCAAATAATCACGTGAATCATTGTAGTATATAGCAATCCCTGACACTGTGTTACTTTTGGAGGTATGTTCTATTTCCTCTTTCAGACAAAAGGTAATAATCATTCATTAATAATGTCTGCATTGTTTAATGATTTCATTTGTGTTGCTTTAAATGTAACACAATGAAAATACAGACAACAATAACTTAATCAGTATTTTTCAGAGATGCACACTTCTATGATAAAGGATTTTGTGGTATTGTGCATGTTTTGTTTGGAGTTCTAGTTATTCCTGCAAATGGTTTCTGGTCCAAGGCATTTTCTAGGGCCCATGAACATGAAGTTGAGCTCAGGGCTGCTGGTGAATAGAAATGATCCTCACAGCAGTGAGGCCCCTGAGCCTTCCAGTGTCTTTTAACTAGTCAGGATATTCAGGGTCATTATTCAGGAAAGGGTTTAGTTATCAAGAAACAGTTTTGAGACTGGGGAAACCAAGGCATGAGATTTGATAACCGGCCTTCTAGAAGGTAAGTGCCAGGACTCAAAAAACTAGCAACACCAATTTTGGTTTGTTTTTAACTTTTTCTTAGGATTTTTGTCAAAGGAAGGCATAGTTGCTAATAGGGATCTGTTATATTTTCATACCAAATTGTTGTTACACAATGGAATAATAAGGAGAAAGAAAGCAACTAGGTTGAGAGTCATTCCTTTAAAAATCATATTTTGAATTTTGAGTGTCTTCGTATTGGAGGACAGAACTTGGATTTCAAGGCTGGATGTATTACAGTGGTTTTCAGACAGTCTAAAAGTGTGAAAGAATGTGTTTTCTTCTGGTGTAGCTATGAAAATTTCATCACAGGTCTGCCTTTATAGTTTTATATGGAAATTGTAGTTGATTTAAAATTCATATGTAGGAATTCATAGGAGCAGGGGAATAAGAAAGGCAGATGATGGAGAAGGATATTTATTCATGCAGAAAGAGAGGACAAAAAGTAAGTGGGTGGAGTGGGACTGAGTAACATGTCTCAAATTGGTGGGAGAAGGCTGTTTATAGGAAGAGAAGGTGGATGGATGAAGTTCAGCAAATTTACAAATTACCTGGGTCTGTGACAGTGTGTGCAGAAGAGAACAGATGAAAGATACCTAGCCTGTCTCTTTTTTGTGCTGTTGTCACTGTTCCTCAGTCTTAACTTGCTGCCATCTCTCTCAACTTTGAAAAGTCAGTCTTTATTTGCTGCATAAGGAAGATTAAGGTTTTTAGGTTAAGACCATTTCCCTATAACTTTAAAGGGAATTAAATCAATAGTAAGACACCAAGTTGTAGTAAACTGATTTAAGTTTTTGATTTAACAAGTACACGACCAGCAGTAGTTATTTTTAGGGCTCTGTGGCAGCTTTATATGCCATATATGTATAGTTGTGCAGACCTATGTCTACATATGAAGTGTTAAAGATCTTACTTCTCATTGGAAAAAGGTAAGCTTAAATTAGCCATGTACGAGAGTATGTATTTGCTAATGCTATGTACAAAGGAATGAGAATTGGTTCCCTAAGTGTACTGGAGGATTTGGACTTCATCATTTGCAGATTTCACTGTAATCCCTGATGGAACTTGACTGTGTGTGTAGGCCAGAGAGGTGTTATACACAGGCTATGTAATTAAACACTGCTGCAGACTTTACTGGTGCAAATTAATTTGTATAAGCATGTAATCTACCTGCTGCCTGAAATATTTACAAGGAGAAGAAAGAATACTTTCCTTTTCCTTACCACAGAAACTCTTATCAGAAATCTAACTCTCTCAAGCTGTAAAATAGGGAGAAGAACAGCTTTTTTGCTTAGTCTGTGTGTGGGAAGAGTTAAAGTGGCATTTCTGCAAGTGGTCTAGCCTAGTAAAATTAATATAAGGCATGACATTTGAAAGGGGGGAAAAGCATCAGAGAAAGACAATGTTAATTATTAACAAAGGAATAAAAATGTACAAATACTTTATAAAGCAGAGCTGTATAAGATTGAAGTTGTAACTGATATCTTCTGGTGTGAAATGTACTAAGATTCTTAGTTCTTAGGAAATTTAAATAAGTGGCCCTTACCACTCATTTTCCTTCCACATTTCTTTCCCAAGGTGGATTTTATTACTAGTGGACTGTTACAGTAAAAAGTTTATAATATTCCATTTTATAAGCTTAATAATGAATACTACAGTGGCTCTAGTCCAAATACAAAGAAAACCCTTATATTCTCTAGTGATAAAATTTTAACTGTTTCAATTACCATTGACCCATTGCAGAGAAATGTGCTTTTCAACAAGAAATTAAAAAATATTGCCCTGTCAACAGCAGCTGTGTAAGCCAGACTGGAACTCAGATCCCATAGATAATTAATTCAACTGTTGATTGGTATAAGTTGTTATACTTTCCTTGAGTAATCAGAAAATTTTAAGTTAAAAAATAAATATGGCAAAACACATAAAGCTTGAGTGTCTTTTATAAATTCCAATTGTGTAAATTTTCAGTAGAAGTTATGTATTCAAAATTTTTCTTATGCTTCTGTTAAATTTAGACATATTTCTGAAAATTTTGATTTGATAGAGACCTCCCAGGCATTTAATATGGATACAAGGTAAAATGTTGTATTAAATAATTTTGTTCTATAATACATGGGGAAAAAGATTGTTCCATAGCTCCTTTTGCAACTTAAAAGCCATAGGTTTAAGTTATATTCATCTTCTGTATATGGAGCATGGAGCGTTCTTAATATTCTGTAGAAAATAATCCTGCCTTCTGTATAAGACAGAAAAATTCTGAAAAATTTTTAACATGCAAAGCTATTATGCTTAATTAATTTGTGTTTTTTCTTTTATACAGGGTAGTTTAGGGACTTCAATAAAGTAAGAAGTCTTCCTCCTGTCTTCTTACTAATTGCACGGCTGCATTTGAATAGATGTCTCACACACTTGATGGCATTTTGTTTGGTTACATACTTCAGATTACCTGTCTGTGTGCATTGCATGACTTCATGGTCAATAATTGAGCATTGAACTTAGAGTTAATTGCAAAAAATTCAATGTGAGCAGAAAAGATCAGATAAGCAGTATTCCCCATCACTTAATATTTCTCTACTCAAGGCTTGCTTAGTAGTGTCAGTGAAATAGATAAAGCCAGAGCAAATAGAAATTGTACTAAAGCTTGAAATATGATTACATGCCTTTTGAGAGCAGGTTGATGCAGTCTTCATGAAGCCATCCATGTGGGGAAAAACAGAGAGGGCTCTAAAAGGGGTGAGGCTCTTTTTTGCTCCTCTATGAGACAATGATTTTACTGAAGGCTTTCTCCAAAGTGCTCTACTTATGCACTGTAAGCTTATGACATAATTCACTAGCACTGGGGAAACCCCGTACAGGGCTCTGCAGTTTATTTAAGTTTGCATTCATCGCTGTGTTAAAAATAAATTGTGGTTAATTACAAATATAGCCTTTTTACTGAAAAGGCTTTGTTCAGAAATGTCATTTGCTGTGACTGCCTGCAAGTTTTTGAAGATGAAAACACATTTTTAAAATGAAATGAGAAAAAGAATTTTTTTTTCCTATTTCATTCCTAAAGGACAGAGTGATAGTGGGTTTAGTCATTACATTTTTGGAGGGCTGTGCCAGTCTTCCCTTTCTTTCATCATCACAATAACCATTTGAGCGTCAGAGAGCATATTTAATGCCTTGGATGTAATTTACGCCTGATATTACAGTATAGTTGTCAGATTACATCTTAGATGCATTTTAATAAGACAGCCTTTACAGCTGTGTTGTCTATCTTTGTCATAAAAAAATCTCTTCCTTTGTCCCCTTTTATTTAAAGATTTTCCAGATCATTTATAATTCATTGGTATTTTGATGTCACAGTTGCTCACCTGCTGATAATGGTAGCACTGTCATTTGAAAGCACTGCAGATCTGATTATGCTGTCAGTCATGGGATAATATTCTCAAATTCATATCTTGTATCACACCTGCAAAATTAGTGGGTGAAACAATTTGCTTAAGGTCAAAAAAGATGACTGACTGAGATGTGACACTGTACCAAAATCTGTTTTAATGGTAGAGAATGGCAGGACCTTCCAGTGTTATATTTTAGTGTGAAGAGGCTTTATTAACCAGTCCAACAATAGCTAGCAGCATGATTGACAGGTGAGAGATGGGCTCTAAAAGCTTCAACAATAAAGAATAGAAAAGCTCTTTGGTATTTTAGGACTTTATATTTGCTTTGCTTTTAATACTCATATATCTACAAATCACTCTTGCAGGAGACTTTGTTGAATATAGGATTTAGTTTTCTATACCAATATAAATGAGATCAGTCTCTCATGTGGGTAAAGTACTATATTAAATAAAACCACTGACAAAATTTCAATGTGGTGCCAATCATGCTGTGCCAGCATTTGTTTTAGTTCCTAAAGGACTTGTCTACGTCCAACTTTTTTTAGTACCAAAGTAGTTATATGTACAATGTTGCAGCATTGTTGATTGACAGCAGTGATATTTTCGAGACTGCTGTAATTTTGGTTATATCAGCAGACAACACACAAGTGAAATAGTTCATGGAATAAAAATATACTGTGTAAAATGGAATGAATGTCAGACTAGCTTAAAATCATTCCTTTGAATAAATCATAAACTGGTTTGTTTTCCATTCTGCATCTGCAGTGAATTAAATGTATTCCAAATAGATATTGGAAAGATGCATTTTTCTCTGTTAGGCACATTATATTTTTAACTGTAATTTGTTTCTTTCAGCCTGTGGAGAAACGCTGCAAGAATCTACAGGCAACTTTTCTTCTCCTGGATTTCCAAATGGTTATCCTTCCTACACACACTGCATATGGAGAATCTCTGTGACCCCAGGAGAGAAGGTATTTTAACATTTTTTTAGTTAACACAGATACTATTTTCAAAGTAAAATGTTACATTTCTTTAGCTTTTCATTAAGTTTAAAATATGAATAATAGTTGAAAATAATAGTATGTCGTAAAAAACAGGACCATCAACTATGTACTATTGACTTGACTTTGATCTGTGGCATTAGATCCACATCATCTATTCGATGGATGTCCTTGTGAGATGAAGGTATGATTTCAATCTGCTATATGTTTGCATCATGAAATCCTGTTAAAATTGGCTCCCAGTTTATTTTGTGGTTCAGTGTAAAGTGGAAGAGGTGGTTCAGGCTACTGAATAGTTGTTTTTCCAGCATGGGTTCAGGCAAACTGGTTGAGCTGTGTAGGGCTGATAGCTGGGCTATACCTAAAGAGGTTAGTGTGTTGAATAAGATGTTTTTAAAATGAAACAGTAATAACATGAAGTCAAGAAAGTGTCATTGTAGGTATTCCCTGGTATTGGTTCTAATGCATATGGTTCTAGTTTCTGGATATCAGTTTTACAGGGAAAAAAGTGGGGAAAAAACGTGCTTGGGGAGAGAAATGTGCCATCCTAGTGAAAGCAAAAGCTGTTGTTCTTGTGTACACTTTCAAAATGTGCTAGCTGAATCTTGTTTTAAATTACTAGCTCAAATATCAGGCTGCTTCAAAATAAATTAGGATAAAGGGAGTGATTGATGAAAAGTATCAGCTGAGACAAGTTAAGCAGAAAAAAAAGATGTAAGCTTCATTACATGAAACAGTGGCTGATATTAAGCAGTCAAATACTATAGACAAAAATATAGACTCTAAAGAACAAATATATAAGCAAAATGAGACTCAGTACTGGACATTCCAAATAGGAAACCTAGCATTTGCCCCCAGATATTTCAGTCAGTTTTTTCAGTGGTCTTCCACTATGTATATATCAGACATAGTTTTCTCCTGATTGTATTACTTTATTCCATGTTGCTTTCAGGTCAGCATTCTGGTACATGCCAAGGATATATATTCTTGATTTTTAATAGATCCTGAGGATCTGTAGGAGTATTTGCCACTGTGAGGTTTGAAAGCAAAATCATTTGGAAAGTGTTTGCCTTCCTCTGGGCAAGAGCCAGAGACAGGAGGAAAAATAGACACTGTGCTGGGAGGGCATGGGTGGCTCTACAGGTTGTCAGGGAAAAACAAGTGAAAACATATGAAAAAGACAATTTGCACAAAGGATGCAAATTAATCTAGATAGGTAATTTTATGTTCCCACTATTTGTGTTGCTTCTTAGACATTGCTGGGATAACAGTGAAAATGGCTTAGTTTTTTTTTCCATCCCTCCATCAAAAAAAAAAAAAGTTTATCTACAATTATTTGCTTTTGAAAACAATATATAAATTAATGTTCATGCTTAAGTATTCATAACATACTCCAGTTTTGTGTCAGCCTATATACACTAGTGTAATTGTAATACATTTGTATTATCATTATGTCTTGAGTTTGTAACCACCACTGGAGCTCTATTATGTTGTAAAAAAGCTTAATAGGAGAAAGCCCCTGTCTTGATGTCAGCAGTGTAAGAGGGCTGGTTCCCTTCCCATCTTACCTGCTGCTCCAAATGGGGAAAAGGCTAAACAGAATTTTCTAACTGAAAATTGACAAGTTGTGTCTGTAGGGCACTGTTATGATCTCCAGCTCTTATAGTCTCCATATAGTTCAGCAAGAACGAAGTAAATGATATTTGTGTTAGAAAGTCTGTTTTGTCCATGCTATTCCCACAGGATATTATTGGCTGTCTTGAGATAAAGGACCTTATATAAAGGACCCCTAGCCATGACGTTTAAATCTTAGCTAATGCATATATCATGGTACTTTGGATATGCATTATGCTGGATCTCAATTTTTCTCAGTAAATGGTGATAACACATACACATAATGTAGGGAAAATGAAAATATATTTAAATTTTTGTTGCTTTGCTGCTTTGACCCTGATAAATCTCAGGAATGTTGTGTGGAAGTTAGAGTACATATAAGTACATCACATCATGTTCTAAAATGTCAGTGAGCACTTTAGTCACCTAAAAATAAACTGAAAAAACGTTGTCTAGCTCTTGTCTCTTATTTATTGAGATTTAGCATAGAAGTGTGAGCACAGTTCAGAGGACTTTTATGCATGCTGCTTTCTGCAAGTAAGGACACTTCTGGTCTTTCATGGCCAGAAATTTAATGAAGGATGAGACTTCAGTGGTATGCATTAGCTGTAGAATTCCTTTTACTCATAAGACATCATAAATCGCCAGCCCAACCTAAAATGTGTGAGCTCCCATGAGTAAAACAAGACAGTGCATTCACCTTTTACTATTGAGATTTAAGACTATATGGTAAACAGCTGTACACAGTATATCTATACACAGAAAAATCTCTGAGAGGAGGTAATGCTGTATGCCCTCCTCCAGGGCAAATCCCTCCTTCTGGTGTGTAGAAATTTTATTGGCATAGAGAGATGCAACTGTGCAAGTGTCTTGTTTGAATCTGCCCTTTTGAATATGTTACATTACTTTTCATTTTTTCTTAAGGTATGATAAAATAGGACAGAAAAATCTTAGATTGATATAGGGGAAAAAATGCTACCTACAGAAAACTTAGTACTACCTGGTGTTTTGTATGTATTTTGTGCTTTCTTAGGCAGTAGGAGTTACGATATATTCTCTCTGAAGCTGCAGTAGCACAACTGAAACTGCTGTGTAATCAGTAATTCTTTAATTGCGCTGACAAATACCCATTGATTGTTTTTCCTCTGGAGTCTCTTAGTCGTCCTGTCCCCTCAAACAAGCTCTGCCTTGTCTGTAGCTGTGTTTAATACTCCGCAGAACTGCAAATCAGAATCATAAATATATTCACATTTGTTTGGCTCCTGACCAGAAATCATGCTGTGACATATTGGGGGTTCTGCCTATGCACAGGTAATGCATTCAGGTCAATGTTGAGAAATTGCTGTATCATCAAATACCTTGGCATGTTAGAGTGACAAAAGGCTGTGAAGGTTATTTCATGTAGTTTCAAAGGTGGGAGCTGTTGAGGATGCTCATGAAATTTTAATCATTTCCATTTAGGTAGCAGCACTTTGAGACATTGACATGATCACACCTAAGTAAAACCATCCATTCCCCAACCCATTCCTAGCAACTAAGGTTTGGAAAAAGACAAATTTCCAAAAAAAGAATAGAGAAATCTGATGTTTCAGCTTTATTACCGAAAATGGAAAACTTGTGGCTAGACTGGTGAGAGACCTCCAGGTTCTACACAGTTGAAGCAATGGGGGAGATATAGGTTATGGCTTCCATAGCTTGCTTCCAACAGAATCAGCTGTGGAAGGTAGCAGCTCTGGAAGGTAGCCTAACTTAACCCAGCTGTTTGCATCTCATCTGGGCAAATAAAAAGGCGTCCTCTTGTGAACCCCTCTGACCGCACAGATGGGGTGAGGTCGTCATGGGTGGAAAAGGATGAGACTGCTGAGGTCAGTAGGGTTTTTAAGTAGTATGGCTAGATACAGAGATAACCCACCTATGGTTTGAGATAAAAAGAAGGAATCTGAACTGCAAAGTGGATGATCTGAGGAGAAGAACAAAAGTTACATGTTATTTGAAGGACAAGTTGAAGGAGAACAAGTCTGCAAAGAACAGCCAGAATTGCTCTGTGAATGGGAGAATGATCTCTCTGCCGTCCTCCAAAGTAGATTCAAATAGCACTTGGAAATGTAGTAAGAAACTGAAGCAAAGTAAAGCATATGAATGTTTGTACTTTTAGCCAGATCTGTATGTTTTTCATGGAGAATTACATGGTAAGTAGGTGCTTTGGGAATTCTGACAATATTTGTGCATTTATTTCTTCAATACATATTCCTGAAGGACTGCCTAAGTAGTAAAGGCAAAATGTCCCATGGTTTAGAGATCTGTGAAAGGGTGCATGTAACCTAGAAGAAGTTTGAGAGATGGAGATAAACTATCCTGTCTGATTGTCTGGGTTCATTGTTCCCATTATGGTGTTAAATTTTTAACTTGCAGCTGGACTAAGGGTAAATTCCTCTCCTTTCAACTGACACTCACAGCTGTTTCATAGGCTGCCATGGAGATGTATTTTTGCAGTGTGAGGTATTTGACACTGTGCAGCAATTCATGTTCGTTCTGTAATGGCAGGTTTCAATTGTGAGTTCCTAGGATCAAAGCTAAAAATAATACCACTTGTATGCTCAAATGTGAATAAGAAGAATTTTAGTTAGGTTGAAATACTTATTTATATACTCTGAGGAACTGATACAGAAGAAGATGAATTCTTGTTCTAAATACACCTAAATCCAGTGGAAAGGCATTAACTGGAAATGATCTTATAATACAAAATATGAGCAACTTTGACTCTTCTTGTTTGGATTTCTCCCTGTAATTGCAGGATGTAATAGCAAGGCTATACCAGCCAGTGAGGGTCTAAACTGTAGCTATTGTATCAACGTGTGATTGGAATAAATCCTATTCCTGTGTTAAAACTGTAAGTTTATGGCAGTTTAGGGATTAGTATGTCTAAAACAGGGATACTGTAACTTAATGTAAGGGTTGTCCTCATAGTACGTATTGAAAATATGCCTGTTTAGAGATGTTTTCAATAAAATTGGGAATCCAAGTTCAAAAGTTCCAGAAATTTCTCAGATTTCTATATAAAACTGTATATAAATTCAGATTTCCATATAAAAAGCTTTATTATATTTTCAGTAAAATCATTAAGGGACCGTATACCATTTCTTTTTAGTGATCTTGCTTTCAGAATTACTGTCTACCATTGTTAATATTTACATGTCTAAAAACAAAATATCTTGTCAAAGCAGTAGTGTAAGGAAGCGCAAACTAAATAAGAACAAATTTTATTTTTTTTGCAGCTGTCAATGTTGATTATAGTCAGAATGTAATGGAAGAGAAATTGGCAGAATTATGAAGTACCATACTTAAAGTTATATTAGCAAGTTATTTTACCTTATTAGCATTCTCAATTTTTTTCTTAGTGAAAAGCTCCCCATGAGCAATTAAATGTGAGTAGTTTGTCTCAAATCTGCTCAAGTATGTAAGACTAATTAAAAAAACACAAACTTTTTAAAAGCAACTTTTACTTACTAGAAGAAATAATTGAGGAGTTGTTAATTAAGTGTCTAAATAGTTGGAGTCCTGTTACAGGTGACCACTCTGGCTTCAGTTCTGCAGAATGTTGTTGTGATTGTTTTTCTGATATTAATCACACTTGATTTATTTAGATGTTCTCCTCTGATTACAGATTGTTTTAAACTTCACCACCATGGACCTTTACAAGAGCAGTCTCTGTTGGTACGACTATATTGAAGTAAGGGATGGCTACTGGAGAAAATCCCCTCTGCTTGGTATGCAACTCTTAAATGCTGCACTGTCTATTGTTACCACACTCACTGGGCTCAGTGGACTTGCTGGTGAATCCACAACAAACCTCTTGGGTTTTAGGTGTCTATAATGTATCTAAACTTGGGAATGGGAAAAAATCCTCTAAATGGCCTCAAATAAGTTATTTATTTACTTCAAGCCTTAAGCCTTCCTTACACGCGGCTGCGTGTGAGAAAAGATGCAAACTACAAACCGTACAACTTTTGTCTTTGCTTGGATGACAAAATAAGAAGCTGCCAGAGTTTTGTTCACAGAAATGGGGAAATAGTTTACAGACATCTGTAGAGCATGTAATGCTAAATCCATGGATCACATGATAAGCGTGTTCACTGTGCACGAGAGCACCTGGTGTAGAGTTGTAGTTATGAGCTTTGTTCCTGTACTTTTAATATTATGAATAGAAGATTTGCTTCTATTTCTACTTTGTATGTCCTTCCCTGCTCTTGCAGGGAAAATACATGCAAAGCAATAATGAATTATGTTTGCATTGCAACTGATACGTACAAGCTGCAACCATCCTATTTTTCATTCAGAAGAATTAAATATGGGAGATTTTACCCCCATAATGCTACTGCCCAGATACAGACAACAGCTTTTAAACTGGAATGTCTATTTTCTTGGCCTTGAACAGAAAAGAAGGAAGAAGCAATTAAGACCAGACAGTAATTATACTTTTCTCCCATTCCCTATCACCTAGAAAAACAGAAATTTCACCCACCTAGGCAGAATTTAAGAGGGTAATGTAGAATAGGGTCATTTAGATGTAATTTTTTAAATCTCTTTGGTCCTTAGACACAATGAGCAGTATTACTGTGACCTAGATTGTGTTCCTCTTTTAAGATTAGTACTCACTTTCCCCTTCCATAATGCATGTGTTTGTGTGTATAGAAACAATCTCTAACAATAATTTTTTCCTTAATTCCCCTAAGGTTTTAGACTTGTGAGCCTGACTGCAATAAAAAGAAGTAGTGAAAGCTTTATAATAAAATCTTTGCGCATTAGGTCCTGATCTGCAGAAACACACATGCTTAACTATAAGCATATGAATAGTTCCACTGAGTTGGTTCTGCCACTTCTGCTTATAATGTTAAACACTTGTATAAATGTTTGCAGCATTTGGCTTCAGAGGCGGCAGAAAATGCAGTTACTGGTTGCATGTTTTTAGGCAGGTTTTGTGGTGACAAACTGCCAGAAGTCCTTGCATCCTCTGACAGCAGGATGTGGATCGAGTTCCGCAGCAGCAGCAACTGGGTTGGGAAAGGTTTTGCAGCAATTTATGAAGGTAAGCCTCTTATAGCATTAAAAATGACTTGATTATGGAGGAAAAATATTAACCGGATACCTTGGGATATTAAAAAACAAAGCTAGAAACAACAACAAACCAATATGAAATTAGTATTTTATTACTGAGACAGTAGGTGTTAACTTTCTAGACAGGGCATTTTGAAGCTCCTCCTGTGATCAGATTTCATCTGAGCTCTTTTCCAGGGAAACCACTAATAGTATCCATAAGCATTTTTTATCAGTTCTTTAATTAACTAAATGTGCATGTTCTTGTGCTTAGTGCTTGGAAAGATTTCTTTGAGTGCTTTCTGTGTATTCTTCAGAAAAATCTGACTTATATTTTCCATATGCACTGGGATTATTTCATAGAGGCACTCTCACACACTGAGTATATTAGCAAGTCAACATTCACTTATTTAAAATAGAGCCTGTTTTCTTAAATAATGAATCTATGGTAGTAAATGTTATGATTCAGTTGATATTCGCAGATCTTTACATGATTATCTGAATGGACCCTTATAAGTGCATGTACTTTTCATTAAAATACTTTTTAATTTATATTAGCTGTTTCTTCAAATTCAGTCTAAGCTTGAAGTGATAAACTGTAGGCTAAAATGCATAGACTGTTATAAAATATGATATTTTGGTTTCTTTTGTCTCTTTCTAAAGGTTAGTAAATATTAATGAATAATATTTACTTAATATATTTCAAGGGTGAACAGAAATTTATTTTGACCTTATATATTCTGTAAAATGTATAGATTCAGATCTATAATCCATGATTACAGAGTGTTCCTGAACACTGTAGACATGTTTAGAGCTATTAGAAATGCTGATGTGTGCTAACTGAAATATATATAATGGTTTAAATGGATTCTGTTTCCAGTAACTTGTCCCTTGTAGATCTAAGTGTTTTCCAGAACAGTCTTATTATTTTTAAAAATGGGAGCATATAATTCAGTTTGGGTGTGGGGAAATTATTGACAACAAAAATTTTATGCTTTTATCAGCTATATGTGGAGGTGAAATCCACAAAAATGAAGGCCAGATCCAGTCTCCCAATTACCCTGATGACTACAGACCAATGAAGGAATGTGTGTGGAAAATAACAGTGTCAGAAAACTACAATGTAGGATTAACCTTTCAAGCATTTGAGGTAAAGCCTTTTAACTAATCTCAGGAAAGCATCTAGTGGATAAGTGACAGTGACATTTAAGGGAATACTTATTAATCCTGTGGATGAATTTAAGAATTCTCTATGAAAAATTAACTCCAGAATTCATGAAACCTTCTCTTCCGCAGAAATTTTCAAGATTAAAGTTTTTCATGTTTTCTATGATATTTGAATGACAACGTTTAAAGTATTGAAAATAGTCATAGTTTACCAAATACATAATCCAGTTCAGCAGGGCTACTTTAATATTCTGTTAAATAACCAGGATTTTTTATCTTTGCTAAATCTTATGGTTAAAAAGGAATATGTGTCTTGAGGAAAAAACACTGTGTTTTTTGGCTTCTGTTTTGAGAAGAAAAAAAACCCCAAACTACTTATATTCAGATTACAAACCTATATTTAGTGAGGGAAGAAAAAAAGCCATGATGAGTCATACTTGTGTGTCTTTAGTGTACATCTCTCTGAGTATAACATTGGGAAACAGTGGTAAACTATTATACAGCAAAGAAAAAATAATATTTCCTACGCCTTTTTTATTCCTACACTATACACTGACTTGAAGTTTGTAGATAAATTTAGTAAAACACTTTGAGTTTACTTGTTTTTTTGAATATGTTTCAACAGTAATGACATGAGGCACATTTTTTAAAAATCTAAACCTTTTGGATTTATGGTGTACATAAACAGAGGTATAGTAAACATAACTATAATTGCTAACCTGTCATTTTAGTCTTACAGGCAGACTTCAGGGTTATGGCACACTTTTGCTGTGACTGATGAATGATCTGACCATGAGAGCAAGGGTTTTGGGACTTTAACAGCAATTATGAATATAAATTTTAATAATTTCACAGGTTCTACTTAATTTTCCCTTTTTTTAAAATCCTGAATTAATGTCATAAAATCCTGAATTAATGTCAGTTCTAGTGCAGATAAGATCAGCTCACTCTGCCCAAACAGATTGCCAAATGCCTTTCAAGTCTGCATGACTTGGCTCAAGATTGCTTAACATAGTATGCCAGTCTCTTTAAGCACTGTTAAAAATGAACATTTTCAATAATTTTATGTAATTTACTGACTACATATGGAGCTTTTCTGGTCTTCCAGTGGTGCACAGCATTTTTTAGTGTGATCACAAGGGAAATGGCACTATGCCTCTGCAAAAGAGACTTGCTGCAATATTTGATCTCCACGCAGTTGCTCAGCAATGGTTTACACATGCAATACATTATCACTTGAGCTGACCTCAGTTCAGTATCACCTCTGGGAGAATTAAACTTACATCTCTCCTTATCTTTCAGGACCTTTTTCTAATCACCAAATTTTGGACTGTTTACAAGTGTGAAGATGGCATGTTCATGCCTCACCGTATAGGCAATAATTAGAAGCAAAGGACCTGCAAAACAGCACAATTTAGTAGGCAAGTGGGTAAGGATGTAGGAAGAAATGTCCAGTTTTTCCTCCAGACTATTTAGTATTATGGCACTCTCTAGAGGAGAAACATGTGGACCGACACCTCATAAGAAGAAAGAGGAAATTGAGCAGGAGGATGTATAGTTCAGCAGTAATCTCAAGTTGGTGGTTCTGCTGCAAGTGTTTTGAAAGGAAAAAATAAAATTTTCAAACAATAGGGACTTGAAAGCTACATACTTTTCCCAGGAGAGTCTGAACTGTAATTCCAGAGTGGCAAGATGTCCTTGAGCACCAAATGAGGTGCCCCAGAAAGGTACAAGGCTGTTATATCTGTCTTTGCAGCATTTCTTACTGACTCTACCACCGGGCTCCCTGCTGAGTTGCTTTGGAAACTGCTCTGAAGTGCCTTGCCTAGACACTCACCATTGGGTCTGATTTCCATTTCAGCTCCAAGTGCTTGAACATAGGTGTTCTGTTTTTTGATACTAAGTCCCTCTCTGGACTGAATCCTTGGTGTGCTGCCCAGTAAAACAAAAAGTTGTTTAAAAAAATCACAGTTCTTTGTGCCAGCTGAGACTGAAGAAAGCAAATGTCAGGCCAAAGAGTTATTGCAGTGTGTTTGTGGGAAAATTGCTTCTCTGTCCTTTGAAAGGTACAGTTAAGTAAGAGGAATTCTCATTATCCATATGTAATACTAGAAAAAATAACTGTATAAATAACCTTCACTCTGAAATGAAAGCACTAGGGAAGCTGAGATTTCCAAACTGTATCAATGAGTCATTTTGCCTGCTGTGGGCAACGCCTTTTCCACTGAGTATGGGATTACTCTTTCTTATTTAGCTACTATAATTTCTACTGTCTGCATGGCAGTAGAGATGTTGGGATTGGTAACTCCATCTTTTTGATTGTTATAGTCACCTTTATAATACTGATCTTTCAAAATTAGCAGGTTTTTTGTTTTTTTTGTTTTTTTTTTTTTTAAGAACTTTTGTTAGCACACAGTCTCACCAGCTAAGGCAATCCAGAGGGTTTGTGGAGCTGATCCATATTAATCTGCCTCATTTGAGTTGCCTTGTTAATCTTTGTGCAGACAGTGTTCATTTAAATTATTTTTACATAAGTCAGGGAATAAAATTTATCTGGTCTGATTCTACTAGGCATATACACCACTTTTTATGATTAAAGTCTACAACCTGAAGCAGATATGTTTACCTGTACTGCAGTTTGACTCTATGAACAAATAAATTAACAATGATAAAAAGTAATTGAAAGATTTTTCCTGAAATAGAATTGCTCCCAGATTTGCTCTTCATATCCTTTTCTCTCTGTTTTTTTTGTTTGTTTGTTGGTTTTGGTTTTTTTTTTGATTCTTTTTTTAATTTAAATTTTTTACATTTTTTCTTTCTGTTGGAGGAGTGCTACAACCAGAAGTGCTCTGGAATTTTGAATCAAATATATTTTAGTCTAAAGTCATTGTGGTTTGGTTTGTTGTGGGTTGGTTTTTGTTTGTTTGTTTGTTTTTTCTTTTTTTCTCAAACCTTGAACTACATACAAGGAATTTTCTTTTCTTTTGACAATGAATGTTGAGAATGTCTCTGGCTTGCTATTTCTCTGGGAGATTTCTTAGTGTTTCCCTACACTTAAGTGCCTGTCTTAGGCGTTTTTCTGTCATTTTATCAACTTATTTCTCTAATGCTATTCAAATTTAGGGTTTCCTCCCAGGCCTTCAGGAGCCAATGGTATCTTTCATTTTCCTATAGGAAATGCATTTTTCTGTAAAACATTCTTATTTATGTTTTTTTTTCTTAATTTCTAACATTTCACATATTTCTTCTCATCCACGTGTAGTATCAGTCTTGTGAAATTTTAATCTTCCAGTAAGTAAGGTTTATAGGATCAGTCCAGTTACAACCAAACTGCCTAGGGGTCTCTTCATTAAGAGGAGATATTCTGGAAGGAACAAATAGAAAGTAGGAAGAATAAGAGAGAGAATAGGAAGGTTAGAAAGTATAGGGGGAAGTAGGAGGAATAAGAGACTATTGCAAGTATAATATATCTTTGTCAGATGACAGTACCACGACATCTTAAAACCTGAGGTACAGATAAGAAAAGCACATTTTATATTAGTTCTTTTTTGTTGGTTACCAAGTGCCTCAACACCAGTTATAATTTCTCAAAACCACAGTACTTATCTGTTAGGTTATATATAGGTGTAACACTTCAATCCCTTAATATAATACTGTTGATAATAATAATGGCATTTTTTGCACTAGTGATATGCTAAAATTAAAAAAAATATGTTAGAATGGCCACCTTTTTTTTTTTTTTAATCAATAGTACTTTGTATGTTGGTTGATTTTTATTGTCTTAGGAAGTTTAGAAACTTACTGCTATGCAAAATATATTTTTAGCTGTTGTCTTCTGCCCAAAATAAAGTGATCCTCTGAAAATAAACTACTAATCCACTTCAATGGGAATTTGGCACATGCAACTCAGAGCCACACTGGGCCAGGAAAATCATAATTTCCATATTTCCCATAAAACATGGAAACATGGAAAAAAGTGATGTTAATTAAAAGCCTTGAGTAATCAAATGACCACAGACCTGTGGGGAAAATGCACAATTCCTTCATTGATATTAGTGGTCTTTGGACCAGTTCACTTCTTCCTACATCAGAGTGCAGTATGATTTTTACAGTGATAACAAGGCAGACTTTGTTTCAAAGTGGAATATGATATAATGTATTTAATCTTTATTATTTAGATTAATGAAAATTTGGAATTGGTATTATCAAAAACTTACCAGCGCTCAGGTAGATACGTTCTTGAGTGCATTAGTTGTAACTATGCAATTGCCACTCAAGTAAGCAATAGGTGGTTGCATCACAAATCTTTATGACTTTTCTCACTCTCACCCAAATTCAGGTCCAGAGCAATTCCTGAGCAAACATCTAGGAAATTACAGTAAATGGCAATATGGTTTGTGACAGAGAAGTTAAAGAATTGGAACAGTGGAAAAAAAGACAGGGAAATGTTAAGTATAAGTGCCATTAAAATCCAATGAAATCAAACAGTCCCTTCCCCAAATTTTCCCTCTTACATAACAGAAGCAGAAATCCTAATGTGCTAGGTGAAAGCTCCTTAGTCTGTGGTGGTTAGTGTTGGTCATAATGCACAATAAGAGCAGACCAGCAGCAGACACTTGCACTAACTGTGCAGCTTAGGTGCAGGAAAAACTCTGGAGATAAAATGTGGATTTTGCTGGGTTTGATTTCGAATTTGTTATTGTTATAACAGAATTTGGGTGTGCTGAATTAAATTTGAGGCTTCTTCAAGCTCACTTACCTGACTGTGATCCTGCCACCCTGCCCATCCCCCTCATTCCTAAACCTGCCTCGTGATTCAGCCAGTTAGTTGAACAATAGTATTCTTAGAGGAAATATTTTTGAATGCTTGTAGGTAGTTAATTCTTTTATAACTAAGATGCTATACTGCATGAATGACATAAGGTATTCTGGCAATAAAACAACCCAGCTCATGAGGATTTTTAATTCTGTTGGGAAAGATACTCTCTCAGTAAAGATAAGCATCATAAATTATTTGGGCTCCGCATAGGGTCATATCTAGGCTGCTACTGCTTTCCTCTCTGGTGCAATTCCCACTCTGACTGACTCTGCAAATACTATTATGTAAAGAGCACAAGGTTTGTTACTCAAGTAGAATGCACACATGCCCACTCACATATTAGTCTGTGTTTGGATGTCATCCAGCAGAAAGTTTAAGTGAGAAGGGAAATTTTCAAGTGTTCTGTTTTCAGTAGGTTTCTCCATCAGTACAGAAAAAATTCACTCATTGACCCAGAAAGTCAAAATACAACACCTGAAATCAGGAATCGTGCAACAGAAACTAGACACATCATCTGCAGAAAAATGATGACTTTTTTTTGTCCTCTGTCCTGTTGACTACTTAAGAGTTGATAATTTTACAGGTGTGTTTGAATCTAATCCCACAGATGCCTCAAACTCTTTATGCTCGGCAATTTTTTACTTTTGCCCTGCAACATCAGTGAATAGTGACAAATGCAAAATTTTTACCTGTGTGGAGGATGAAGAAAGAGTCTAAAAATATTATCATATTAATAAAAATTAAGCTTTTTAATATTGCAAAAACAGTGGATATTTATGACCTGTTTGGTTGTTGAACCATTAATATTGTTTTGTTGAGTGTACATGAGAAAAGAGGACTTGGGCTCAGAGTAGAAATTTGACAGAGCATTAGGAAGCTTAGAGGTGAGAGAGTCTCTTTTAGTTACTTTTTTCCAGTTAGACTGCTGTGTCCTTTGTAACATTTCAATAATTTTTCTTGTAGAAAAAAAGTAGAGTTAAAAGAAGTTCAGTGATGCTTGTTCGACTTCCTGATGTTTGAACCCTAAACAGAGATACTAACCTTAACTTTGAAAAATTTTAGTTCTGTTTATTATCTGATTGATATTTGATATTTATGGTTCAGATAGGTCACTTTGATAATTATGTTTTACAGATTGAAAGACATGACAACTGTGCATATGACTACTTGGAAATTCGAGATGGAACAAATGAAAACAGTCCTTTAATTGGTCACTTTTGTGGCTATGACAAGCCAGAAGACATTAGATCTACCTCTAATACCCTGTGGATGAAGTTTGTTTCTGATGGAACTGTTAACAAAGCAGGGTTTGCAGCTAACTTTTTTAAAGGTAAATTTTAAAGCATATTGGGATTTGTGAACAGCCTGTTACTTCTTTTTGTACTAGAAAAATTAGTACAGGATATTAAGAATATTTCTCAATCTTTTTCTACTAATAGCAGTTCTGTAGTCTCCAACATCTTTTTTACCCAGGATACAATGTAATCAAAAACAAAACAATAGAGATATTTGAATCTCCTTGTAAATTGTATCCAAAGTATGAAGGACCATAACCAGTGCAACTTTCTATAGTCTTCAGATTCAATTAATCAGTTTAGTTTTGAAACATACGTAATCTTGTAAAAAAAGTGGCTTTTTTTGACTTGTGTTATCAAATGCAAACATTATAATTACAAACAGGGTTTTTTTCTGTTAAAGGGTTATTTTTGTTTGGTTGGTTTGGGGTGTTTTTTTTGTCTAAATGTTGTGGGGTTTTTCTAATCCATTTGCTGCATTATGCTGCTTTATCAATTTATTACCTTCTGTAAGCAAGGAAAAAAAACCCTGCGAAATCATAGTGAGCAATGACTTCACAGTCTTCCTTCAGTTTGGGGTGGTTTTTTGGGAGAGGAGGGTGCCTTACAACTGCAGCTATATCTGAAGCATTTGGTATATGGGAAGTGTAATTCCCATCCTGTGCTGCCCATGGCACAGTTAAAGCCACTAACAGTGGTGTGGCCAAGGCGACATCTGAAATATAGGTCATGCCACCAGGAGAACATTTTTGCTCTTTAGAAAAGACACAAACTGTGGCTTTTCTTACCCTAACTGATAGTTTTCATTGTAAACAATTATAACTTTAAAGGCTATAGGCATGAGAGGGGGAGCTCTGTTTTATTCCTAAGAAATTACTAGTCCTGGTGTAAGGAAACAATATTTTAACATCTGAGGAATATTTTAGCAATGAATTTCATGGGTATACTTCAGAGCTAGTAGAGGGAATACACAACTCCTTTCCCTTCCCCTGCCCTTACTCATCCCATTCCCTTTAATATCCGTAGAATGAAAACCTGGGATTTGAGGATTCTGTTAATCTGTTTTTGAGTATGAATTCAGGATAATGCACAGATTGATTCTGTGGGAGATAAAGTGCCCTTCAAGTGACCCTACTGTGGATTTTCTGTCTTTCTTTCAACACTTTATACAACCTTAAATTATGGCGGCCTGAATTACTGTATGCTGCCCACAAAGTGCTTACAAATTAGTTCTGCAGCTGTCAGTAGGCATTGTTAAAAAACAAACAAAAAATCCCAAACAAACAAACAAAACCAAAACACCTCAAACACACAAAGGACAAATTTTATTTTCCGCATTGCAGGTCTCCTAAGCATTTGAAAATCCTCTAGTCAGCAACCACAGTGTGTTATGTAGTTCGCCTCATAATGGCATGCATACAGCTTTCTGGGTTAATATTGATCCAGCAGTTACAACTGAGGAAGGTAATTATTTAACACATTTTTGCATTCTTCCCTGTCTTGGTAGAGGAAGATGAATGTGCCAAACCAGACAATGGTGGCTGTGAGCAGCGCTGTGTAAATACTCTGGGCAGTTACCAGTGCGCCTGTGATCCTGGATATGAACTTGGTCCTGACAAAAAGAGTTGTGAAGGTACAGTGTGTTGCTGTCCTATGGGCTCTTCAAGCTCTCAGGGTGCCATTGCTTGAATGAAATGCTGCACGTTTCATATGCCCTGTCCTAGCAGTGTGAGATCTGGGCAATCCAACTTGGAAAACCAAGTGCTCACTTTTTGGTAGTGGTGCTAGAGCAATGTCTGTCTGCAGCAGTCATGTTCATCCAATGTCTGTCAGCAGTTTAGCTTTGTAGATTTTGATGTTAGTTTATCAGGAACAATGCAAAGCAGGACTTCATGCTACTTACTACATTATTTATACTCACTAAACCAAAGTCTACCGCTGTGCATAAGGAGACAATTAATTACCAGCGGAGTAAAGTGCCACTGTCTCACAGTCGGAGTATTTAACAATCCCTCTGGCTGGGGTGTGCCTGGGAAGTGTCGGGTCTAAAAAGCAGGATTCATTATTCTACCTCAAAGTTCAGAGAAATCATTCTCACTCCTAGTCAGATTGTGGACTTTTCTTGCTGCAAACAAATTCTGCTTCTCAGGGTGAGAAACGTGCATTCAAATAATCATCTGGAGAAATAAAAATCTGATAAGTGGAAGTCTGTAAACCTAGGATTAAACTTTTGCATTCTATGCATATTTCGTGTGAAAGGAAAGAAACTTAAGCTCTTGATCATTATGCACCAATTATTGTTTAATTTTTATTCATAGACACCAATAAATTAAGGGATAGCAAAAATTTATTCTTAATTTATCTGTTTGATTGGTAAAAAGAAAATACAAAAGGAATAGCTCCCTTGTGCTCGAACAGTGAAGCAACTCTCACAAAAGAAGTTCCTTCAAGCACTGCAGTGCAGTGTAGAGAAAAACCCTGAGCTATCCCTTCAAGTGTATATGTGATTGTTCCATGTCAGATGGCACTCACTGTATATTGACAGTATGTGGGACTGCTGAACTGAAATCAGTGTCTAGTCACAATGAGCATTATGTCCTAATTATAGTTTGGGCCTTTGAGAGGCAAGCTAGATGTATTAATTCACGTATGTTGCCAGAGTAGAAGTTAGAAACTTTGCCCTATGCTTCACTGCAGTGTCGACAAGCACAGAAATTTGCTTCATGGTCTTCTAATCCGAATCTCCCCCAATGGCAGAATATTAGAAAGCTTTAAGTTTTGGTGTGTGGTGTTTTTTTTTTTTTTTTTTGTTTTGGTGGGGGTTTTTTGGGGTTTTTTTGGGGGTTTTTTGTGGGTTTTTTTTTGTTGTTTTTTTTTTTTCAGTATTTCCACATTTCCCACCATTGCCTCAGCAATCCATAGAACAACGTTTAAAAGCAGAAATTGAAATCTGGCAGTAGTTGTCCTGATCCAGACTGTATCATTTGAGGGGACTAAATCTATGTCTGGTCTCTTTTGATACACTACGGTGTGACCCAGGGTCTCAGTCCACCCACCCCCATCAGATTACCTTTACATGTATACCAAGAAGCGTGCTGCATGGAAAGCCAGGGGCCAAGAGGAACACTGGTGTGTGTCTGGGTTGAAAAAATGAGCCTTGACACACTGGAGAGTTCTCCCAGCTGTGTTAGATGAAGTAGATGCGCTGTGTGAGATCATCAGCTAGATAGGAATAGCCAGTTTGTAAAGCATTCAGTGTTAGCAGAGAGCAGTTGAGTAGAGCTTCGCCCCCGCCCCCAGCTCTTTGGAAAGAGATTTGTGGATGATTTCCAGTGCTGCCATAGTGCTGTAATGGTATCAATGTAGCAGAGTGATCAAGAACTGCTGCAAATCCCATTACTTTCATTTTTTTTATATAAAAAAAATTTACACAGATGGAAAAGATTAATGAGTTTATCCCTTTCTAGCTGAACTGCATTCACAAACATTTTTTTGATGTATGGATGTCTCTATTTGGCATATGTTTGGAAATAATGGGTATTTTCTCTATTACTTGAACGTCTGTACTTCAACAAAAGTAATTGTGACTGAAGTGTACGTGATTGCTATTCTATGGAAGTGACCCTATCTAGTAGATTATGGGAGGCATATACAGCTATATGAGCTGAGACAGGTAGGGCTGAGTCTGTATCAATAATCAAAGAGAGAAGCTGGGGAAATGCAAAATGCATCTTAAGTAGTCTGTCTTTCAGAAGAGGGGTGGTCAAGGTCCTGGGGAGGGAGGTGAGGTCAGAGGACATGCATGGGAAAGGCTGTGAGAGAATAACCAGAGTCTCTGGAGGGAAAGGAAAAGAATGAATATGATAACGCCTTGTGTAATCCTGAAACTTATCTCTGTCCACAAACCTGCAAGCTATTCAAGATAGGGGCTGTCTCTTTCTCTTTGTTTGCACCACAAATGATAAAACAAGATTCTGATTAGTCTGTCTGGGCATTACAGCAGTATAAGTAATGAGAGGACTGATTCTTCTCAGAGTGCTTCTGTTTACAGTAAAACATGGTTTCAGTCAAGAAATTATGCTCTCTTTTAATTTTACAGCTGCTTGTGGAGGACTCCTGACAAAGCTAAATGGGACTATAACCACACCAGGGTGGCCCAAAGAGTATCCTCCAAACAAAAACTGTGTGTGGCAGGTGGTCGCCCCAACACAGTACCGAATTTCAATGAAGTTTGAGTTTTTTGAGTTAGAAGGAAATGAAGTAAGTAACTGTGTACAAAGAGCTGCGCAATCTGTTACACACTGAAGAGTTTCGCAAGCATTTGAAAATAGATATCGTCTTATAAAACCCTTACTGACCTTTCATATGCTGACAATAAGCATAGATATTCTTGGTTTCGTTTTGGGACTGTTTCTGGATTCTTTCAAAACAAACATGGAGAGAATAGCTCTCGTTTACATATCATCTAAATGTATATGCATTACAAGAAATTCAAAAAAATGTTCTCTGCTGAGTCTCAGCTGACTTTTTTTATCAACAAAGTAAAACAGAGCAAATGGGGCTGAGGAATATTGGAAAGAATTCAAGAGAAGAAAATCTGGAGAAACCAAATCATCTTTACAGACTGACTACAAAGAATACACATAAGCTGTGGTTAGTAATGGAGTGAGGGAGCATTTAAATCACTCACAAGTATCTCATTGGGGGAATATTTTAAAACAAGAAGTACCAGAAATAAGGCACAATAGAATAGCAGCAGTTTTTGAGCTAGGCAGCCCCCAGAGGCATGGGGGATCTTGTCCCCAGGTAGGGGGAGGGACAGGGCAGAGCCCTCCATGTAATAAAGGATGCTCCTTATAGCTTTAAACAAAGTGGTGGGGGTTACAGTGGGGTTTGTTTTCATGAGAAACGTAAAATACGAGTTTCAACATCAACTTTTCAGCCTTTGTTCTGCTTAGTAGGCACTTCTCTGTCATAACATTGAGTTCCCTTGTCACACTCTAGCCATAATGTGCTGTAGCCATTGAGTTTCTATGCATGTTCTTCACATGGTATTAAAGATGCAAATCCCAGGAATGTTCTTTCTGACTAAACAAATTTGTAGCAATATATTTGATATAAAGATGGCCTGTCTTTTGGGCATGGAATTTAAAGGGGCAAAACTTGCATTTTAATTTATAACTAAGAATCAAACTAGACATTCCTTCTGTGAGATTTTTTTTTCCTCTAGTATTTGGAATGGGTTCTAAAGTCCATGAAATTCCAACTTTCAAGGATATATATGTTACACTTATGCCCTGTTATAATTATTAGTAGAACTGAAAGAGGTGTTATAAAAACTTAAAAATTCCAGAGAATTAGTATTTATTTACCATTTGAACAAATCATAGTTTTCTTTCCTGCACTTTCTTGGTACTTAAGATTTGCAAGGAAAACACCTGGGGTATGATGAAGTTAGATCAACAGTTAAATCATACAAGACATGTAACTTAAGCAGAACCAAAAAATTTAAATGTTTTTCAATATTCAGAACTTCAGTTTGATCATCTCCTGTGCTACTAAATCTTAGCTTTATACTGCTAAAAGGTAGTACTAAGGATGTGAAAATCAGAAGAAACAAGTAATATCTGGAAAATTCTAATATATTGTCTGAGTGCAGACAAAAAAAGTATACATTTATCAAGTACTCTAATTTTTTTTTTTCTTATAGGAGCTCCATGTAAGGCCAAGTTTAATATATCTTTTCCACTATTACAATTTTAGTATTTTACCTTTACATTTTACATTTACCTTGTAATTTTTTTTTTTAACACAGCGTAGTACAGAGTAAGTTAGACCTATCTGAAATTACATTTCATTTCTCATCTAAAGCTATGAAACTGTAAAAACTCACCACTAGTATATTGCTGAAATTACTGGGATTTACTAGAAGTAGTGAGCTGTATTTGAAAATCACTTGCATTATTATGAATTTATCTTCCAGTAATATAAATCAGCATGTCAGTAGCTCAAGTTTTACGAATCTTTGTGTTCTTTATATTGTATAAAAATAGTTGCAACAGAATTAATCACTTTCTGACTCTGCAATATATGAAAATTATTCCAGTAAAAATAAAAACGTAATCTACATCTTCAGTGTATTATATTAAAAACAACTAGAAATGTTGACAATTTTTTCTAGGGAGAGAGAATAACAAATGCCAAAACATCCTTTTCTATTGTTCCCTTCCAGTTTCTCTGACAATTCTTTTTTGCCTAGAAATTATGATTTATAAAATACAGCTTGGATTTAATGGACAATATAAGCTCTGTATGAATCCTCCTGGCCATTGTTTTTTCTTAAGCTATTAATTGCAGACAACTGGGACATTTTTGATTAAATGATTGATAGTTGAGCCTAAGAAGCTTAGAAGTTTTTGGATGGAAGGCTTTAGGTTGGCCAAGGGATTATGCAGTGAAAGTATTATCATGAGTAGTAGGCCTTGCATAAGGCTTTTTTATTACAATATTTTACTTTACTTTTAACCTTTTAATGAAAATGGCATGCATCATGCATCAAAATTATGGCTAGGCTACTGTTAAAGAACCATGTATGGTTTTAATAGTGCAGATTTATATATTTGTAAATAAATTCATGTCTTAAATACATTATGGTAAAAAGTTACCTTGTAAGTTTCTAAGTGAAAATATTTTTTTAAAAATATGTGAGATACAAGCAGTAGAAAGTTGGGAGGTTTAAGGTATGTGGTTTATTGCAAACAAATAGGTATCATTTTTAGGGTGAATGTTTCCAGATTTTGATTTACTGTCAATAGAACGTTTACTTTTTAGATTAAATAGAAATGCTACTAAGCATCTTGAAACTTAGACATGAAATACAGATGAGTATCTATAAAAAAGTAATTTTGGATGTAATTCATAGTATAGTTATGTGTTCGTGACCTAAAAATGTTTTTACATAAAATCAGTGAATGTTTGTAAGAATTCACAAACATTTTCAGAGTCAGGGGAAAGCGAAAAAGAATATTATTCATGTATTATTAAGCACCATGTGCCAATCAGAGTTCTGACATTTGCAAAAAATTTCATGCTTTTATTTTGGTTAGGCAAAATTTTTTCTTTTCTTTCTGTTCTCAGGTTTGCAAGTATGATTATGTAGAGATTCGTAGTGGCCTTTCCTCTGATTCTAAGCTGCACGGTAAATTCTGTGGTACAGAAGTGCCTGAAGTTATCACCTCTCAGTACAACAACATGCGAATTGAGTTTCGCTCTGACAACACTGTGTCAAAAAAGGGCTTCAAGGCACACTTCTTCTCAGGTACAGAAAATTACTCTTGTATACCTGCGAGTGTCTCTGAGTGTCCACTGACTAGGTGGACCAAACACCCTCTTGGTATGAAAATGATTGGCTTTTTTGTTTATGGTTTTCCTGATAGCTTTGAATTTGTTTCATTTATATAAGCATAAACCCCTCTCCTGTCTTAAAATACCCTTCTGAATTGTAACGTCTGTAGAAAATATATCAAACTTATATATACATATATACATATATTTAAATAACAGCAGAGGCAAATCTTGTGAGATACAGAGGAAGAAAATAAATTTACTGTATTCCTATATTTTTATTACTTTTCTTTTATCCCAAATTTTGTTGCTATTTTTTTCAAATCCCAGTTGTAATATGATACCAATTGCGTACTGTGTACACTTGTATTTTTTCTACTCAGGTCTCTTAATATGTTCCATTTGTTGGGAAATTATCACTGTGCTACAACATTTGTTTAACATTATGGGTACTTCTGTGCCAAACTTTGCACTTCTTAATGTTTTGCAGAAGAACAGAGTTTAAGATCTTGCTCTTGCAAAAGTCTGTGTCTTTTTATTTATGAGTGTGGTTTTACTGAGGCAGATCAGAGTGATGGAAGTTTATATCATATAAGGACATATACTCTTGAATAAAATTAGACATGAGTGAAGCTTAAGATGTGAGGAAATATTTGCACAACAGTGGTCTCTGCAATTATCCATTGAGACTAGAATATAGTAATCTGACTGTGGCAGGATACCACTCGGTGTTTGTAGAGAAATTTTGCTTTGTGCTATTCCTGTGTGTTTACACACACACATATGGATAGGTATGTTATCTTGTGTAAAACAACACAAAAAAACCAGTCTCATCTGCCCACCTCCCTAAACTGGTTGTCAAATAGAAGAATTTGGGAGTTGAATTGTGCCCTAGGTTGTTTTGATAGCAGTTAAAAGTCTAAATCTAGAAAATCCTTAGCATGTAGTAAAATATGTTATCATTATGAGCAATTTTTTGCTAAAATATTTTATGAAAACTGAAATGGAATTATATTTAATTGGTTACTGTAAATAACTCATCATTATGACTAGGTAAAAAGAATCGATATAATGTATAAGCAAGGTGGTTTGGAAAGGGAAAAACAACTGTTAAGACAAACATTTTGGACTTTGAATGTTTGTTATTATGACTATTTGATGTTTTTATTAAGCAGTTATGAAAGATGAAAGGGGGTCTTTCATCTTATGCAAAGACATTAACAAACATTTTACCTCCTTCAAAGTATATTTTTTTTTCTAGTAGTCACATTTCTCTGGTCATAGTCTTACAGATCCATCTTTGCATACAGTAACAGTTTTTACTTTTAAATTTATTTGTTTACATTAGCAAGAAGTTTTCAAGGTTTACTTCTATTTGTAGTAAAAACGTGTGTGCACACAGAGCTTCTTCCTAGAAGAAACACTTCCTAGAAACGCTTACTCAGCAAGTTATTTTATGTAGGCCTAGTAATTGTCACATATTTTGACTTTTTACAGAAACAAGGATTGATATTTTCAAGTTCTAAATACTACAAATGAAGTTTGTTAAATCTTTTCAAGATCTATAGAGCTATGCCACTTAAGATTGGCAATGATAGCTTTGTAATTTGTGTAAGTTCTGCGGTTCAGAAGTTGTGTTTTCTGGACTTGCTGAACGTTAATAAATTTATGGTCAGTTAAATCTTGGTTTTCTTTAAAGTGATAGTTTATCTTCACATATGTACTTATTTATTTTATTGGTTGCTTAAATTATTTTTTTACTATTTTGAATGGGTTCTAGGAAGAAATCGCACCAATGCTGTATCTTGGGGAAAGACTAGACTAAAAATCATAGAGTACAAAGCATCAGCTTGTAATCCTTCAGAACTGTTGTTTCTCTTGTATTTTTCAGTTCTGGATGAAATTTTCCTACCTTTCTCTCACAAGGTGAAAACAGGGTTTTCCTGGTAATTGAAAAAAAATTAATTAAATTACATAATTGATCACTAGAAACAATTAATTAATCAGGGATAAATCTGAACTGATGTGTTTTTTTAATTAATAGAAACGTGTGATCTGTCCTTGATATAGTATATATCTAATCCCCTTCCAAAAAAAAGAGGTAATTTGATATAGTCTTTGATTTTATAAACATATAAATTTACTGAATGTTTCATAATACGTTTTTGCCATAATCTCTTCTCGTTTCATATGAGTCCAAGTACTTTGTATTTTATTTTTATTGTTTCTCAATTCTCTTCCAGTTTTTCTAATTTTTATCAGATTCTATTCTGCTAAGTTACCTTTCTTCATTTGAAAATATTTGACAATTTTTTAATGTTTGAAATAAATCAAACTTCCAAACTTAAAGTATCTAGAAAGAAGATGACATCTTCAAATAATTCATCAGACAAAAACCTTAGGGCTGTCAGAAAACACTGAGACTTTCTTACCCTGGAATTCCTTATGGGCATAATAGGCTATTGAAATATCAGTGAAGAACAGGACTTCAAGCAGTTTGACTTTTGGGAGTTGATAACTGATAACTTTTCAACTGATGAAATGTGGGGGTTTTGCCTATTTTATATATATCTATATATGTATATATATTAGTCTTCAGAATGCAATAATTTTAGAATGACATCTGAGTAGAAATGCTTAGACACTTGCTGGAGGCATTAAACAATTTTATTAATTAAATCATAATATTATGTGTAAACAGTTATAAAGACACATATCATGAAAAAAATGTAATGAGTAAAACACTGTATCTTGCACTCTGTTCACAAATAAAGGGCATAAGCAATACTTAGCAAGAGAGAAAGGTGGATATGTCAGATTAGTATGAAGATTAGGAACTGTAATATGTTCCCCAAGCACAGCCAAAGAATTTCTCCTTTTTTTGTAACTCTTTTGGTAGTGAATTCTGCAGCCACAGCTAGAGCTGAGAAAGCATGGCCCAGCTCCAGCTTAGAAGACAGAAAGCAGTTTTTGGGTGGTTAAAACCTACTGTGATAAACTGTGAAAGCAAACAGTGACATAGGGCAACAGATGACCTGCATTAGTAAGGTATTTATGTTGATACAAGACAACATGTAATTACATTTTTGGCTGTAAAATAGTGTTAACAGCCAGACAGGTGCTACTGGAAAGTGAGAAAAACTTTTTTTTCCAGTATTCTGTAAAATTTTCATTTGATGGGACAGTTCTGACGAAAGCTCTGTTGGGAGCTGATGCCGGGATCTAGCTGATCTACAGAGGCACTATTGTATATTTATAGTCAAGTTTATTGGATAAAAAGAGGAAACTAGAAAGTAATGATATATTAATTTTTTTAACACTTTAATAAATGGTTTTGGAATTAGGTAAATCAAATAAATTATTAAAATAAATAAATAATAAAGCTTTGAGTAATTGGGGTTTTATTCTTCTCTCTGTCTTTTTCTATCTTCCTCTGTCTCTCTCTTCTGCTTTTGTTGCAAGACAATGATCTAGCAGTCAGTCCCTGCAGGACCTAGCAATCTGCTGGACCTGTAAGACTAGGGGAGTATAAAATAATGCCAAAAAGCTGCTGTTGCTGCTGATAATAATAATAATAGCAATAATAATAATAACAATAATAATATATATTTAAAAACCCACCCTCTTTATTTTTTTTCTGTGATCTCTCTGAGAAGATAACCTAAGGATCAGTGATAATATGTCAATAAACAGCTTCCCTTTATTATAACTTTCAGAGTTACTTCAGTGTTTAAAATAAACATGATTTTTTGCATGATCATTCAATAAATACATGATGCTTGATGAAATAAGGTTTGTTAGGACATTTTTTCTTGGGTGATGATTCATTGAGCAATTAAAAAGAGAAAGCTAGAATGTTTCTAGCCTTGAGCACAAACTCATCTCTGGTGCCATCCTGGTACATTTTTTTCCACAGACAAGAAAGCTGCCTGCAAAGAGAAAATTTTTGTTTTTGAATCTTGCGAGGATTTGATACAGGTCCCTTCAGGCCGAGTACGTATTATTCACAGACTGGTGGCCTCTGAGGGTCTCAGAGGTACGACCATTTGTCCTCTGAATGAATCAATCTAACATTTTGCTGAGAATGGATCTTTCCCTCTTCTGAGTACTGAAATGAGAAAAGAAAGAAAGTATCCATTCAAAACTGGGGGGGACTCATTTCCATCTGTCAGCATAACAAATGGCTTTGTTTTTATATGGCAAAACATTTGTTCTTCGAACTAATACAGACTAATTGTTTTTTTCACGAATTTTGAAACTGGGCAATCAATTTGACAGAAAGTCTGTCCTCAGCTATGAAGTGTGAGGAAGGCTTGTTCAACAGTTGCATCCTTGATTAACCATGTACAAGTAATTATTGTAGTTCAAATGTGTTCCAAAACTTCTCCTTTCTACCTTCTGTCCATTATTTTATTCTGAGGAGATCCAACATGGGACTGTTTGCTTTATGCACTTGTCTTATTAGAGATTGTTTTACAGAATATTTGCACAGTTTGGTGGAAGATGAAAATGAACAGGGCTTTTATTTTGAATTCATGCACCTATTTGTATTTGAAAGCCTAACTTGAATGCATTTTGAACTTGCCTTCCTTTCATTTTGTTATTTTGTTGGAAAATTACAAACTAATTCTTAGGAGGAAAAACACTGCGGAGTTTTGTTCGTATTATTTCTAATTTCGCAATTGCTTGTTACTGTTTTTCACTTGCAATGCGGAATTAATTTATGATAGTGCTTGCTTTTGCAAAGGTGAAAGATTATAACTGTGGTTTGAAATTACATAGATTTACTACCTCAGTTTGGACTTGCATTGCAAAGTGCATAAACAGTGTATTGTGGAGCTTTTATGCTTCTTTCGTCATCAAAATGACAACTATAAGTCTCTGAATGTATGATTCTGGGAGGTACCTATGTTTTCAACTGTTTCTTAATCTTCAAATCTTTCACATTTCTAGAAAGCTTCCAGAAACTTTCAGTGCAAACAGATTTGAGGTTTACAGAATGAAATGCAGTAGATGCTTGAGTTTGACTTGCAGAATTTATCTATACATATACATTATCATCATGTATTATAAGTAGAAGCTGATTTTTATGGAAGGACCTACAAGTCAATGGGTGTTGCATTTTGGCAGAGTTGCATACACTTTTTGGCAGAGGAAGATGATGTGTATGCAATTATAATTCAAACTTCCTTTGTTGTGTTACTAAATATGAGCATCAATAAGGACAGCAAAAAAATGCATGAGTAAGACAATGAAAAGAGAATTAAATTAGCCAGTGTCTTCTAATCTATAGAAATTCTTTTTGTACCTACTAAAGTCTGAAATATCACATTCCCTTGTTTGAAGACCATGTTTGCTGCTTTTCAAGGTACGTAAGACTGAAGAGGATAAATGCTCTGCATTTCAAACCTGTAACAGCCAGACCCCTGGGATGACCACAGTGTCTTTGCTCTTTTTCCTCCTCTCTTTTGCGTGTTGAAATGACACATTGTGTAAAATACAGGGTTTTTAAACTATGTGTGTATTTATATATATAGGCATATATTTTTATATCTAAGAATGTGTATATATATGTGTCTATATGTATATAGTTATATGCATGCACATACATATATACATGTATGTGTATATATATGTTAGGAGCAGTCTGCCTCTTTTAAAAGGACTAGCTTCACCTAAAACAGGAACAGCTGAATGACATAGAAGGGTGGCAGCTGAGGCTTCTTGTTAGAATGACAGCCTGTTAATCTAGTTTGGCTTTTTTCCATGCAATGAATTTGTAGCTGTTTAATGCAGGTCATATTTCCTCTGCTACTCTCTGCTTTATTTCTAACACACTAAAAGCTCTTTGGAAAGATTATATGTTAATATACAGAACTGCATGTTACATTGTATATCTTGAACTAACTAATGCCAATTTCTTTTTTTTTTTTTTTAAAGAAATGTTTTTCTTTTTGTGATGTTTTGTAATGTCCAGATTCATTAAACGTTAAGTACACTGTCACTTGGGGGGGGGGGGGGGGAGAATAAATTGAACTTATTATAAAAGTTGATGTGAAGTCCTTATCTTCTTACGTGTTAAGTAATGTAGAGGTTGAAGTCTTGTTTGCCCTATGTGTTCCTTTGAACATACCACCATTAAATTGTGGAATTTGCATAAAGTTAGAATGCTTTATATGTTGTTCATAAACTACACCACCATTGTTAAGTAAAATAAAAGTTTGGATATTTATGAAACTTTTACCAACTAGATCACTTGAAATAGTAAAAGCCGGTAACTCTCTTATCTCCTTTGTCCTAGCTTAGGAACTAACCCTCATTTCCTAGAAAGATGAGACAGACTCTTTGTGCTGTAGTGCAAGGTTGTAGGATGAGCAATGAGTGTCTAGAACTAAGGTACCATGAAACTGCCTTACTGAGAAGAGTGACTGTGCCATAGATTTTCCTTTTCTAGACTCAAACTCGCTGCTCAACGTTTTTTGTTTTTGGTGACAAGGTCTACTGCTGGCTGTGATGCTCACTCGACCTTCTTATGTATTTTGTAGACAAGGATGAGTGTTCGAAGGACAATGGTGGCTGCCAGCATGAATGCATCAACACAGTAGGAAGTTATGTTTGCCAGTGCCGAAATGGATTTGTGCTGCATGAAAATAAACATGACTGCAAAGAAGGTAAGAAGTAAGGTATTTGAATGGTTGATTACAAAACTGTCTTGCAGAAAGCTTTCTGCAGCTCTCCTTTCAAACAAAAGAAAGAAAAAAATGTCTTGGTAATGGGTCTTAGACATTTTAGCTTAAGCACTCCAGCACCTCTCCCCTTTCCCATCACCTCCATCCCCAGCATTTGTGTGGGCTGAGTTTGACATCCACAGGAATGCAGTTTGGAAAACTTTAGATCATTGGCAGGGAGTGCTACTTTAACAGTTCTATGAAATGTAGAACATTTAAAGTTTTGATAGAGTATTATCTCAGGCTGTATTAAATACAGGAGTAGAGTTTCTGGAGAGAAGCCTGCTAAAGCTGTCATTTGCTCCTATTAGGAGCAGGTAGTTTCCTCAAAGCCAGGTTGAAACCATCTACCCTTTCTAGGTTTATTTTAGGGGACATATTCAAACAATCTAAGTTCCAGTCAAATCCCTATGCATCTTTCTTCTTGTTGGCTGCCTCAAGGTGTGGCTACCTCCAAGAAACAATAGGCTTTGGAACTTAAGTAGAATTTTCTGCAAATGAACCTCAAGTGTGCAATGTCACGTAAACTACTGTAATTTCTCAAGGTTGTTTTCTAGCGTAGATTTAATTTGACTAAAGACATGCCCTTTGTCAATAATTTGTTTTTTTTCACTCATTTTGGAATGATATTTAGAAAGCAATTCGAGATTGTTAAAAAACTAAATACAAAAATGCCTCCTTTTAGTTATGTGTACTTAGTGGTTCAGTTACAATGTGAATGACTAAGCTGTTCTTCTTAAATACAGTTTAGTCTTAGCTGTTATCTAGTAGCATCTATATCCCTAGAAACTGTTGTTTAGAAAACAAAATGACTGCTCTGTAGCTGCAATATGAAAATTAGCAAGAAGAGAAAAAAGTTAATTGTTCAAGAAATTTCTTTTGTAGTTGGAGTAGAAAGATTTTTCATATGGATTACATAGTTAGTTGTATGTAGGATGGGGGAATAGCAAAATATTTGATTCATTTTTGATATTTGTCTTTTGTTTATTCCTTTATAATACTTTTTCCCCAAAAAGGCCATCTATTGTAAACAACAGTGTATGTTTCACAACAATCAATAAACAAGCATGCTGGGTTAATGCTATAAAGTGTGAGGGGAAGAACATGACTGTGCACTCTGAAGAGCATCCTTACCTGTCTTTCTCTAGATCCTTTCCTTTCAGTGGGTGCCCTGAAAAATATAGTACTTTTTTGGCTACCTCTGAATGCAGAACCCCAGACTAACTGATGCTATCACTGTTGGCACAGCTGAGTGTGAACAGAAGATCCACAGTCCCAATGGTATCATCACGAGTCCCAACTGGCCTGACAAGTATCCCAGCAGAAAGGAGTGCACATGGGAAATCAGTGCCACCCCTGGGCAGAGGGTCAAATTGGTGAGTTTCTGGTGACCCTTCCTTTTTATCTTTTCTTCCACCAAACCAGCTTCTTGAATGACTGCTCAATTATGTGAAACTGTTACTAAACTCTACCATCAGTTTGCATCCCAGAGGTAAACTATTTTAGAAACTTGCCAACTCATGTCGATTTCTGGCCAACAGGGACTAGTCAATATCATGAGCTATCATTCAAGTTTATGGTGATTGGGAATATTCTGGACAGCAGAAGGCAGGAGGAATACTTTTCCTCCTGTCAGACTTTACTATACTGTTGTTGCAACTCATAAAACTTCTGCAAAGTTTTGACAAATGTGGCAGAGGCCATTTAAACAAACTCCAGAAAAAGCAAAATTTCAGTTATGAACGGTCCTCTAACACAAACCTCTTGCATTTCTGATCTGTACTTTTTGCGGAGGAAAAGAAGATGCAAAAAACCCTGAGTCTTGATTTCTCATTTAAAAGTGGCTCCAAATTTTAGCATAAGTAGAAGAGCAGACTGGATTAGATTTATGAATTTTGTGTCCAGATGTCTGAGGCAATGCTGGTGGCCGAAGGCAGGCTATCAGAGAGCTTTACAGGTCTATGGAGGTTATGTAGCCTCTGTACAAAGCTGAAGGCATGGTCCTACCTGTGGGGCTTTTTGCTTTGAGGTCAGTCCCAGTGTTCCTTCAATGTGCCTCTGGTACTTGGGGAACAGCCACAAAAAAAGCTGGCCTTACATATTTTAAAATATGATGAATTGATTTTATGACAGCTTTGAAGCAAATAAGGAGAGAGCTGTCTCTGCTTCAGAGAAGTAGAAGCAATAGCCAGTATTGATGCAGGGATGAAAGGGTTATTGTAATCTCATAACTGCTGACCTTAGCCAAACCCTAACCCCTTGTGCTGGTTTTGGCTGGGGTAGAGTTAACTTTCTTCACAGTGGCTAATATGAGGCTATGTTTAGGATTTATGCTGAACACGATAATATATGGCTGTTTTTGTTATTGCTGAGTAGTACTTACGTAGAGCCAAGGCTTTTTCTGCTTTTCCTACCGCCATGCTGGTGAGGAGGCTGGGAGTGCATGGAAGACTGGGAGAAGACACAGCCAGGACAGGTGACCCCAGCTGACCAAAGGGATTTTCCATACAATATGACATCATGATTAGTATATAAAGTGGAGGTGAAGAAAGAGGAAGGAGGGGATGTTAGAAGTGATGGCATTTGTCTTCCCAAGAAACAGTTATGTATGATGGGTCCCTGCTCTACTGGGGATGGCTGAACACTTACTTGTCCATGGAAAGCAGTGAATTAATTCCTTGCTTTGTTCTGTTTGTGTGTGCAGCTTTTGCTTTCCCTATTAAACTGTCATTATCTCAATCCATGAGTTTTCTATCTTTTGCTATTTCAATTCTCCCCCCAGTGCTACTGGTAGGGGAGTGAGCAAGTGGCTGCTGGCTGGGGTTAAACACTAAACTCCTGTTACTGATGCTGGTACTGATGCTGGTGCTGGTGCTGATGTGGGATTGTGTATTGATTTCTGTTCACCAAAAGTAAAACAGTAAAAATATGCTGGGGGATTGGCAAGGGGTGGAAAATGAGTGGTGTGCATGCTCCGTCCATTCCAAGGGTGAAAAATAGGGTTTTGATTCAGGCGACCTTCCTACTGCTACTTCTGAGCATTCTGGCTGAATAAACCAAATCCAACCAGGCATAGGCATGGGTATGTTGCTGTAAAAGCTTTTCCCGTACTTATAACTTCAGCAGGCAAAATTTCAACATTCAGATAGAATTTTCAAAAATATCTCAATGATTTGGAGTCTGAAATCAGCTCTTCTGTGCAAGCCAGTAAGGTCAGCTACTAAGTTCTGTGTGTATAATATCTTTAAATTGTGTGGTACAGCAAGGTGCCATATCAATAATATTATTGTTTTGGTATTGTATGTTATTAACCATAATTCCACAATGGGTCAATACTTTTTCTTGGACTTTCACACTGTATTTAAGTTTACTTGTCATAGGTTATTTGGTCAAATTGAACAAGGAGAGAATGAATTTTTTCATGGTAGCAAACTGCATGAATTGTGGGGTTGTGCTTCCTATTTTGAGAGGGGTGTTTGTACAGAAACTAATACGTTGTTGTGATTGCTCTCACTCTGATAATCATTGAAAAGTCTCCTCCTGAACAGACTAAAGTAAAGCATTTGGTGCAATTAAGAAGCCTATGAAAAAATAGATATGCACTTCGGAAGTTTTAAATGAAACATGTAGATAAAGATGGTTTTGAAAATGTATGTAGCCGAGAGACCAATTTTCACAACCTAATCAGCCGGATGTTTATAAAAGACAGACTTAAGTGTCCCGTTCAGGCAGCTATCCATAAGTGCCACCAACATATCTACTCAGCTGAGTGGTATAGATAGAAAGGGCTTGACGTTCGGAGGCTATATGTAACATTTCTGAAGAGCATTCGCACTAAGGACACAATTAAAATAGGGACTGTAGTCATGGTGGGGTAGGAATTCAAAAGTATTCATCCCAGAAAGACAGGGTGTGATTTAATTACACTAACAACTGTATTAGATCATTTGTGAAGTCTGTTGACAGCAACTATGCAGTTATGTTTAAGGGAAGCTTGTGTCAGTTCTTCTCTTTCAAACCTGCTAGGAACTGACTGATAATGTAAGAAATAGAGACTCTCTTTGAGTGTTTTAAAATATCAGGCATTTTGAGCTTTTAAAAGACTATGCATATTAAGATCCGATTTTCCTTTAAAAAACAAAATTCCTTTGATTCTCTTTGCAGTTGCTAGAATCAATTGCTATACTCACAACAGATTTAGGACTTTTTTGTGGTCAACTTCGTGTGACACAATATAACATGATCTGTGTTTGTGCACGCTTAGAAATCCCATTGAGAAGTAAAATATTAAAACTAATAGGTGTGTCTTATAGGTCACGGTGAGATGCGCTTCCTGGAGAGTGTCTGTTTTGTTTGGTTTTTTTTAATGCTGATGAGAAGTGAATAAAACTGATATTATTTTCCTCTAAAAGAAAATGAGGCTCCACAGGGTGCTCTTGGATTACGTCTATTTCTCCCAGTGAGTCCAAGTTGACTTGACTCAATTCTATGTATAATTAACTCCCTTACTGAGAGTTAGTATCTTAGCTTTCTGGGGTTTTTTGATTCATCAGATTTTATTTAGGTGTAAATGACAACACATACTTGACGTCATAAAAGTAGGATGGCTGACCACAATTCAAGAGTAGCAGGAGGGACTGCTGTATAGCTGTTTTCACTGCGCCTCTGCAGTTTCAGTCCTTTAATGTAAACCCCAGAATTCTCCTGTAAAATTGGCCTGCATTCACTGCATCATGCAGCTCTTCACAAAACAGAAGTTTTATTCTGACTATTGCAGTTCTTTGGGCAAAAAGTGTTGTGTTAGCTCTTTAGGTCAGCTATTAATATAAAGTACCATCACATTTCACACTGTCTGGATTCCACAAGGGATTTGGTAAGTCATTTGCTTTGGTATCCCAGAGAGTATGCTTAATTATGATATTTGCTGAGTATTTGACTGGTTTTATGCCTTTTAATTATTTTTCTTAATCTTTTTGTGTTTTGTTTTTTTTTTTAATAAACAGTCAACTATATGACTACTCATGTGACAATTAATACTCAGTGTTTTTATACTATTTTAATGAAAAAAAAATAGATACTGAATTTCCCCTTAAATTCTAGGTTACTCTGGAAATTTACAAAGAGGTATATGTATATTCCTTTTCATTTTTTTAGGTTTCCTGTTGACATTTAGCCCTACTCAAAAAGTCTTATTTGAAAACTCTTAATGTCCCCTTGAAATAAATTTGTTCAAATTGGTCTATTCTTGAAGACACTCTTCTGTTTTTAAGGAGGTTTTAGTTGTGTGTGTATTAACAGTTTCTGTCAAGTATGGGATACACTTTTTGGAAATGCCTGAAGTTTTTTCTAATAAATAACCAACATAAGTTTGTTATTTTTCCACAATGCTTTTGCTAGCAAAATGGTGACCTTAGCATGAAGGGTGCAGCCTCAAATATTGTTAGTGTTGTAATAATAAAAAAAAATAGATTTCTAGGTAATAGCTTAGAAAATATAACTTTCATGTATATAGAAAATATAACTTTCCCTTCATGTGAAAATATCATTCTCAAAGGCTTTAGTTGCAGTGTAATGTAAGTTTTAAAAAACAGGGATGGAGGTCATTATGTTTTGCAGATGTTTCAATTGATCCTCAACTATGCAAGGAAACAGTAATTTGACTTTTTGCTGTTTTGAATGTTGTGTGAAATTTGGAATAATCTTACAAACAGTGCAAATTCAATAGAAAGGCCACTGTATTCTAGATTTATTGTTCTCTTAAAGATATTGGTTGGCTATAAAGATTCTAATGCCTTTCTATATGAAGGATGATGCACTCTTGAAGTTTGCTGTCTTAACTGTTATTCCACTTCCTCAAGATCAATATGTTACTCAAGATACAGGCTTGTAGAGGCAGTAATGTTAAATCTGTCATCTTAACTATATCTTTGTATTCTAAACCAGACTAACGTATGTACCATGTAAGTACAATAAACGCAGTACCACAATGAATAATTTTACTTTTTTTCTACTAGACATTTAATGAATTTGAAATAGAACAACATCAAGAATGTGCTTATGACCACTTGGAAGTGTTTGATGGTGAAAGTGAAAAATCACCAATCCTGGGGCGCTTATGTGGCAATAAGATACCAGATCCTCTTATTGCTACTGGAAACAAAATGTTTCTCCGCTTTATTTCTGATGCATCAGTTCAAAGAAAAGGCTTCCAAGCAACGCACTCTACAGGTCAGAAATCGGGATGTGCTTTTCTAATAACTTACCCTTTGTTCTTTAGTGAAAGATATTCAGATACTTCTTTTATAGAAATGGGATGAGTTTACAGATAAGACAATGTCACAGCTGAATCTAATGAAACCTTAAGCACAGTAGGAAAAGTCTGAGATTGCAGAAAGTATTCTCTAATATTTTAGATGTCTTTCTCCTTGTCTCTCTCTCTCATAGGTAAGCAATTAAAAGATTTTGAAACAAAGTCTGATAAAAAAATGAAAGAGATATTCCTTAGGATTCATAACGTGAGTTCCTAAAAAGATTTGGTAGCTTTTCACTGTATTTGTAATGGCAACACTTAACTGGGACATGTGATGCACCTCCATTACTTCTCTGTTCTAACTTAAACAAAAATCTGGGGTTTGTGTAAACGCCTGTTTCCTGTAGTACTAAAAAGGAAAGACAAGCTGAAGAAGAATAACAAAAAAACAATACTGAAACTTTCTTAGGACCCTTAGAATATAATATCCTTCATATTTAACATTTAATTTTCTTCTTTGAGAGAAATCGTTGAAATTGAAAGTAGTGGTTTGCAATTGCATTAATAGAGTTCTTGGGACGTTTTCAGTGTATACATTTCTTTCCCGACGTTGCTTGGTTTACAGTGGCCCCTAGTGTTGAATCTCTGAACTTCCCATGCCTCTTGTACGATCAGGGGACTTGGAAGTTTTTTGGCCTTTGTTTTCATCTTCAACCGTAATGTCTGTCTTTTACTTTTCGAAGTCCATTCTTATTCATCCAGTATTTGGCATTAAATATTAATGCAGAAAATATTTCATAGATATCTGTACTACTAGATAAGGTTTAATGACAGGTAACAGTTATTAACAGAAGATAGTAACCAAGATGACTACTAATTTTTAATGTAATTTGGTGTCACCCAGAATATTCATCAAGTTGATGTGTAGTGCTCAGCTAACAAATCCCTATATATCAATACTGTCATTTTCTCTCAGTTTTTTTCCCCCTCTGCCTTGTTACAAATAATTTTAAAACTTTCGTAATATAATTTCCTTTTCAGAGAAAGACAGTAAACAATAGTATATGAACTCTTCACTCTTATGATCTGAGCCTTGAAAGTGAAAAGCTTAGCTACCTGTAATTCAATTTGTTTTTCTCATGGAAAATCCTCTTTTACAAGCATGGCATGTTTTGCCTTCCCTACTGCAGTAACCCTTACATGCAAAATTAGATAAAAGTAGTAATAATTAATCTTTTTTTAATTATCTCAGGGTATATAATAAAAGGTTCGAACTCTTGTTAGAATCTAGTGTTGTAGAACTACTGTCTCATTTATTCTACTCACTTCAGTTTGCAGAATTGGAGCAGTCAGCATGTGAAAGAAGTTCAGATGTATACTCCCTAACTTCTAAAGATTGCGAGTTACATTACGACTTGCAGAGTTTTATGTGCCTTAATAGGCACAATAGTGCTTTTCTGAGAAACCCAGTTTTTAAGAATGTTGTAAATAATTATAAAGTTTGTCTCCTTAACAGAGGACATTTATTTCTGTTGCACAGGCTACTCCCTCAGACGAACACGCACCACCGCCAGGTATTTGGAGGTAGCGTTTAAATGAGAGACAGTTCCGATCTTGCAGTCTTTTCCTGCAGTGTTGAGCCAAACACAGATTTTCTGTGAGAATTTTACCTCTGTGCTATGGATACATGTGAATGAATAGAAACCTAACAAGTGAATGGACAGTGAATTGTATTTCCTTAGTCTGTCTTTTCTAGCAAATAATAATTGATGGTATGCAATCAAACAAGGTTGATTGATCCTGCATAGCTGTGCAGACAAGCAGGGAGTGCTGAGGAAGCTGCTCCCTTCACTTTTGACCCATTGGCAGAACTCACTCAATAAAAGGACTGGTGCAGCATAACAGCAGTAAAAGAGTAACTGGTTGCTATGCCCAGATATGTCTCTCTTCCTGTATTCCTGGCATCTTCATGGTTTAATGACCTCGTACTCCAGTAGATGCTGTTGATGTTGAGTTGCCTTTTCAAGCACTTTTTGGTTTGAAGTACTATCCAGTTTCAAAATTTCCATTTAATATTTCAGAAAACGCGATAAAAATGTGGCAGCACATGAAGTAAAGTTTCAAAAAATAGATTGGATAGAAAGGCTTCCCTGAGTGGAGAAAAACTTATAAAATGCTGTTTTGAAAGAGCAACATAGTGTTAGAAAGAGATTCTCTCATATTTTCCCCTCTCAGAAAAGGCATAACCCATACAGGAGAAATTAATAAAAATGCTCCTGACAGAACATTAAACATCATTGCTAAGGGAGTGATCTGTTTGCCCTAACACAGGCATTTAGTTCCCTTCTGGACAGTATCATTTATGATGCCTGGCCTCCAGCCACTGCTGCAGGAGGTTGCAGATCTACTGTAGGTTCTATTTCTATCTGTCAATGCTGGGAGGATATCTCAGACAAATTTGGGCATCTCAGATGTCACTCAGTTTAAGGAGTCTGTGTTGCTTCCAAAATAACTGTAATAATTCAGTATGGCAGTGCTGAATCACATTTATAATCTTATTTCACTAGTTCAGATGGTGTGGGTTTAAGCTTTTCCCATCTGTCTGGCTTGTTAAACAGTCAGAACACTAATGCTTGATTTTCTCTTATGTCTGTAAGAAGCCTAAAAGTCCTTAGAAAGGTCAGGAAACAAGAGAGGATTTTTGCTCCTTAACTGATCTAGAAAAAAATCTTTTACCTGAAACTTAAGAATTTTAAAAGTTGTGCATCTTTACAGTCAGATGCATAATTATGTCTACAGCAGAGCAGCCACACCTGTGCATAGCAAATAGGATGTGTAGCGCAGTTAGGTTAGTTCTGGTACCCAGGCTAAGTAAGTGGTGTTGCATGGCACTGCTCTGTTCTGTGCCTGTCCCACACATCCTAATGCAGTTCTGCACTGTGAAAGCTGAATGTAGACTTTTGAAACCACAACTTAGTCCTTATGAAATTGAAAATTAGACTTTTAGTTTCTAAAATCAGTACTTTATTCTAAAATATAAGGCTGTAATCCATGAGAGAAGGGCAGGGAAATGGGAATTACCATTTTCTGTGATTGTCAGTATGACTACAATTTTTCTTAAAGCTACTGTCCACTGTAGCAAGAAGGGGGTAAAAATACAGACAGTTCATTAAACATTTTCTTTGTAGCAGCTGTTTGGTGTCTGAGGCAGAGAGATGTTCCTAATATTGGCAACAGTCCAGTAAATAAAAAACACACCCAAAACCAAACAAAAAAACCCAAACACCCTTCCCCCCGCCAAGGAAGTACATGAAATCAAGGATAGGGAAAAAAACCCCAGTATATTAGAATACCTATGAGAAATAACTGTTTAAACTATCTTATTTGACAAATTTTTACCATGTGTTCCCAACTGTTCTTTAAAAGCAAAAAATTTGAAATTTCAGATTAAACAACAGGTCGTGCATAATGTATTACTTATGTAGTTTATATTTCCTGTTTTGATTTCTTCAATTCCTTATTACTAAAACCCCCACACTTTTAAAAAAATAAGGATTTGGTAATTACCATTATTAATTCCCAGCTAAAATGTGACTCATCACATATAGCATTATATGTTTAGTGTTGGTAGAGTCAATGACACAAGTCAAATTCATTGTCTCTTCACCAAAGCTTAGAAATGTTTGAATTTTGCAGTTTGTTTCAGGTTATTGTAAAATGATCAATCAATAATATCTACATTTGATCAAAATGCAGGTAGAATTGTCTGTTCATTTACTTATAAAAACTGAATCCAAACTTGTGAATCTCAGATTTTTGTTAAAGCTCATTTGCACTTGATGCTTTTTGGGTGCTGTAAGAGATGATTTGTTCTCGATGAGAAACCAAGACTGAATTACTCTGTTTGCATTGAAATCTTTCTACTTGTAAGGTAAAAAAGCCTCCACCCATCTTTTGGAACCTTAATAAACAATGCAATTTTTCCTTTAAGTACAATTTTCCATCTCTTTTTGGTTGCATTCTAATAGTATTTTTAATTGGCAAATTCATTATACCTATATATTTAAGTTACTGTAGAAGCTGAATTCACTGGCTGTTTAGGATAGAATAGTTTAAATTATAGCTTCTGAAGATATTTAGAAAGAGTAAAGTCCTAGCTACTGTATTTATTTTTAGTTTTTTGCTCAGTGTGTTTTCAGCAATTTTTGTTCTCCAGCAAACTGACTAAATTTATTCGACTGTATTTGAACAGCTTATTTAACTATACAGTAAAGCTGATTCATATTTAAATTATAAAGTCTTTGAGCAGTTACAAACAAGTTCTAAAGCCCCACATCCATTTTGCAGCTGTGTACAAATAGAGATTTATGCTGAAATAATGGTTTTGGCACAAGGCAAGGATCTCCTGCCAAAGGCTTGCCTCAAGAGCAGGCTTTCAGCTACAAGACTTTCACTGGTAGTAGCAGCTTTCTCCCAGCCACAGTCTTTTGCAGGGAAAGGCCTGTTGATGACCATGAACTACACAGCAAACAAGGTAGCAAGCTTGGCAGTGGTGCTTAGAATTGAGCTCGCTCTCCAGGTGCCACAGTATGGTTAAAGCTGACATTCCTGTGAAACATGAGATTTTTGCACTTAAATGCTGACTACATGTGTGCTAGAGCTGATCCTCCCTTGTCACTTGCAAAAAGTGTCATTAATACATGTGGAAATGTCATCACTGAAATGTGGATGCCCTACTTACAGCACCTGTCTTGCTGGCCACAGGCACCTCTCAAGTGCCTGCTCAAAGGCTGCCATACTGCTTGAACCACATTCCTTTTAGCTTTGGTGTTCCCTGTCTTTGTCTTTCAGTTGATAATTATGAACTACGTTGAAGTCTCTCTAGTTATGAAATGATTTATGTAAGAAAAATTCAGAACTATGGCTTTTTATTTCTACTGGCTAGTATTTCACTCTCAGCTTGTTTGATTAGCCTTCTTGTGGCATTATAATGCACTCAGCCTGAATGAGACTGGGCATCTATGAAAAGAAAACTCTAATTTGCACTGCATAAGCTTCTTTGCCTTTTTTTCCCGTCTGTTTAGAGTGTGGTGGTCGGTTGAAAGCTGAAACCAAGCCCCAAGATCTGTACTCACATGCTCAGTTTGGTGATAACAACTATCCAGTTCAGGCGGACTGCGACTGGCTTCTGGTGGCAGAGCGTGGCTATCGGGTTGAGTTAATGTTTCAGACTTTCGAGGTTGAAGAAGAGGCAGACTGTGGTTACGATTATGTGGAGCTCTTTGATGGTCATGATAAGGCAGCAGTGAGACTTGGTCGATTTTGTGGATCTGGGGTAAGTAACCAAGTATAAAACATTTTCTTTTATTTGTATGACAAAAAGAACAAGAAAGGAAGAGGAAGGACAGGGTCAAGAAGGGATGAGGTACAGTTATTACACCTTATAATGAAGGTTCTAGATTATCTGCTTCAGGTTTTGGTTGTTTTGTTTTTTGGTTTGGTTTTGTTGTTCGTTTTTTTTTAATATAAATTTACAGGCTTGTAGTACAGTCAGTCCTTTGAAATATTTTCAACAATAAATATTCTTACCTATTTTTGAGCGAAGTATTATAATGTTATGTTAAGCTTTAGGTACCTGGCAGTGGAGTGTTTATCAGCACCCAAAAAACATGTAACAGCTTTTTCAGGGTTGGAAAGTATCACATCAAAATTCTTTCAATTTGAGTGAAGAAGCCAATTTACCAGTGGGAGGGGCGGTTGGGAATTATTTATAGTATGCTTATCTGCAACTTAAGTCTGATTTTAGGGGAAAAAAAGTGCTCTTAAACTGGTGATTAATGTGGGTCTTAAGAAAACCCTGAAATCCTATATGCATCTCTGACATGTTTTTACTGTGAGACATGGAGGAAATTGCCAGGTGACATCGTGAAAAGTCTGTGTCCTATTTCTCCTTTTAGACTTGCATTGGTCTGTCAGCTGCTGGCCCTGTGAAAGCTGGTGCAATGATCCCACAAGTCCTCATCAATTCTTTATATGTGTGCCAGTGCAAGCACACTTTCATACATATACCCTTTGCCTAGATAAATAAATTCCTAGCCTATAACGGAGAGCTAAATAAGATAGAAGTATTCTGTCTGATGATGTCAAATAGTATCATGTGAGACACAGTGGAATTACATGATGATGCATATCAGGAAAAGAGAAATATCTATAAGAAAAACATGTGAATGAAGGGGATAACTACACAGAGTGGACAGGTAAATTATTTTTTTATTAATTTATTTTAGCCACCAGAAGAAATTTATTCAGCCGGAGAAGCTCTTCTACTTCACTTTCACACTGATGATACAATCAACAAGAAAGGATTTCATATACGATACAGAAGTATAAAATATCCAGATAGTGTGCACACCAAAAAATAACACAAGAACCTCTATGCCAGAAAAGGAGAGTGAGAAAGTAAGAACGCACAGAAAAAAGAAAGGAGGGCGTGTCCTTTTTTTTTAATTGAAGTTATTAGCACAAATGTTTAATATAAGTTCAGTTGAAATGCCGACTTACAAGACCAGAGACTGAAATAAAATATAAGAACAAAATCACCTATCCCAGTGGAATAGTCAAGATGATGATGTCCAGGCTCCATACTTGACTGTCTCTGCAAAGCTTGTGAAAGGACTATGCGTGCAGGGAGAATATAAAAGCTTTTGTTAATGGTTCGACATTTGCTAGAACTGCGTGCAGATTCAATCAGTTGCATTCAAGGGAAGTGACCCTGCAGACCATTCTTCCTTCTGACAATTGTGTGGTGTCTGGGAGGAAAAAAAGCTCTTTTAGGTCACACACTCAAAATACCGTCCTCCTATCTAGTTGCTTTGACTTTGTATCCTGCATACAGTGTGTACAAGGACTTGAAAGAAGATATGAAATCGGAAGGTTTCCCCTCATTATTCTGTATTTTTTACCAATTCATCGGTCATATCAGGTTATCAGTGTTTTAAACTGGAAAATCCTACTTCTGAAACATAACTGATCTATAGAGTATTTTGTTTTACTAATAACTGAGAAGTCTGAACTGTTACATCAGTCATCCCTAGTGACCAATCACTGGTTGACTGAATTTGCAGAGTTAAGCATCTGAAAATGCTTGGTTTACTGGTTAAGTAAGCTATCTCTGATGATGTGCTCTTATTTTGCACTGAATATAGAAAGAGACTGAGTTGAAAACCTGTCCTGAATCAAAATCAATATCCATGCAAAAGAGAAACAATCAAGGATCATCTGGAACTCCTCCTACTGAATTTGTTTTCAGCAGTACATTTGAAAATACTGCTAAGCTTTATTTCTTCAAACCTTTTTGTGAATGAGCTATATGCCTGGTTTAGCTACTCAGAAATGAAGCTGTAATAGTATCCAAGAGAGAAGTTTCCCAAAGACAGGGTTTTTTTCTGAGAGTAAGTATATCCATGATGGTTAAAAAGCAAAATAGAAAAACAGACCCAGGATTAGTTTGATATCAAGAGTGAATTCCTATGGTGCTATTCCATGAACATTAAAAACAAAAACAAACCAAGAAGTTTTAGACTTTTGAGCCAACAGTTTGCAGATCATGAATGTCTCACTATACCTGGCTGCATCTGGAAAAGGAAGGCTTTACTGCTCCGAGGGAAAGTGGGTTGCAATGGCAGCGCTATTCCTGCGGAACAACTACTACTATTGCCTTAGAATCCTTGCACACGATCAGACAGATCTTCCTGTAGATACACCTCTAATTTGATAAATAATTGGACAACTCGGTCATCTTAGAATACATTAACAAAAGGATCTTCAAGCAGAAGAGCAGAAGCCCCATCTTCAGAGCAAGATCATCTGCTGTAAATACAGTGACCTGCTTTTGATGTAGAGACATGTTACATTTAGAACTGAGATATTCTATGTGCTTTAGGCCATACATGACTTTAGTCATAATGTATATGCATTATGTAAGTATTGTATGAATGAGTGCTCCAGGGGAGTGAGAGGTATTGTATGGGTGAAAACGGAATTGTTTCTTTATGTGCCAAGTTCTATCAGGACCCTGTTTGACTGTAGCAACTTTTCTTTAAAGGCTTCATAGACAGAGAACAAGGACTTCTAGTTGGCAAGAATCAAGTTTAAATGAAGTATTATGTTTCACTTACAAGAAATATTATTTTGATATCCTTTGATGTAAGTTGCTGCTCAGATTAGCTTAGTTTTTGTTTCCTTACTATGAACATACATTGGCACTAATAAATCTGACCTTTTTTATAAAAATAAAACCCAAATGTCTGTATATGTGTCTTTGGTTGTTTTACAGCACTGTTACTTCTCATATATGTTTTCCTTTTTAGGCAGCTGATGTGTGTGAAGTTCAAAAATTTAACAACTTCTGTATTTTTATAATGCTGCTTCACTGTCTTTTTGGTTCATTTTTGACCATGTTTGCACAAGAAATTAACCACAAACATTTTCTCCAAGGTCTTTTACTACAAAATTCGCCAGAGATTTTACTATAGTTTAAAAAAATAAAATGTATTCTTAATGTTGTTACATAATTTATCGGTTGAGTGGAATTTCAGTGCTTAAACTTCTTACAGGAAAAGCAAGCAGCAACAGAAGCAGTCTCTCCCTGGCATAGTTAGTCAAAAAGAGTTGGGAAAGGCTGAGGCTGAGAGCAAAAGCAAGTTTCCGTGTTATCTTTTCTTTACTTTTCTGTTCCAGTCTCCCCCTTAATATTATCTCTCTTCTGTTTGCTAAAAAAAATATTTTAAGTCTTCCTTATCTCTAAGTTTGGCTTTCTTATTCCCCTCAGGGTTATTTTAACAACCATATGGTTGAGCCAAGATCATTATTTTTATGAGGGCTTTTTTTTTGTTGTTGATTCATACAGGCCCCTGTATAAATCCCACTGTCCCAGGTTAAATAGTGCAACTGGAGTGGATGGAGAAGAGGTTGGAATGGGTAAGCTGAGGGCGACAACATAGAGTGTATTTCCAAAACCCTGTGGAAGGTGATTCTTTACAGTCATATCAAAGTACTGTTTTTGAGGACTGCACGCCTGGTATTATTCCACATGGAATGTGTAGAACCCATAAGAGAGCTGTTGCCATAACTTTGAATACAAAGTTTGATTTTATTTCTCTAATTGTTTATTCCTTTGTAGATCACATATGCTTAAGAGTGGTGAAAATGCAAAAGGTGTTCTTAATGATTATCTTGATGATAAATGGACCATATGGATCATATCTTTGCATTGGCCGTGATCCTAGTCTGTGCCTCATGGTGCTATCAGATGCTATTAGAAACAGCTATTTATAAGTCTTAGGAGGTTTTTCCTGATGTAATGGAAATGACATATGTAATGAACTCCTCACTTAGGGGAAGTATGCCTTATAAATAGGCTAACAATAAAAGAACTGAAAAAAAAATTTTGATTTCTGAAATAGTGAAAAGCACTGTGGGTTAACCAAAGAAAACCACTTTGAAATGCAGAAATTTGTTCACAACATATTCATTAAAGATCTTGCCTTTTATTCAGCAGTCAACAAAAAAGACACAAATTCAGTTCTAGCTTTGAGACTTAGTTACAGTGCATTTACTGGTAACATTTCCAACAGAGTGAAGATGATACTCACTTATTCTGCTTCCTATTTGACATAAACTTTTTTGACTGTGGCAAAACTGATGGATTTAAATTACTTTTCCTGTAGCATAGAGCAAAGTTTTCTTTTCAACTACTTAAAGAGCTTCTGACATGTGCTAAGTCTTATTCTTTAATGTTGTTAAATTCAGCATAAGGTGTTATGTTGAGTATGCTGGTTCTGTGTGGCTGACTGACTCTTGGAGAATTTGTCTGCAGCAGACCATATTCTGTGATTAATATCATGCTCAGATAAGATGGAAGGTATGCTTGTGAGAGGCTTTCCTTCTGTACTTAAAAGAAAAAAAAAGGAGAGAAAAAGTAAGAAAAAAAAATAAAAATAATGAGTGAAAGCCAGTTAAAATGGTTGCCTTACATAGAAACTGTGAAGGTCAAGCTGAAGTGAATAAAGCAAGGTAGGTGCACACACAGCAGATATTCTGTTCATTGCTGGCCTTTTCTTCAAGTCTACAATATATTTGAGTAATCTTACCTAGCTGTGAGATCCATGAAACAGCAAGTTGACCTAAGCATGGTTGAGAGTCAGTTCAGATCCTTAACACAGTATTGCAACATTACTTTTTCTTTGAAAGCAGATTGCTTTTGAACCACTGTAAAAATTAGATTGATTGGGTGAAAGCTTTATCCAACTGGGTAATCAGTTTTGCAATTTTGCTATGTTTTCAGGCAAGTGACACACCTTATTTTTTATAACAGAGGAAATTGTTGTTGACCTCATCTCACAGGCTGTGTACTGCAGCACCATAGAGTGTGGTCACTGTTGAGGCACAATAGAACTTTCTTTTGTAATTAAATGGTTATGTTCTGGCAAAATTTGCAGATCTCAGAATTTAGGGACCTGGCATGGGTATATAATTTCTGGAAAGTATTCAGTTTTAATATAGACCTGGCTGGTAACCAGAGGGGTTTTATCCTTTGACTTGAGGTCTTAAATTGGATTCAAATGAATAGTAGGAGAGGATAGTTTATATCACATTAACATGTGATCATACAGATTGACACAACCTTATCAAAAGACTTGCTCTTATTTTGATTTTATTATTGGTGATTGTGATTCAATTATTAAATGATGGTTCTAAAAAAGAAAGAGGGGCCAAAACAAACAAATTGCCTATAAAAGCAAAAAATAAAGATACTACAGATACAACTACATTACATTAAAAAAATGTAGTCTCCAAAGTCAACACTGTTGCTGATATATTATTTTTTCAATGCGTGCTTCATATTCTTTAAAAATGCTTTATACTATATTGCTTTAACTTACCTGAAGGAACAGTTAGATGATTAATTACATTGGTTGGTGAATTTTTCAAGCAGAGAACTGAAGACAACATAAGAAACTACTTGTTTTGGTCCTTAATAATATATATCCAGAGTGTATATACCTGTTTGTGAGAGGGAGTAACACTCGGCTATTGCTCTTTTAGGTTCAGGTTTTTTTTCTCCTCTAGTACTCCCAATTTTTTCTTCTCTAAGCTGAATACTTGGGACAACATTTTCATGTTATTCCATGTGATCTAATTCAATTAATCAAAATAATAGGCAGCTGTTTAATACTGTTATTTCATGGGATCAGGATAAATAAAGTCTGATTAAAACAAAAAGAACGAAGAAAAATGCACTTTGCAAGTTATTCCTTGTTAGCAAATGTTCACATTCACCCTGGTTCTCATTCTGACTTAACAAAGTAAACAAGATGTGGCAGTTGCAAAAAATATTTAGGGTATGGTTTTTTATAGTTTTATAGATTAACAGTGAAAGGAAACATTAGCAAGGCTCGAGTCTCTCTTTTGATCCTATCTCTTTGTTTTCTCTCATGTGTTTTCTTTGTAACAAATCTTATCCAAATCCAAGATTAAATGATATTACATAAATATTTATATAAATATTTATATTTTTATATATCTGTCTATATATATGTCAGATTTTGTGAGCATGTCTTCAAAGACCTTCAGGTGTAGTAATTCTTCCTATGTTCTTGGGACTCCTGGAAAGGATCACAGAATTTTTACATATATGTTAGAGTGTGTTTACCATGTGATAGCAACATCTAGAATAAAAGTAATGCTAATAATAATTCGGAATGTAAAGTCTTTTAGAGCATGTTCAATGACCTTTCCTCTCCCTCTATGGTAATGGTACAATTGGTGCTTTCTAGGCACATGTCAGGTAAGTGGCCACACAATGAAATCCAATGAAGGGAATTCATGATGAAAAGCACATTTTGGCTCTCATACAGCATGTGATTCTCACACAGTAGAATGAGATTGTTTAGAGCATGTTACAAGAATATATGTAGGGTAAACAAAATGAATTTGAACAGTACATTGTAATTAGTGAAGGAAAACAACTTGTATTACAATAGATATAAAACAATATGATCTACACTTGCAACCCGGATATTGAGTCAAAATTTGAAAGTAGAATCTTAGTATATAGCTGGTGCTGACAGTTGTTGAGATGCTTTTACTGAGATAATGTTCTAAAGAGCTGGATGGACAAAAGCTGACTTTGAGATGTCTTGAGATATTAATATGCTTGCCTAGTTTACATTGTTGCTATCTCTTTGGATGGTTGTGATACAAACAATTTTCATTAGTAAAATCCTTGGCCTTGGCTATGTTATATAGGAAGATCACATGGAGGTGAAAATCACAGAATCACAGAATATGGCAAGTTGGAAGGGATTCACAAGGATAGTTGAGTTTAACTCCTGGCCCTGTACAGGACCATCCCCAAGAGTCACACCATGTCCCTGAGAGTATCATTCAAATGCTTCTTGAACTCTGCCAGGCTTGGTGCACTGACCACTTCCCTGGGGAGCTTGTTCCAGCACCCAGCCATCTTCTTATTGAAGAACCTTTTTCTAATATCCAACCTAAACCTCCCCTGACACAACTTCAGGCCATTCCCTCAGGTTGTCACTGGTTACCATAGAGAAGTGATCAGTGTCTGTGCCTCTGCTTATCCTCATGAGGAAGTTGTAGACTGCAATGAGTTCTCCCTTCAG
>JAWWLV010000144.1:34203195-34213253 GCA_035041135.1 Platyrinchus mystaceus
TATGACAAATAATAAAGAAGCTCCCACATTGATAACTCATTAATTTTATTGATGTTTGGCTGTATGGTTGACTAAATACCTGAGACATAATCTGAACATGATTTTTGCGATAGAAAGGTAATTAAAAAATTTAACATAGATTCCAAAAATTTCCAGCTAGGTCTAATTATTTATAGAAACCCTCTGCATGTATATAACATACATATGTTCAAGTACATACATAAGATTTTAGCAGGAAAATGCAATGAAATGTTAGAAACCATCAGACTTGACACTTGATTCAATAAGATTGAATTGCCACTTCCCCCCTCTCTATTTGCATATGCTTTTGTTTAAACCTGTAATCATCGTTATTATAGATCCCTTCCTATTCACTGTAAAGAACAGAAAGTGCTCATTTCAAGGAACCTTTTTGTTCCCCTGTGTAACCCAACACCTATTTACTGTTCAGTTTCTCTCTGAAAAGATTTAACACACTTTTTTGTGATCTATTTTTTCCATTTCATCCTTTTTCGTATTCAGAAGGACTTTTGAAAGGATGACTTTCTTTTGAGCACGTCTGTCTTAGTGCATTCTCCTTTGACAGAAACAAAATTTAGCTGTATAAGGGATGTGAGAAACTGTGGTGTGTGTGTCACACACTATTGTCTCGAAGAATAGTGCTTCTGTTAGTGATTAAAGGTAACCAGCAGTCAGTCCTTCAGCAGACCTAAACAGGCAGGGGCAGCAATTACACTCATTTTGTGTTCTTCCTGGCCAGATGAGCAGAGGTAGGTGGTTGTGATGAGAAGCAGGAAAACCGGAAAGAGGTATTTTATTTTTCAAGGTGGGGAAGAGACCATCAGGTCTTTTCATGGTTTAGCAGCCTGCACTGGGTGCAGTTGAGACCCTCTGTTTCAGACCTTTGTATTGACTTGTGGTGCCATGTAGAACTCAGGGCTGAATTCCTCTCTGTGTTTAAGATGACTGCCTCCTTTTTCTTTGGCTTTATTAAAGCAAAACTTTGATCCCATGTTTACAGCTTCGAACAAATTCATAGTTTTGAAGTATGTGTAGTTTTCTTATGACCAGGGTTACTTTAGATCATTTTACAATATACCTCAGGAAGCTGAGTATTTAATGAAGCAAAAAGACAACTTTTACAACTGTTACTTCTGTGAATACTGAAGTAAATATATTAGAAATCTGAGGCAACTTTTGATTCTTTCTGTGTTTTGTTGCTCATTATTTGTTTGTTTGGGAAGGAAGAGTTTGCTCACATTTTTAATGTTGATAGTGACCTTCATGATTTGAGTTAAAAACAAATGGAGCAGAGCAAATTACTTAGGCACCCAAGCATGTTCTCAGCTTTGCCACACTGAAATATTTGTTTATTCTGCAGGGCTTTGGGAAGGCAGCCCAAAGGCTTTGTGAGATTGAGGGCCATAAAAGATGGAACAGGTGGAAATGCCTGATCTTTCCCTGTAGTAGCTCTTTATATGCCACTGCTGCATCTTTGGGGCATTTTTGTAAAATAAGTGCATGCTAAACAAAAGAAAAGTGATGTAGACTGTATGTCAATGAGATGGCAATAAAATTACTCGTTGTAGATGATGCTGAACAGTACTGCATCCATCTGCTCCTATTAAGTGAAATTAGATGCACTCCATTTTTTTATGGTTAGATGACAACAGAACACATAACAATACGTGTCAGAATTATTGGTTACCAGAGGCATTATTCAGATTATTCCATCTTTATTCTTCCATACCTTCATTCTTTTCTGTATACACATCATAACTCCTTTAAAATGGCCCTGAGGTAAATGAACATGGACTTTTAGCAGTCATTTAGAAACGTGATTTTTTAAACAAAAAATCTTTAAAATTCTTTGTTGTCACTTCAAATGCAACAACTCAACCACAAAGAGAGAAAAGTAATTTAAGAAAGCTTCCAAAATGGTGCATGCAATATAATATTTTTTACTTCAAGCTACTGTTAAGTTTCTGATCACAGCAACTTTAGCTGCTAAAGCAGAAAGCTTAAATTTGTAGCCCTACAGTCAGTGTAAAGTCACAAATTAGTGTGCTCTGAAAATAGGAGTGTGCAGGTTTTTTTATTGATGTAGTATAGGTACACCTTCAAAGCTTTTTTTCAGATAAACTTCCAATGAGGTTTTAAACCAACCTTTAAACTGTGTTCTTAAGCTTTTGTGATTGCAAGTTGACATATTTCACAATATTGGTTGATGCTTTGTAGGTACAGTGCAGTGTCAAGGAGTAGTCAGGTGTGAAAAGCTATGCATAATTGTTCAAGAAAAAACGTGTTATTGTTAATTTCTTTCCCCTTCTCCTATGCCTTTTCAGTATTGTGCTGTCTGTGAAATAGCAGCAGATTTTTTTTTTTTAATATGACCGATTGGGATTGCCATAAATAAGCAGATGTCTTTCACTGACCTGTGAAATACCACAGAGATGGGAGTGAAAGCACAAAGTCTGAACAGTTGCCTCACCTCACTTCACTTTGCAAACAGTTAATGTGGGTGTTTCTTCATTGGATTCTGTAAGCATGAATACTTCCACAGAAGCTGAATCTATTTTATTTCTACAGCTTTTGTACTGGAAAAGAGATGAATTTTCAAATTTTCAAGAGCACCTGAGTGTGAGTTATTCCCAAATCAAACATCTCCCATGGAGATTTCTGATTAAAAACGTTATAAAAAATAAAATCTGAAATGACATGGTAAAAGTTTAGCACAGTGGTTAGGTATTGCAAAGAGAGCTAATTTAACCTGCTTCTAACTAATGTAAATTGAATTCTGTATTATTAGATTAATGTTGTTAACTATCTGTTATGGAAAACTAGTTCCTTCATTGCAGCCTTAAAAATCACTAAATAATTTTATGTAATAGCCTTTAATTTTATGGGATTTCACCTCTAAAATCATGCTGGTGCAGATGTGCTGAAGTAATTTCTTAGAACAGGAAGCATTAGAAAATTGGTGTCAAAAAAACTAATCTGGGTTTATTAGCTATGATGCAGGAGTGGTATGAATTCTTCCATTGCAGAGTACAAAATTTAAATCTACTGTGCCTGTGACTTCTATACGCAGAGAGGCTGGAAAAGAAGTTGAATATGATATGCTGCATATTTTATGTATTTGTGTGCTGCAAATCAAAGGTCTCATCTGAACCCCCTGTACTGAAAAACCTTTAAAAGACTTTATTAGAGGTCACAGTGGTGAAAACGCACAGACAACCATTTTTAAATGACTGGTTGAATTTAGAGACAATTACTTAGTCTAAGTTAATGGTCTGTAAAACAACCATGAAAAAACTGAAACTGTTTCAGAAACAGATTGCAGACGGGAGAACCAGGCGTTTGAAGCATCTGAAGACCTGTAACCCACGTGTGAGGATAGAGAAGCTGAAACAATCTCTCTCAAACTTGGTACAGTATTTTAAGCCTCAATTGGTAACTGTAGGCCAAGATCAAACATAACACATGAACTACAAAATGCAGTTGCCCCTACATATCCAAGAAATATTTTTCCCTATGGAAACAGCTCCAGCTTCGGGTCAGACAGAGGAAATCTAATGCTGCCTCATATGCACACCTTTCCCATTGCCCTTGAATTAAGCACATAAAACCCGGTGCAGATTGCCCACTCCATGCAGAACCATGGGCAAAATTAGGCTTATTTGAAAAATATTTTATGCCTTAAACAAGCAAAATCATACTGGCAACTCACCCAGGGCCAGCACTATTACCTACTTCTCAGCTTCTTGACAGAGAACAGAGTTCATGAAGAAGTTTATAGATGGTACAGCTGCTGCTGCATCAAAATCACATAAAGAGCTACAGTCTTCTGTCAAGAACCAATTCCCACAAAAGCTTCCCCTTCTTGACTGGCTCGGAAATGTGGGAAAGCCTTGATCAAGTGTGATTTAATCCCCTCCTGGATCATTCCAACCATTTTTCTATTGCAGGTACAGAGACTCCCAGTGAAGCTCGGTGTGGCTTCAGAGCCCAGGAAGCCTTGGGGAGCACATTCTCCATGAGCCTTTGAAGGTCCAATGAAACAAGTACGTATTATAAGAAAAGAGGGGTTGGGAGGAGGGAAGTCAGTGAGTACCTAAGAAGATGAAGACTATTCAACAGTGGAAGATAGCTTCAAAGAGTATGTGAGGATAAGAGGTGCAAAAGATGTAAGGAAAAGAGAAACGGCTATAAGTGTAGCTGAAGAAAAAAAGCAGCCTTTCATATCTCTTTCAGAGATATGAGGAGATTGTTTCGTTTAAATTGAAAGGTGAGCACTCCCTGGAGATACTGGCAATACCAGGATGATGAAGGAGGAGCCTGAATATAGTTACTTGCCCCTGAGTCCGAAATGAGTTTATGATTGGACCTGAGGCTGTAACTGCAACAGGAGATGAGGAAAATACAGAGAATGGATTTGTGCCAGGCAGAGAGGTCTTGCACAGTTGGCTGAAAAAGCAAACTATATGTAGTAAGACCATAGAAAGGGGAAAGAAGAGATTGTGGCTGCATTGCAGGACCAGATTAGAGATTAAAAATTAAGAGGAGAAGAGCAGCTTTTTCTGTTTTTAAGGCAGTCAAGTATGTAGCCTTAATCATTAACCAATACCATACCTGATGGGAAAGTCTATCCTTTAAAAAATATAGAAGTTCAGGCACAGCAGGAGTCAAAAGTGAAAGCTTTAAATAATCAATTATAAAAGCAAAAAAAGTGAAAGTATCAAACGGAAATAAATGAGGGGCCCATGCAAGGTTTCATGGTTCTTACTGAGCACAGCTTTAATGAGTCATGAGCAGGGAAAGGCAGCCACAGCGGTGAATTCAGGCAGAGGACGCTTGGGGTTTAATTTAAAATTTCTTCTGAGGGGGAAAGTTCTGGGTGGGGCGAGAGGTTCCTGCCCAGCTGGCAGCCATGTGTGGGCAGGATTTGCTGTCCACAGGAGTGTACATGTGTTGCAGGCTTCTTGTAACTGCGCTGTGATTTACTACCTCTTGCTCCATTGAAAACATGAGATCTGGTTTTGATTTGGCTTGCAAACACTGGATTTTAATAACTCCAGTGGCAAACTTGTCAGAGTGTAATAAGATCCTTTCAGCCATTAAGCCAATCTGCTTTATTGTATTTACCTGGGATTTTTTAAGGCTGCTCCTGCTTTAGTTTCTGCTTGCATTTGTAATAGCCCTTTTGTACTCTGAGATGATGTATAAGTAATTATCTGAATCCTCTTTGCTCATGTTATTGATATACTTCTCTGATCTCCCCTTATTAATTTTCTCCCTAAATGAGCATTTTTAGTCTTTTTTGACTAGAAACCTCCTGACGCCACTGAATAATATTTTCTTTGTCCCTTGTGCTCTTGTGGTTTTGCTGCATTTCCCTGGCATTGGTTGATGTCTGGAAGTAGATCACTGAATCCTCACTTGAGACTAGCTTGGGAGGAGGACGCTTGTCTCCTTTGTTCCTTAGAAAATCTCCTCCATTTACATACAGGTCTTACAGGCTGCTTTGCCCAAAGTAATAAGGTGGTCAAAAAGACAGTTTGGCAAATGAAAGGTAGATCAGGCTTTCTTGTCTTGCTTAGAGACCCGAAGGATTTTACCCCAGAACTGAATAATAGAACAGAATTCAAAACCACATATATTTCCCCACAATTCCTGACCATCATTCAGTCCTGTAGGAGTTACTATAGAGTAGCTCTGACAGGGCAGCCATGACTCTGGAAATTTCCATAGCACACATGCACAGAGAGTGAGTACCATACTTATGGAAAATGTTGGGGTTACTGTGCACACGTTGCACAGTGTATTCACTCACACTACACATCCTGTCTTTGGATTTACTGCACATAGTCAACACAGCAGGTAATTGTGTTTACCATCTTGGAATTCCTTGAAAGAAATAGAGAAATGTTAATTTTCTTTTTCTAGATAGACAATCTGTCTCCTCCTTTCTTGAGCTATAAGGATCCAAAAGGATCTTTAGCAGTCAGAACTGACAGTTGAAGACAACCAGGGAAACTCCAAGTAAATGCAAATTTCTCCATCATGAGTAAGGCACTTTGGGTGGGATGGTCTTCCTTGACATTGGCCACAGTGTGAAGTGACTAAGACACTGTAAAATCACATGTGAGAAAAGGCAGCTATAGTATTTATTTCTGGGTAATAGGACAAAATCTATTTTATACTTTCAACCATGATAAAACTGATATTTAGTCAACAGGAACTGAACAAATGTTATCAAAACATTTAATCCTCTGCTGTACCACTATTACAATGTCTCAACAACATGTCAGCTTCATTTTGTCCCTTCCATGCCATCTTTACAGGAATTAAACAGAAAATATTGTTATTCTCTGCTTTCCTCATTCAAACAGAATGGTTAAATTCAACTGAGCAAATGTTTCCTATTCAGGCTCAGAACCCAGTGGAACAGTTTTAGTTTTTGCGATGGTTGGTAGTAGATCGTTCTGAAATCTCTGCTGGGTCTGGAATTAAGATACAATTAACTTTCTCCTACCCCTTTTAAGAAGCATTAAGTGGGTTATGAGCAATAAAAAGTGCACATTTTGAAAAGGTTAAGGCACAATATTTTCATTCATTAACTACACAGATGTCTATTTAACTTCCTTCCTTTCCTCTGCATAAGAGGCTTAAGTGGCACCTGAGATCAGTGACCCAACTGGTACTAAAGCACCTGTGTGTCCCTCTTTCTTTAAGAGTACATCAGAATCAAACAAAAGTTGTGTTTCTTCCCTTAGTGTTTGTTCCTCTCCCACATCATAAATGTTTATCTTGTTTAGACTGACCAAGACTTCGAAAATTAACATCAGTCTGATTAAATACAGCATCAAAGATCATGTGGTAAGTTTAGTTTGCAAAAATTTGCTGGCAAGGACTTTTGCCTCAGTATTTGAAAAAAGGGAAATAGGCTACAAAAGCCATTTCTGGGCTGTGCCATGCAATGTTGTTGCACTAGGTGTCACTGTTGTACTTCTTAGATCATGGTGGTCATCCTGCAATAAGACCTCCTGCTCTAAGGCTCTTACAAGTCTGCTGCGTATGAGAAGGTATAACCAGGAGAGATTTTAATAGCACAGTGCTCCCTAAAAGTATTCTTTTGTTTTGATTTTCATCTAAGTCATTGCTTCTGGACAGGGAATGGAAAACATTTCTTCTTTTTAGAGCCAAAGACACCTTAATTACTGTGTATGTGAATGCTCTTCTAACAAATTCAGTGAAAATGCTTTTTATTCTCCAAAAGAAGATTTGTAGCAGTGAATGATACTGAGAAATAATCCAGCAATTGCCACATTGGCTAATCAAATCTAGAAGCTCAGCTTCATCTCTCTGCTTTTTAAATGCCGAGAGATAAGGCAAAAGAAATGCAAATTTGATGGAAATTACCAATATTCAAGCAGATGAACACTCACACATGGTTTCCTCTTTGACTTTTCCACATGAAGGAGTAAAAACCTGGTAGATATCAATCCAGGTCTTTGACTCTTCTACATGAAGGAGTAAAAACCTGGTAGATGTCAATCTAGGGTGAATGTTACTTCCAATGTATAAGAAATTTTACTAGAATTGTATGGTATGCCTTAATTGACAAGATTAATTTGTCTGAAGGTTGAAGATTGATTCAGAGAAAAAGAAAATTTCAAGGACATAAACAGACCTGATGCGTGCTCTGTTTGAGTTCTCCTCAACTGCATGTGTGTGTCGGAGTTATGACAGATACAAACATCTTTGCTGAGGCTTACCTGCTTCTCTTGTCTAGCTTTCCCCTTACCAACACACACTTGACACCATGGAAAACTGTTCATACCTCAGAAGTTTAAATAGATTCATTTGCCTTTGAAATAATCCTCTGTTTTCATCTGCCTTCTGATAGTTTCTCTTCCAGTCAGTGGTGTAATGATTTTTACCTCTTGCTTTTTCCAAGCATTTTATCTGCTCTTGTGGCCTCCATCACCCACCACTTCTGAATATTTAAAACCACTACAAACAGCATCTTCTCCTTCTTTCTTTCCAGTCTGTTAGAGAAGTAGATCAAATGGTACATCAGATTTGGAGATATGTGCTGAATGATCTCTGTATTTCTCAACAGGTAGAGATAATTAATTTTGCCATGCCAAGGGAGATGTGCTAAGACAGGATTTTGAAGCCACGTAGAAATAGGTCGGAGGCTGAATTTTGGAGCTACAACTGGAGCTACATCAGACAGCCTTTACTGTCTCAAAATTTCTGGCACTTACATTATGTATAGCGAAGCCATAGTCATTCACCTCTCAGAGTGCCCTGCCAGCAAACAGCCTACTTTGCCTGTGCTTAGAAACAGCTGAGCATCTCTGTGGGTGTATCACATATACGTGAGAGACAAAGTACTTAATGAAAGTAAGATGTCCATTTTTCAGTGAGATCTGAAATAGGTAGTATTTCAGTTTATCCTGCCTTTTCTGTTTATACACTACACTGACAGAAAATCAGGGAGAATAATTAGTTCATATCCTGCTTGGAGCAAAGTTAGCCCCAAACACCCATTTAGGTTTCTTCTATGTTTGAGATCCTGCATATAAAAATCATCCTTGTCTTTGTATATGTGCCTTAATGATGATCTCCGATAATCTTTTCTGTCTGGTTCAAACTTACCTGAAGCCTTTGCATCTGCTGCTTCATTAACATTCATACATGAACTGCATTATTAACCACTACTAGACTTTTCCTTTGAAATTCCTTTTCTCTTCCCAGTTCAGCAGTTCACGTGTAGAGAAAATTGACCTCTAGTGCCAACATTAAGTAGATATCCAAAATTAATGTTTAAAAAGAGAACATAATCACACTGCATTATTTCATAGACACTTAATTGTTGCTTTTGAAGGAAAAGAAAACAGTCTGTACACAGAAAAATTTAATAATGCAAGAAATTTGCTTGTCTAAATTGTCAGGGAAACTTGCATTGTTTTCATCTTAAAAAAAAAAAAACAACAACCAAACAAACCACAGCCATTTTTAGCTTTGATATTTCCTTATGGTCAAAAACACCGAGGAAAATGGAAAGACATTGTCTGTTCCACCTGCTGGATAACTGAATTTTTAATATCCCTGAACATTATTACCAGGAAAAGTAGGCTCTTCTTCAGCTAAAAAACCCCAGGTATTATAAAAATTGTATTGATCCAAACTATAGAAAGTATTATGCTTAATTATGCTTGTCTTTCTTTAAATTGGAATGACTTGTACTGTTAAGGCTTCATGTTCTTTTAAGAGAATTTTCCATCTTTATGTGCAATGTACAGAAGAGTAACTATGTTCCTGGTGAGAAAAAGACACTTCTCCCACAGGTATTATGCCATTGTAGCAATTATCCTGAACAATAATGGGCTGCAGAGAATTAAACTGTTCCCTCCTTATGCAGTTTCTGAGCTGCATGTCTGATCCATTAAAAAAAGGCAAATCCTTCCAGGCAGACAGTCTATTATCCAGTCAGTTGAGTGCACAGGCCAAAGCCAGAGGGCAAACTCACTTGACTAGGTCACTTATTTTGTCTTTACCATATGCAGTGTTTACAGAAGGAGGATGATTGTTAAAATGACTCACAAATTTCCTAGCTCAGTTGGCATGTAAGTGATTTCAATTTAAGCTGCTCCAGCAGTATTAAAATCCATAACTAACTGCAGTAAGTTTACAGCTTCAATATTCTGTGAGAGAGGAAGACTTTTTTGCTGATGGCTTTGCCTCTGTGTTCAGAGAGTGTGATTTTTCTCACTTAAACATTTTGGCTTTATAGACTGTTAAATCTATAACAGTATTGCAAATAACATTAAGATATGCAGATTTGAAGGTCTGTTTTCACCCCAAATACATACAAACTACATGACCTTGAGTAAGTCCTGTCTTGCCCCATCTTTGCTGAGGGAAACAAGTGGGTTGTCACTGGAAGTTGTTCATGCTGCTGTAGACTGCATATGTCTCTTTGTATGTTTATTCTTTCCTCATGTCCAGATACCAGATGGCTCCTGCAACAAGTAATTGAAGGAGTT
>JAWWLV010000144.1:34213353-34234411 GCA_035041135.1 Platyrinchus mystaceus
TATACTTTTAAAGTAGTACAGGATTGCTTTTATATAATGTTTAAAATATCCCTTAGGAAACTTTTGGGGAAAATGATGTCTGCTATGAACAGACTAAATATATACAAACATAAACATATCTATAATATATGCAGTTTTGTCTTTAAGTAAATCTAAACTTCTGTGTGAAGTAGAACTTAGTTCTTAGATGCCATCTTACTGGGCTCTTAGTTGGGATGTTTTCAGGTATAAGAATACAACAGTCACTACAGTTTATTAAAGGCTATGACTGCAGGTGTTCTTCATAACATTGATGAAATAGTGGTATCCCTGCATGAGGAGAGAGAACAGGAAAATAGGATTTTTTTTTGTGTACTTATGATTAATAGCAATCATCTTGCAGTGATTCTTCAAAGGTAACATATACATATAGCATTTGCTTTTTCTTTTGTAGATATAAAGTAGCCACAGAGGAAAACAGTGAAACTTAGGCATGTAGTTAAACCTATGTGTGTAGGTAAGTACCTTGCCAAGTAGTCATATTGTGTGCAAGTTCTGGTGTGGGGTTTGGCTAAAAGAAACTGCTGGACATGACATGAGAAACTGCTGAACACAAATAGCAGAGCAAGACACTCACAAAATTACATATAGGACCTTGAGGAAGGACAAGATTCTGCAGCTAGTTAAGTGGAAACAATGTGAGAAATTGCCACACTTCATGCACAATTTTAGAGGAGCATTGGGGACATTTTGAAGAGTGCAATCTTGCAAGGCCAACAGCATCTGGGTGTAACCTTACCAGTAATACTACTTAAGGCTGAGGTGACCTAGAGAGGGTTTAAGATTCATGGGGGATAACCAAGCACAAAGAAATGGAGAGGAAGGGGGATAAAGAGGCCAGTCACCTGCAAGCAAACTGATCATTATGCTCATCAGGTTAAGCCCAACGCCTGATCACTGAGGGCTTTTCTTCTTACTACTGTCCTACTATTGAATGTTTTTTTCACTCCCTGTACTGTGTGAGTGTGCATGTGTAAGAAGTGATTAAGATATCCAAGTGCTAGAAACTAGAAACCTTTAGACTTTGTCTGTGTATGTGTGTGTGTGTGTGTGTCTTTCCCAGGTGTTCTGGTTTTGTCTGGGGTACAGTTAACTTTCTTCACAGTGGCTGGTATGGGACTATGCTTTAGATTTATGCTGAACACGGTATAGATAATATAGAGATGTTTTTGTTATTGCTGAACAGTGCTTATACATTCTGCGTTTTGTACTGCCAAGCCTTGGCTCTCTGTGCTTACGTTTGTGTAAGATGGGGTTTTATGTGCATGCTGGAAAAGGCACTGCACTGCCTGTGTTAGTGCATGTGAGACAATGTTAGTATCGAGAGTGTGCGTCTTGCTCCTTGGCCAGACCGGCAGATGGGAAAAGCAGCAATGGCATCCATTGGGCTGGGCTGGGATAAACATCCTGGGTTTCAGAGTACATCAGGCTTAGCTCTGGTGGGTTGAGAAGGAGGGATGCCCCAGCTTCTGAAGTGCACTTGATTCAGCCACTCCTTAGCAGTCATGAAGTTTAATTTCAGTTTCATGTTACATACATCCTTACCAGCATTAGCAATAAGAGACAAGAATCAAAAACCACTTGTCACATTGCTGAAGACTGAATAGATGTGCCTGGAAAGATAGAATGCTTAATATTTTTGGTGCAGCTTTATGAGACTTTACCAACACTGAAAAAGACTGATTTTTTTTTCCTGGGCAATTCCACTTCATTCTGGAGGGAAGAGTTCTGTGCCTAAACTACCAGTCCAGCAGAAAGCATTTAGCAATGGGAGAAGTACAGCAACAGACATTGCTGTTTTATACTATTTCAACGTCTTCTTTACCACTTGATGATTTGTATTTTGTTGTCTTGTTCTTCTTTATCTGGGTAACAGATATTTATTGCTTCTAGAAGGACCCATCTGCACAGAGAAGGAAAGATTATGAGTAAATTGCAGGAAAGAGGTCTATAGCTTTTAGACGGGTTTGGCTGGTGATCTGAAAGTGCCTTCAACAAAAACGAAAATGGGACCCAGAGCCTAGATTTTTCTTTAGTCATCACCTTTTACTTTTTTTTCCATTATGTTTCACATTTTTCATTCAGGAATTTGTTACAAACTGATGCTTATGGCAGAAGACTGAGGAGAAGAAATGGATGTTAAATTATAGAGCACAGTGCAAGAAAAATTGAAATTATAAGGTAGAAATTTTTATTTTTTTTTTTAAACTGACTTACTCCTTGTTTCCATTTCACAGACATCATCTGCTGTACCAGAGTTTACATTTCAGGACCATGATAGGAAATTACTTGATACAGGGAGGGATAGAGGGCATAATAGAGGAATCTGGACAGGCTGGATCAATGGGCTGAGACCACTTATATGAGGTTCAACAATGCCAAGTGACAAGTCCTGCCCTTTGGTCACAGAAGGCTGAGCAGTGCTACAGGCTTGGAAAAGAGTGGCTGGAAAGCTGCCTAATGGAAAATGACCTGGGAATGCTGGTTGACAGCTGGATGAATATGAGCCAGCAGTGTGTCGAGGTGGACACAGTGGACAAAAAGGCCAATGGCATCCAGGCTTGTATCAGAAACTGAAGGAGTAGGGCAGTGATTGTCCTCTTGTACTCAGCACTGGTGAGGCAGCACCTTGAATCCTGTGTTCAGTTTTGGGCCCCTCACTACAGGAAAGATTTTGAGATACTGAAGCATGACTAGAGAAGAGCAACAGAGCTGGTGAAAGGTCTGGAGCACAATTCTTACAAGGAGCAGCTGAGGGAGCTGGGGGTTTATAGCCTGGAGAAAAGGAGCCTGAGAGGAGACATTATTGGTCTCTATAACTATCTGAAAGGAGATTGTAGTGAGGTGAGGGTCGGTCTCTCCCAGGCAGTGTGTGAAGGACCAGAGGAAACAGCCTTGAGTTGCACAAGGGGAGGTTTAAGTTGGATAGTAGAAAAAATTTGTTCATTGAAGGGGCTATCAGGCATTGGAACAGTCTACTCAGGGAAGTGGTGGAATTACAGTCCCTGGAAGTGTTCAAACAGCATGTGAATATGGCACTTGGGATCATGGTTTAGTTCTGAACGTGGTGGTGCTAGGTTAGTGATTGGACTTGATGATCTTTGAGGTCTTGAAGGCTCAGGGATTGAAGCTGGCTCTACCACGGTAGCAAGGAATGGGTTTGTGGTGAAGAGGTCTCGGAGAAACAGCTGTGTGCTAAATTAGAAAAGTCAGTACCTACTTTGAAAACATAGCAACACCTAATCATGAAGGAATTTATGAACTACATGAAAGCTCTGCAAGTGTAGCAATGAGACTTCGTGAAGCAAACATGTAAATAAGATACAGGGTGTTCTAGTTTGAAGACTACTTATACCTTAATGTTGTCTCACAGGAATGTGTCTATGTGTATAATGCTCTTTTACTGTTTGCCTAAAGTTTTCCCTTCTGCTTTCTTTACTACATCTAATCCATATCTTCATTTCTAACAGCCTGCCACTCGAGTTCCCTAAGTATTTGTTTAATTCAGTGCTGAGCTGTGGGAAATAGAAAGATGCAATTGAAAGTTCTGAATCACCTGCTACAGGAGGCACAGGTCCTGTGCTTGGCTAATTGTCAAAGTGCTAATTGATAACGGTAATATTGTCTAAGTACAATTTAGTCCAGGGAAGGGAGGTGGGGGTGGGCCTCAAAAGTGAAACTGTGTGCATTTTGCCTATTAAACTGAATTCTTCAGAGAAATAGTTGTTTGTTAAGCTTGTGCATGGTGTAGTGGAAGGAGGAATCTCATAGATGAGAGCCAGCATTTTCCTTAATAGGTATAAAACCCAGGGAACTAAGAATTTGAGAACAGTAAAATCCTGGTCTATATGCTTTAAACTGAAAAAAGATTCTGCTCTCAAAAAATGACTCGCATTGAAGATGGGCATATTTTTTGTTGAATTGGTAACCTGCAGTACATGCTCTTATGAACATGTAATCTTGTAACAGGAACATTTAGCTGGTTTAAGAAATGTTCTGGTTTATTTGTGGAAATAGGAATGACACACACCAGGGAGATTTTCTCAAGCAGAAAGTTTCTGGCTTATGACAGAAAATAGAGTCCCAAAGAAAATCATATTTTCCTTGAAGCAGAAGCATTCAGTGCAAACAAGTTTTCTCTTTCATCAGTGTCAACCATAATGTGACAATAGCCTTTACTGCTCACTTGTAAAGTTTTCAGAAAGTCACCTTAAACCTTGATCTATGATGCCTCTTTTACACTGAAGAATTTTGTCATAAATGGTCATGAAGCTGCTTCATTATCATTTTTAAAATTCCCCTCTACTCACAGAAAACCTTGTACAAAATGTTTTCCTGATATAGCAGGGCCATGGTTCTTAATCCTCATTAGTAGAATTCCATTTCTACCAAATCCAGGAATCATTTCTATGTCTAACCGGGAAACTGAAAGTTCAGGTTTTGAAATGTCCATTCTTTTTCACTGTCAGCATCCACCTGTTGTCTCTTGTCTTATGTATAGGTTGTGGAGTCTTTGTGCCAGAAGCTGTTTTTCTACTTTGTGTCTGTACAGCATCTAGCACATTAGTGGGTTGGTTCTTGACAAAGGGTTTTATTCACAGAGACAATATAAGTGGGAAAGAATAAAATAATAATGTCTTTTGATTATGGCATTCTCTCTTTATTAACTGTGAGATTTAGATAGTCTTTAAGTCCCTGCCTTCCAGCTTGGGGGGCAGAGCTGGATACCCAGAGAACAGCTGGTCCTGCTATTAAAGGCTGAGGCAGAGAAGTCATTAAGTACCTCAGCCTTTTCCTCCTCCTTTGTCACTATGTTTCCCTGGCATCCAATAAAGAATGAAAATTCTCCTTACCCCTCCTTTTGTTGCTGATGTATTTATAGAAACATTTTTTTGTTATCTTTCAAAGCAGTAAGTTCCAGATGGACTTTGGCCCTTCTAATTTTTTTAGTCTGCATAACCTCAGAAACATCCTTGAAGTCCTCCTGAGTTGCCTGGCCCTTCTTCCAAAGGTCATAAACTCTCCTTTTATTCCCCTGAGTTCCAGCCAGAGTTGTCTGTTCAGCCAGGCCAGTCTCCTTCCCTGCCAGCTCATCTTTTAGTTCATGGGGACATCCTTCTCCTGCACCTTTACAGTTTCCTTCTTGAAAAATATCCAGCCTTCCTGGACTCCTTTGCCCTTCAGGACTGCCTCTCAAGAGACCCTGCCATCCAGGCTTCTAAAGAGACCAAAGTCTGATCTCCAGAAGTCCAAGGTGGCAGCTCTGCTATCAGAAAAGTGGAGTTCAACCTCTGTTTTTCTAGCTTTATATCAACCTGCCACCGCAGTGCTACTCTAATACACAGTACAAGCTCATACAGACTCTTTAACACAGATGAATCTTACTTATTTTAATGCCCACGGAATTATCAAAAAAGTTTCAGTAAATATGACTGAGGCAACATAGAAAAAGGAGGTTGGGATAAGGTAGGAACTGAAGATGGAGAGTGGCAAAGGAAAAGGTCCTGACATGAAAGCAGCTGTAGAAGAAAACTGGAAACATGAAACCTTCAACATCTTCAGTCAAGTAATCTTCTCTATTAAGACAAAATTGAACTAAATATAGTGGTCCTTCCTTAAACTTGAAGTTTCAGAGGAATATTTAAATAGAAGAAATCCACTGTGCTACCTTTTGTACTTCTGTTTTACAAAATCTTACCATGAGGATTTTATGAAGTTCCTGGACATAATCAGAAAATTAAAGAAGGTAAATACTGGGAAGACTATACTATCTTGCCAAATTTTTCCAGCATACTTGTGCTGTGTCAGTGGTGAGAAACATGCCAGCTGTAGGATCCCTTATCTTACTCATGCTTTGTGGTTTACACCATAAATTCAGCTTGATCAAAAAATTCATTCTATTCTTAAAACAACTAATTCCCAAAGAATGAAAGCATTAAATCAATTAATTTTTTTAAAAAAAGATAAAATTTAAAATATTCCTGCATTGCCAGGAATGGCAGCTGAGCATTCAGACTACATGATGCTAGTTACCTCTCTATCATAAGAAGTCACTGAGCAAATAGTTAAATCAGAAAGAGAGAATAAACCACACTGATATGTTTCTACAATTTCCATTGCACCTCTCTGATAACAGTGGTGAGTTCTGAACAGAGTTAAGAGAGGAACACTAAAAAGCAATGTCAGAACGGGAGAAGAGGTACTGGGTTTAGCCTAGCAAAAGAGAGGAAGAGTTGCAGTGTTAAATCTGATTCAGGTGAGCTCTGAGTGCAATGTCTCTCTTCAACTGTGTCAGGTGGAACACAGGTAGTAACATAAAAGATCAAAAAGTGTCAGCCTTTGATGTTCAGGAGACAGACTCCGCTTTCAAGTTGAAGTACAGAACATAGGTTTGGTGGAATATGGAAAACTAGAAGTCTGAGGGGGGTGATGACAGGTATTGAGTGGCATGAGCATTGTTGAACAGTAAAATATCACTTAAATATTTTGGCTTTAAAGAAGTCTTAGAATACAGAGATGATAAAACATTAATAGTTTTATTTCAGTCTGTCCTGAAAATTAACAACAATTAAAACAGAAATTAAACAATGTCTCGGCATTATAAAACTGGCTGTAAATTTTAATGGAATTTGCTATTTTGTGTAAGCTATGCATAGTCAGAATGCTTGCCATAAGAATTTGTTTTTTAATTCCTAAATAATTTTTTTCAGATAGACATAAATGTGAAGTAATTCCATGGTAATTCTAGACCAATGAAAGTTTAATTCTTCAATGCATGATCTAGATAGATTTTTTGTGCTGTTTTATCAGGGTCACCCTGGAATTTGATTGTTATATTAGCTTAACTTTAAATGTAATTTTCCACTAGCTGCTGGGATCAGTTTGAAAGATTCACTCTTGTTTCTTTGTCTTATTATTTTATGAGCATTTGAATGTCAAGCATCTCCTGGTGTCACTAATAGGAGCTGTTCCCTTAAGTTAGTGAAAAAAGTAATGACCCTGTAAATCAATTTATGTCTGAGTATGTACTGCTGTGTCTTCATGCTGCTACCTGATTGATTCTGGTGGTAAAAGTCACTGTAGAAGATACTTAGCTGTCATTACACATTGACAGAAACTATTGCCATAAACACAAACACCCCCAAAGCTCTCGGACAGTTTTCAGAAAGCTCCTCATCCTTTAAAGGTACAGCATTGCATTTTTAATACTGAAATAAGGGAAAGCATGTCTTTTAAAACACTTCAAAGCAACCTTGTCTCCACACTAACTTGAAAGCAAGAGCAGAGGTAATTTAATATGTGTGAAGACATTTGCTAGTTAAAAGGTATCACTTAGAAGAGCACATCAACATTTTTCAGGAAAAATCAGCAAAAGCATTCATAGGGCGTGGGACTTTTTCCTTTCTTTTTTTTTTTAATTTTTATGAATTCAGCATTGCCAATATTAAGAACAGCAGACAAGACATTCAGAAGAGGGCAAAAGGACAGAAAGTCTGCATAGTGTTTTCTTGAAGCAATAAAAACATAGAACACAGAGAGGGATGATAGGAGTCTGAATAGCTTGGTAAAAATCATGTTGATGACTGGAAGTCCTGGCACAAATTACCTTGATTCAGAAATCAGCAAGGACTTCAGTAGGGACATAAAGAAGAGGAAAATTCTTGTGATATTCTTAGGACTTTCAGCTGTCTGTGGAACTAGAAGACTGCAGAAAACTAGTGCTTAATCTACAAAAGAGGAAAGAAGATTTATGTCAAACTACAATTGTGCCTTTTCATGAGGGACTGGAGAAAGAGAGTGGAGAAAATGTGTGCTGGGTGGACCTGTCTTCCGGATGATGCATTAGGTCAGAAATGCCCAGAGATTGCTGAGTGAAGGGTTAGCAGGGCATGAAAAGACTTGGAGAGGACAGGCCAGCACAAGCTGTCCTTCAGTGATACAGCAGTTCTGGAACAGACACAGAAGTATTTCTTGTTTCTGTGTGCATCTGTAGGGTGGGCAAGGGGAGTTAGCAGGACCTGGAATTGGTTGTTGTGGATCTCTGTTGGTCCAGAGAGATGATAGTGTTGGTCACCCCAATTCCAGGACTTACTTTTCACTCTCCTGGTGCTGGAGCAGACCTTCTACCAACAGAGCCTCCACAAGCCATAGAATGTTGAAAGCCACCACAGTGGCAAAGTCTGCTTTTAGGCCACATAGAAAGAATTTGGGCTGTTAGGTATTTCTGGAGTGTGCAAAATATGAGTTTTAAAAGAGAATCTGTGTGGTATCCTGTAGGTAGGTCATAACTAGTTTGAATGGAAAGAATTAAAACACTAAGGGAGATGGTAAGAATATTTACCACTCTTTATTTGCCAGTTCTAGAGATGGAGAGTTAAGAGGAATGAGAAACTCTCCTTTCAGAAAATATATTTGTATGCCTTTTTTTTTTTTTTTTGGTGTGTGTTACTAAAACTTTATGGCATGAATTTCATGCCTGGTATTTTGAAATAGGTATTTTTAAATAAATATTTTAAAATAAGTAGATATATTTTTTTCTAAGAGGAAAGACTGTGAGCAAAAGAAAAGACTAGTACTAATCATCTAACTGTCTATTACCACTGAATTACTACTGACTAGTAGAACAGAACCATCAAGGATCATGCACACCACTGATCTGAGCCACTGTAGGGCTATGTCTATTTTATGAGATTCCTCCCACACCATCCAATAGAGTAAACATGTAAACAGCAGTTTACTGTCCTCAGAAACAGCAGCCATTAAGTGTATTCTGGACTTTCTGGGGTTTGGCTACATAAGAGTTGAAAATTAGACTGTGTACACTGCTGAACCTGACCCAAACCTGCTGACACAAGAAGATGATCTGTCCTTCTCCTCAGAACAGGATCTTCCTATACAGTTATACTACTATGGGTGAAAGCAAGAATTGTTCAGATTCCTTATATCAAGTGGCAGGTGTCAATTGTTTTTCTAATAATTTAATAAATGACTCCTGAAAAAAATTCATTATAGGAGAGTCTCAGAAACACAGTGTAAATTGAGGACTCCAATATATAAAAGAGGACTCCTATATATAAAAGAACTATATTTCTTAATGATAGCTACTCTAATTCAAGAAGATTTTATGCTAGAACCATAAAAAATTAAAGAGACTCAATTAAATTGATGAAAAGCTGGTTAAACAATACATCTCAGAAAAAAATTGTGGTATAAGGTACTGAAATGTTAAGAGTAAAACGTAAAGAATAAGAAACATAATATTACTTTATTTTTTTTCTCCCAAATAACACTGTTATGGATGCAGATTTACACACTGGAATGGAAGAATGTTTTGAAAAGCCATAATCCCACTAAGACTTCAGGTGAAAAAGCAATTATGGAAAGTGATGGAGAAAGTCTAAAAAATTGGATTTCTTCAAATAGGGACCTCATTTGATGAATATTAAAGAGGCTAAATGAAAATTAAGGTATCTATGAATTAAGACTGTTACATGCTTTGAACATAAATAACAGTACCATACAGGCTTTAAAGTTTGTGTGCAATTAAGTTCTAGTGCACTGATGTTACTAAGATACTGGCATACCAGCCCTAAAAAGAAAGGCAGGAGACATAAAGTAAGGAGATGGCTTTTTCTCTGATTATAGCAATATAAATCCCAGTTCTCTGCAGAATAAAAGTTGAACATTTTCTTTGTATTGTTAAAATGCTTTTCAAAGCATCCAGGAAGGCTTTGAATTTTGAAAGATACTAAGCTAAAAACTCAGTGGAGTTGATTATGGCATGCACTACCTACCTGATAAAGAGACCCCTGATGATATTTGGCTCTGGACAGAAAATGACCTAGTTGAAGGCTGCAGTTAAAGAAATACAGATTCAAAATAAAGTGCAGGTTATCAAAGCTAACAATATTTATCAGCTTACTTAAAAATGCACTGTTCTATCAATAATAGCTTGAATTAATAAGAGTAGAAGGGTAGAACATAGGAGTGCTATAGCTCAAAACAGTATTGAAGAGTGTAGATCTCATTTCATTGTTGTGTTGTATGGTGTGGGAAACGCAGGTTTGATGAGATGATTTTCATGTTTCTCTCTAGCTTTAACACTTCTGACTTTATTAAAGGTGGCCAGACTGGCAGCCCCGGAGCATGAACATTTCCCTTTGTCTGCACAACAGGTACTGCATGATAAGCACCAGTGCACACATCCTTCCTAATAACACTGAATTCTTCCCGTAGGGTCCCGTTCTGTGGAAAAGTCGATGATTTCTTCAGATGTGTCCATCCTGCAGGGGAACAAAAAGGTGGAGGGGTACCAAACACAATCTGGAATACTGTCTATCTGTGAAAGTGAATTATTTTACTAGGATTTAGACAGAGCACTAATGCATATAGCCACTAATAGTCAACAGATGGTAATTACTACTGTCTACTAAGAGCTAGGTCAGATTTGAACGCAATGACCCAGAACTAAAATGCTCCATATGCCATCACTGTGCTGTCTGGTATGCTCACTATTTGTGACACTCCCACTGAAATAAGGCCTTTCTCTTCAAGCAGGAAGCTTTAATGTTCTCAGTTAGATGAAACAACTGCCTTGACATTTCTGCTTTTCCATTGGTTTTAGCTCTTGCTTCATGCTGTTTATTGCACTTCAGTTTTAACCTTGGGGTGACAAGAATATCACAGATGGAGAGGGAGCTTCAGACAAAGTTTATTAGAGAAGGCCTCTGATCGAGTCACAAGATGCAGAAAGGACCACCTTGCTTTCTAAAGTCCTTCTCAGAGAGGAGCCTAGATGTGGCTGGATCCAATCTTAGCCCCAGACCTTGTCAATGTTTTAAGTCCAAGGAACTATAGAGGTGTGACTGAACCTTTGTACAACTTTATCCTGCAGGATTAAGGATGAAGAATCAGATATATTTACTGTATATATACAGTGCAGAAGCTAAAACTACTAGTGTAGTATAGCGCACTTTATCAAAGCAATTGATCAAAATATATTAAAGCAATTATATTAAGGCTAGCAAAAAAAAAGAGAAACAATTATTAGGTAGAGATTGATGTTACTCACCCATACCAACAACAGTGGGCAAATCTTTTTCTCTTTGCCTTGAAGAGCAACCTTGCAAGGTATCCCCACCCAAGGGAGGAATCTCCACACTCACATTGAGAAGGGGTATGTTAGAAGAACCTGCCATTTGAAAGTGGGACTGGACTTTTACAGTATGAAGTGATTGACTATCCTTTCAGATAATGATACTTTATCATATCTACTACACCTGTACCTGACTATCAGGATGTTAATATCACTTTGCTGTTGATGAGTCAGGCTGGTTTGGGTGTAATTAAACACAAAAAGCAGCATGACATGCCCTCTTAGTCCACCACTGTTAACTTTTCAAAATAGGGCATTGTTCAAGTTGTTTTACCGCATTCAAGGCAGAGGATCCTACTAGAAAGGGAAAAAAAGACACTGTGAAAGAGAGGAAGTCATGGAAGCAGTAAAGATCCTCTTTGAATAGGAGGTCTCCCTATATCCCTGTCAGCCCTTGAATTAGAAGTTAAGTTACAGGCTTTTTTTCTTCTCAGTGTGCCCTTCAAGGTATTTTCCAAGGCCTCAGGTGTTAACCAGTTGCTAGGTTATATGAGTCATTTTGGGTGATACATTTAATCTTTAGGTTGAAACTGTCTGGATTTCATCAGCTCGGTAGAATCTGATAAAAATCCAGCTGAAAGTTGTTCATTAACTACATTGCAATGAGCAAATACAGCTTACTGTGTCTTGAAATATATGAGTATTGCTTACTTTTAGGACACTCCAAACTTACAGCAAATTTATAAACCTAGTCATTTTATATGTTCTTCATCACTACAACATCTTGTGTTTTATATGAATACATAAAAACTCACGGTGTTCGCAGGCATTAATTTTCTGCAGATTAAGAGTTTGAAGAAATTGTAGTGTAGTAAGGAACGAAATGTTGCTCATTCAAGTCATAATTAATAGAGAGAAAGGTTTTCTCTGTATAGGAGGTGAGCCATGCCTCTTCTGCTCTTCAGTTTCCTCAGTAGCAAAACAGTCTCTGCTGCCTAATGTTGCACCACGAGGTTTTTAGAAGTCCTGACCTAGGCTTATCAGTCACTATTGATTACACTACAGTAACAAAGTCATACTTTTATTAATGCATAGGTTCTTTTCAGTCTTCTCAGGAAATTGCTCTGAACTGATACTGTATTTATGATACGCCATATACATAATTAAGAATTTCCCTGGTAGGAAACCATGTAACTTTGACTGCAGATAAAAGATTTACTTGGAATCAGATTTGCTGAATGCTGACTATCTGACAAATATGTATTGAAGCTTTTATATAATTGTGTTTCTTCTAGCTATTATTGTTGAGGAAATACCTGAAAATGCATTAGGTGTCTTTGGAACATTGCTTCTTTCTATGACTGCTGCAGAGTCAGCACTTTCATTTTCATTATTATGGTCTATATCTGTACTGTATAACATAAACCTTAAAAATCTGGAAAAAAAAATCTTGTAGGCAAGTATTTAACAAAAGTGATGCTGTATTACTTTTAATTTATTATGTATAAGGTGCTGTAGTTATGTGTTAATGCTTCCCTGTACCAATGTGGCAGCTAAATAGATAATGTGAAACTTTTTTTTCTCTTATGAAGCTCGTAAAATATCAACTAAAAAGGCCAATATATGCATTCATAGTGAAACAGCATAATGCTGTTTTAGCAAGTCTTATTTCAAAAATTACAACAAAGGAAACAATCTAAACAAAGCTCTTCTAATACCCAATAATTTTTAGATAATGCTAACAGATGAGATCAAGCAAACTGAAAAATCTGCAGCTTTATATATGAGTAAGTCAACAATAGGATAATAAGCCACAAAAGTGTCAGGATAAAATAAAATTAAAAAACAAAAAAAAAAATTTTTTTTTAAATATATTTAACTCTGACTGCAAGAAGATGCATAGGGATTTAAAATCTCCAGCAAGGTACCATAAGGACATATTTGCTGATACATAAAACAGAAAACTCAGTTATTTGTTATTGTCTTCCTCAGCTGTCACACTAAATGGGTGAAATTCTACTTTCTTCTCTTGAGTACCAGCACAAGATATGTGCTACTTTAATTTCTCTTTATTTTTTTTTCCACAAAAGAAAAAATTGCCAACCTATATGCATTAGCAGGCAAATTAGAATTGCTGGCTAAAGGATGGATAATTAAATGTTTCTTAGCTGAAAAGAATATGGTTTTTCAAGTGTTTTTAATTAATACATGTGACTATGGAGAAGGTCCGTGCAGTCCCATTGCTAAGACCATCCTGGTCTTTGTTACTCTTCATTCATCTTTGTCCATCTGCTCAGTGCTAAAATATCTAGGATAAAATCCTCACCCCACTGACAACAATTAGATAGAATTTTTTTGAGGGTAAGAGTAAGTTTTGCTTCTCATTTGACAACTCTCCTTGTTTTTTAATGTTTGGTACTTAGGAATCTACAGCAGTCTGGGCTTAGCACAAAAAGGTCCTGCTGGGGTTTCTTTTGTTGAAGAAAAGAACCTCCTGAATAAGACTGATTCTTGTGTCTAACTCTTCATTGGGTCTTATCACAAGTACTCTGAATGCACCATCCTAATAACTGCTCAGACAATAAAATCATTACATATGTTACTGTGTTTTTTGTGTAAGGTTGGAGGCTGTTGAAATGAAGCACTATTTGCACCTTCCTTCTGTTAGAATAGTTAAGATCATTCCCATTAATCATTAATCAACTTCAGTTTTCAGAGCAGTAAGTGCTCCTTCTGATATCTGTGGTATCACTATCTTGTTATAAGATGTCTTGGGGCTGATGTCTCAAGCAAGGCAATTGTCAACAGCTACCACGAGCCAGAAAAACTTAATAACAGTAAAATAAAGGGTTTGGCTCTTTGAAGAAAGTTTAAACATGCAGTCACTCAGAAAATAATAGAATAATTAGAAAACGCTAAAAAAACCCCCACCACCCAACCCCATACATATGTCACTTCAAATGACACACATAAGATTTTACGATACTTGAGAATTTTGCTTCTTCTGCCTATTTTTCTTCCTCCCTTTATTTTTTTTACAAGCTAACATTTTAAGTAACGTTGAATCAATTAATAAGAATGTCAAAGTAATCGTTCTCTATCTGTGAATACCAAACATCAACTGAATCACAAAAGACTTGGCTGTCAATCAGCACAACTAAAATACTAATGGATATCATAATGGATAACATAATCTTCAAGCACTACAGCTGGGTCTTCTGCATGGGCACAAATTGATGGTTAAGCTAATGCTAGATTTCCAGGCTTCCACTGATGTCTTAATTCCTCATGCAGACTGAGGGATAATTACTCTTTTGCATGCCAGCTCATTCCAAAGCTGCCCTGAATTCTGGGACTGGACAAAACAGACTGAGAAAAAGGAGGGGGATTTAGAGGGTGCTGTGGCTGCTCTGAAAATGCAAAGGTGCTGAGTTGAAATTGGCCATCCACAATGAAAAAAATATGAATGGAGAATAATTAAAGATGGCATTTTGGGGTTACAACTGTAGAGTGTCTGTTCTAAGCAAAATAAAATTAAATTAAAGCTGAAAGAAACAGCTGCACATTAAGCCCTATTTAATATTGATGCTAACTGAAGTATGGATTTGAGTGAGTTCTTCCTCAAGGTCCTTGCTTTGTATCACTGCCTTGTTGTATAATAAAAAGTATTTCTACTTAGAAAAGCATAGCAATCACTCATGTATATGCCTTCACTCTATTTTGAAAAGGAAAAAAAATATTTGTTCCTTTACAAGGCTCTTTGAATGATACCAAAATAGTTAGAGAGACCACAGCAAAAATGAAAGTATAGTCCTCAAGAGCAAAATACCCCCAGTATTTAAGTGGGAGAATGAACCTCTGTAGTTTACTTGCATCTGACACTTTAAAGAATTATGTTAAAAATGCTTTTAACCAAAGACGTTTTCTCAGACATATTAATTTGCTCTACATGTATTAGCTTGTTTTAGAGACATGTTCTCTTTCATTTAGTCAGTTATTAGTATGCTTAGATGGTGAAGGATCTTGTCCTGACAGCTTTTCTTACTGGAAATATGATATTCAGGTTGTTAACAAGAAGTATCTTCTCCAGTAGTTACTTGGTTACTGAGTGGTGAGTATTTAAATCAGAAGTCATTGCTTCTCAGAGATCTGCACATACTCCTAAAAGAAATAAAGCATAAAACACCTTGTGCTGAGCCTAACAGACAGTCTTCCTCATTACTGCAGTAGTAGGAGAGGAAATACTGTTCCCACTTCATTTACTTTCAGGCTTCCTGAAACATAGCTTTGCTCGGTGCTACAATCTGGCTGTGCTTGATCATCCTGAACAGTTTATTTTCTTTGTCCTTCAAGTTTCACAAAGAAGTTCTGAGAGCTGCCTGCATACAAAACTGCTACTAACATTTGATTACTTTAGGCTAAAATACCAGTTTCTTTGTTTTTATTTGACTATGACTAACCTCTTACTAGACTGTCAGAATGAATAAGGAGCTTAAGATTTGGTGAGTTTTCTTTCAAGGATACCAGTGCTTTTAAATTAACCTAGAATATTAAGAATAATGCAATCTATATTTTATTAATTTATTGATTGCAATACAAGGGGAAGCTATATGAGCTTAAGTAGCTATGTAGTATAAAATCTAGGACCAGGATTAAGAAACAGACTCACGGGTCCCTTCTTTGGCATCTAGAAAGCTGGGACCTTTTTTAGTTGGTTGTTGTTGTTGTTGTTTGGGGTTTTGTTGTTTGCTTGTTTTGTTTTGGGGTTTGGTTTTGTTTGCTATAGTTCCTATGAGTAGTGAAAACATTTTAGAGCAATTTTCTAATTGAAATATAGGCAATTTTTCAGTTGAAAGCGTTAGTTTTCATGACAGTTTGACTTCTCATTGATAAGACTACAGTGCAAATATGATATTTCTATGAAAGATTTTATTTATGTTTCTTGATATTGTTGTTTTAGTTGGTATTTTCTATGGCTTTCCTAACCTCCTGTTAGTCATCTGATAGGTTAGTACTTTCTGCAGCACACTTTTCAGTCTGACTTGAATTACTTTTTCTATATTAATTGTATTTGTAAAGATGATGAAGAAACAATTTTATCTGCTGCAGAATTTGCACTTAGAGTAGGGTTGTGTTTTTAAAGCTAGTCTTCTGATCAGCCCCAAAACCCAAGGTTTGCTGTTACACCAGGGAAAGGTAATTGACTGCATAAATTTGATGCCTTTCAGAGGAAAATATGCTTGAAGTCCTTGTAGGGCAAACCCAGCACGCTAAAAGTTACCAAGTTACCAGTCTGTAACATCAGCCATGGCCCAAAGGTGCATAGCTGAAATGATCATTAGCATCATCTCTGCTGCTCTTTAGATCCTGTCCTGATGAGCTACAGCTCCTATTAACGTGACATGGTTATTGCTGGCAGGTCATCAGCTTATGCAGTCTAGACAGTCACCAAGTGAGAGACAGAAAGATACCCTAGATCAGTGAAGTGCTGATGAACTATCTGGTGTCAAAAGGTGGGTGAAAAAGTCATTGCAACATGCACATCTTCCCACATTAGCAAAAAGGAACAATAGCAAACAATTATTTCAAATATAGCTTGAACATTATTTAGATAAAATAGTAGAAATCATTGTGACCACATTTTTGGTTGGCATTAATGACAGGATGTGGGCTTTGGATATTTTCAGAAAGATCAAGTAGGCTTTGGACTGAGGTTAAATACTGTCCTTGAAAGTGTTTCTGGACAACTTTCCCTGTTCAACATGACTGTGAAATCACTGTGATGATTATTAAGGATGACATTGAATTTACTGGGAGAGTAAGACAGTATCTGGATGGGAACAAACTGAGGGTTAACTGCCTGAGACCCTACCCATAGTACATTTCAATAAAGTTGCTACATTGGAAAAAAAAATCAGAAGAGATCACAGTATTTTTATTAGTTCCTTGTATTGGTTTTATTAGTAATTAAGAAAATGAACTGTGGTACAGGTTCAGAACATACATGCCTGGCTACAGCTAGACTAGCATATGAATATACTTTGCCCTTCACAGCTAATGAAAACAGTACAAGTTTCCTGTACAGATTAGTTTTGCAGCAAATATTTCTGTTCTGGGAACTTCAGCAGAAAAATATGCCTACTTACAGAGAGAATAGCCTGTCTCGAAGGTACACTGATAAATTTTTCTACTCAGTCTTTTTGCCTGCTATACCTATGCGGTGCCAGCACACTAACAATTAATTTTTTTTTTTTTAATGAAGTTAATGTCATGAATGGATGTTAAAGTATTCGGTGTTACTGTGTCATCAAATATGTTGTTTTAAAAATTTTTTTAAATGTTCAGGATTTGAGGGAAACTCTCTTCTGCTGTGTGTTTTATTTTCCAATGTATTTCCAGTTTGATATGTTCAAAGACTTACAGAAGGTAAGAAAGAGATGAGGTAATGCAAGCTATTATTTCTTCTGCTTTTGCCTTTTACTGCCTTTGAAATCCATTATTCCATTTTCTAGCACTGGTTCCGGATTTTTAAGCATTCTTATCAAAAAATTTTAAATCAAATAAATAACCCAATGAAACAATGAGAATTCTCAGTTATGGGACTAAGATAGTGTTGTCTCCTGATAATAGAAGCTGGTATGCTAGCTCCCATATGATGACACTATTTGCAGTGCGGCAAATCCATTTATTTTAGGTAATAGATGGAATCTTGGTCCCTTCTGCCTGTCTGACTGCCTCCTCATACTGATACATAAAGGAGTGTTTATAAGCATTTCCTCAAACATTTGAGGGAAAATAATCTGGGTTAGTGTAAGATGCTTATTTATGTTATTAAGACTAAGTCAGCTGATTTTGGCTGAGGAAATCTAGAAGTATTCAAGTGTAGAGATGGAATATTCAATAGCAGAGTGGTAGACAGCAGCTAGAGACAAATGACAATAATTTATATACTAGAAATTATGGGGAGTTTAAATGTTAAATAGAAGTTTCAGTATTAGTATGAGATATTTAACATAAGCCTTGTCTACTTTGTGCCACCCCACTATTTTTTTATTAGTTGTATTTTATTACTAGTGTTTTCTAATTAAACTCTAAGGATGATTAAACATAGGGGATATTTATTTTATTTTAGACAAAGGTAATAAAAGTTTCCCAGTGCTCATGTGGTCCTTTTCAGTCATCTTCCAGTGAAAACCTATTTTTATAAAGTGTCTGCTTTGCTGTTTTTAAAGCCAGTTAGAACCCTTCAGACATCTGATGTTTTACAAGGTTCTCCACTCACATACATCTTAGAAGAGGTGTTGTGGTTTAGGTACAACTTCCACTCATGGGATATATAAGAGAAACGTGTTATTGAAAGGAGTCCAAGTATATAGCTGTACTTTAATGAGTGAAAGAACGCTTTTCTATATAGCACACTTAGGACCCTTGGAAATCCATTATAAGCCCTTTTAACATCCTTTGTCTCAAACTGACATTTTACAGGTAAATGTACTTGAAAGGGACAAGGAGGTCAAGCAAGTGCTAGAAGCTAAAATTCCCTCAGATGTGATTCTGCCACTACTTGCAATTTGCTGTGTGAAATTCAGTGAGTTGTTCGCATATGCTTGAAATTACTCATCCTTAGCACAGAGACAAGAAAACATGCAACATCCAGCTAATGGAAATATTCTGATACTTCATTAATTGTGCAGTCCTTCCATGAGAAAAATTGTTTTTTTATAAAACTCCAAGACTCTATCCCCACCTGAAATTATTTAGAGACATTTACAGGCTTACTTTCAAGGTAAATCAAACAAAGAATTTGATTCTTTTCCAAATAACTTAATTTTGGACTATTTTTATGTATAGAGATTCAAACATCAGTGTCCCACGTTCTATTATTATAAAATGATTTGCAATCAGCTATTTATATTCAGAAATATCTATATGGTTAAGAAATGGGCATTGAACAGTAATATTGTAAAATTATATTGGGGTGATCAATGAACTTTCTGAAATTATACATGTGTAAGCTAAGGCAAATTCAGTCTTTTTTCAGAAACATTACTAAATAGCAATTGAAGAGTCTTCTGAACATTTCTGTTTGTGACCTACTTGTATACACTGTGCTATGATTACTAAATATTTTAAGAAAAAACCTCTTAATCTGTATTTAAGTAACTCATTCAAAGTCATTTCCTGAGAAAGAACTGCCAGCAGACTTATGAGAACGTATGCCTCACTAAATAATCCAAACCACAGTCAGTAGTTACATAGGATTCAGATTTCCTTCCCCTCCCTTCTTTTTAAAATAGTAATAAATTGTGGTGGGGAAGCAAGTGGCTTATACCTCTCAAGTTCCGGTGCAGAGTGGAGTGTTTATTTTTGCCTCAGAACCTGCAAAGTGTTCAGGAAAACCGAAAGCATGAGCAGCTCTTCAAACGAGGGTCTTCAATGGTTTACTAGTGACAGTTTCTTCAGAAGCTGATGACATTCTGGGTAATCACTGCAACCTGAGTATCACTGATAGTAGTGATAATAGAGCACTGAACCCAAAATTCAACTGACCACATTCAACTGTCAAGGTGCAACACTGATATATTTTGCAGGTGCTCCTGTGACACTAAGCAGAAATGACTAGATCACTGTAACCTGGGATATTTAGAAAGTAGAAACTAAGAGCTAAACACTGATAAAGGAACATTTGAGAACACACATGAATGTTCTTGAATAATAGACCTGGAGATACTAGAAAGTTCAGGATTAGTATTTATGCAAAGAGAGAGAAGAATTACTTTGTCTCCTACAGGCTTGTCTTGTGTCAGGCTTCCTCTTCGGTTTCATTCTTATTTAGTTCGTCTCCATTTTGGTAATCCTTAAAGTAGGTTTTACACAGTAGTTAGTACTGATTAAAAAGTTAGATCTTGATTGCCATGTTTAGGGTGCTGGATGAGTATGGCTTTATTTTCAGTGATGCTGTGAAATATCAGCTTTTCCCACTAAAATATGGTTTAAATATGGTTTTGAAAGAGAAAATTTCTAATTAAGCAGGTTGCTTTAGGCTAGAATTTGTTGGGTGCCTACTCCTTGAAATATCTTCCAGAATCTTGTGTTTGGTATGAAAATACATTGCAGAGTGGCACATTGAGGACTGGGCCCCTTGGGATGTGATTCCCAAACTATCATCCTGTTGAGCACTGAGCCATCAGTAATCTGAGGACAGGAAATGCTGAAGAGAAGAAATAGCTTTAGCTCAGCATACAGCTCTCATCATGACTTCTTTGATATTGTGCTTTTACATTTTGAAAATTGGTTTTATCCGACATGCTTACAAGTAACATGTATGAAAATATCTGACACTCATCTAGCAGAGGGGAGTAATAAAAAAAGATATTAATTAGTCATAATACTGGATGCTGTTATTCTATTTTTTCCCATGGTGTTTCAAGTCCTAGGACATTCTCCAATTCTTTGTTAGCATTAGTAAAGAGTAGACAGAGCATTAATTTAGCCAAAATCTCTCCTATATGCATGTTTCAAACTGGGAAGGCCCCAGAGTATGTTGCAAGTTTTCTATTCCACCTTTTAGAAAACTCCTTTTAGAGAACAACAATTTACCTGGAATTTTAAATATATGTAAAGACTTTCAAGGCTTTTTTTCTAGCCACAAGATTAAATTTATTTAAAAACTAATATTGTTCTAGGACAATGTTCTGAAACAGTTTGGGTCTGGGGAGCAATACTTTCTTTTTCTCCAACTAATTTGAACTCTGAGCTTTGAAATGCAAATCCAAATTTATATTTTAGGATGTAGAGCAAATTTAGGCCGCTTACAGTCTTTATTGCATTTAGGAACTCTTTCATGATGAGCCAGCATAATGATTGTATTTGGATGTAGAAGCACCACATAGACAAAACTGGGCTCTGGGGCAAGGAATTAAA
>JAWWLV010000144.1:34234511-34244522 GCA_035041135.1 Platyrinchus mystaceus
GACTGTACATCTCTGGAAAGAATTTAGTGGTTGCAGCAAAAACTGGTTGCCACAGAGCAAAGAACAAGAGCAGTGCAAGAACACAAATGGTAGGAAAATAGCTGGAGATTCCTTTGTAACACAATGTATATACTCAGACCAATTTTATGTTAGTGTATTTTTAGTCACTTATAATTTTCATCTGTCTGAACCTAGAGTCACATCCTTGGTTTTTGATGCTGCCTATTACCAGTAACAATTTCTCTTAGAGCAAAAATAAGAATTTGTGATTTTCATCAAATTAAATATGAGTAATACCTTCCTCAGAGAGTTCATGTTTGCTTTTGATGTCAAGACAAAGACTGTCACTGATCCTTGATGTTTGTACAAAGACTTCGGCAGAGACTATAAATGTCAGTAGACTACAGTGGGTGGGACAAGAAAGAATGTACAGTACAATACAAGAGTCTTTGTTGCTTTAGTTAATCTAAGGATGAACAGATAGTAATATATTGTAGCTTCCTTCCTTGTTATCATTGCTGTGTGAAAAAGGTAGGACTCATTCTCTCCTAAGCACATAAATATATAGGTAGGTTCCATCTCAGCAACAAAGGTGAATTGTCCAATTTCAGCATTTGCAAATGCAGGTGTCTCCTGGGTATCATAAAGAGGACTGTCCTTTGGAGTATGTGAGCAGACAGCAGTAGATCTGACAGTTTTGTTCATTAGCATTTGCCTGTGGGTAGTGATCAAAAGTGACTAATGCCAGAATGGATGTTTTCTGCACCAATTTTTTGATTTTTAACACTTTGGGCATTTTGGAATATTTCTTCAAATGTCCTGAAAACTTGATTTTCTGCTGCACTGAAGTGAACTCAGCAGTGCAGATGGTGAGGGGTAAATACATATACTTCATGCTTGCTCTGAAGCTGATGATAACATGCTCTAAAGTTGATGATAACAGATAATACTTTCAAAGGGCTGTCTGTCAGCCTTGAATAAGCAGAAAAATATATACTCCAATCTCCTTACCTTCTGGCTAACATTTCTGCAGTTAAGAACTTTCCAATGATAGAAACTGCTGTCTGGGAAAATTGGATCTAGAAGGTGTCTCATTCTGCATTAGGGAAAGGAAATAAAACCCCTTCATTATCTCTTCTCTTTCTCTCTCTATTCCAGAAAACACAAACAAAACTCAAAGAGAAGAAAAAGAGGGAGAATCACCACTTGTTTCCTGGTTTTTTTGAATCACTTCCCCATCCTCCAGTCCAGATGTACATCAATAAAAAACATAGGGTAAAATGAAAACTAGGTTAGGAGTCCCTATACTGACATTAATCATTACAGGGATCAGGCTAATTTCTCATTTCCATGTCATAGCAATGCTGCCTACTCAGTTGGTGTGGTGGAACAGTTATTCTCTTCTGCTTGGCTGTAGAGACCTTGTTGCAGAAAGCTGGCCACCAAAAGTGTGCTTTAGGATAACGAATCCTCTGTCTCTTTTTGTCAGTTCTGCATATGGAAAGATAACTGCAGTGGCTGTTTCAGAAATATGTCTTCTCTCCTAACAAATCCAGCTGTAGTGGTCATAATTTTTACAGAAAAGCTGAAATATTTGTCAAATGACAATTCCCCATTAATGCTAATTAAAGAACATTGACAATATGATTGGAAATATTCCCATTAATGTATTGTCTTACAGCACCTAGAACAATTCTTTCCAAGGAAATACAACTTTTTTGAACTCATGTAGACAAAAACAGCATGACATACAATAGAGAAAAAACTTTTCCCCGATAATCTCACTTGACCACTGCATCTTCACAACTGATCTTCAGTCTGGCTCTTGTGTGCAATTAATTAGAAGGGGCCATTTCTCAGTTGTACGTTAAAGATTAGTTTGTTTTATTCTGTCAAGAAAGAAACAAATGTCTTCTGTCCCAGGAAGGTGAAATGAAACCTAGAGCATTTTGCTGTTAGCTTTGTTATAATATGTGAGTCATCATTTTGCCTAATTGTATTTTCTTTTTAAGCAATCTGTTTTCTTATTTTTCTCCCTATTCCTTTCAGATAGTTTTGGATACTGCTTTCATACATAGGATATGAAGGATCACAGAAACAGCTTTGCAAAACTCTTTCTCACTGTTCTTCTCTTATTTTTACCTCAGGTAAGAATTTAAATACTATTAAACATTATTCATATGCTTATCCATACTTCTAAAGCTAAGATATGCAGAATATGTTAAAAGGATATTTGGTTTTCTGTGTAAAACTTTAAATGTGACAGCTACACATTGCTATTTTTAATTGAATGGAGAGAACTTGCAAATGAAATGTTTTGTTTTTTTTCCTTGAGGTATGAAGAAAATTCTTGCCACATTCTTACTTATGGAATTGTATTCAGGAATTGCAGGTGTAGAGAGAACTACCTGTTTGAAAAATTGGGCAAATAGTCATGGGTTTTAGCATGAGTAATATTAATACTAGAAGCAGGGTTATTTGTTATCTGTAGAAAACAAAAATACTACATGTTTGGCTAGCCAGTCATGGTATGTTAGTTACAGACAGCAAGTGTGCAGTTGGCTTCTCTTTTACATTCTCATTGATACGTGGGACAGTGGTTACCTAAGTATTAAAGGGTGGAGGATTTTTATTTTACATCTGCCATGGCTTCTTAGGAAACACCTACAGTCATGGAATATAAGATTAAACATCAATAGAAAATAACTGAGTTACAAATTAGATTTTTATAATGCCTATAATTTACCAAGACAATCTAGCCAGCTCTGATTTTCTCTTTTCAATGTCAATTTCTCCTGTTTATCCTTGACCAGTGAGGTCCTTTAACCTGATACTTTTTTAGCTCTATTATAAACTTGTAACTGTGGCTTACAACTGAAAATACACTCTAACCACATTTACTATCCAGTAAACAAAGAGTGTTGTGGTCAGAGCAATTTTAAATTGATTAGCTAGGGTGAAAATACTTGTTAATCACTCAACTGTGTTCACAAAATGAAACTCAGCATAGCAGTTAATTCATGACAAACTCATATTCTATTATGAAGGCCTATGTTATAGTGACTCCTTGTTAATGAGTATAAATTACTTGTTTGCTAAAATAAGTGAAGTAGGATTCTCAGAAGGCTTAATCTCTCAATTGCAATGGAAAAACTTGGTAAATCATATGACCAGAGAACAGCAGTTTCAAGCCATGAGTGTTCTGGAAATATCCTATAATCATGATGGACTATTTTAGTCTAGACATAGAGAGATTCTTAGTGAGATATCATTACCATAGATATTCTGGATACTAGATACCAATTTTCTATTATAAAGGCAGTAATTATATGTCTGTCTTAACATTTCATTTCTGTATGAGTTTTCAGATATAAATACATACAAGAATTTTATGAAAGTAATATATCTGTGATACAAACCATCTCTGAAAAGTCTTTCAAAGATCTGTTATAGACTGTATTATCCTGGCATTTTTTGTTGATTATTTCATCACATCTCATCTCTCTGGAACAAAGACTTGTGTTTTCAACCTTTACAGTAACAGTAAAGCAACAAGTAAACAAAGAAAAACAGAAAATGAAAAAATGTTTTGATGAAATAAGAGTTGTAGAAGAATTGTTGAATTTGTTTTAAAATAATATTTGTTGTTCTGTGAGAAGGGAAGTTTTCTGCACTTCTTTTACCAGATTCCTCTTATTGCTCAAACTCTGCTCTGGTTTTCTGATTTTCCCTGGGAGGTCAAACTGAGTGAGGTGATCCAAGACACACAATTACTTATCTTAACCTCTCAATTTCCCCTTGGCTGTTAGGTTACACACACTGAATATTGATACTTTCTAGAAGTCTTCTATTCCCAGGTCTCTCTACCTTTCCAATGAACTTTTGGGTCCTAAGACTTCTGGCACTGCTATTAATGAATATATAGAACCAGGTCTCAGATGTTTAGCAAGCTGCTTTCTACCACTTAGCCCAGGTACATCTTGGGGGTTGTGACAGTCCAGAGTTACTGTCATGAAATAAATTGACATAATAACATAAATGAGTGATGATTCATAATATCTCACTATTAAACATATTTTATTATGATAGTTATGGTACAGATTAAATAATATTTGGCATAAATGTTCATCTAAAGCCATTACCAAATTGCATGCTAACTGCCATTAACTAGTGGTATGCTTCAACCTTTACTCCCTGATCAGATATAAATCTGCAATTTTACGTTTACATCAATATTTGTTTCTGTCTACATTTCTATTATTTTAAACATTGTGTTGCACATTTTTCTATTTACTCATTTTGCACATGGGTATGCTAAAAAAACTACCAACCATTCAGCTTCTTAAAGAACTAATCATAGTTCTGACTGAAACATCATGATGGCATTGAATTCTGACATTTACAATGAAAATGCAGTTCCTAGCATAGAAAATAAATGATGATCCTTTATTTCAGTATTTGTGCCAGACCATTACACAAAACAGACAAGTGGTAAAAGCTAGTGGATCATATAATTATAGTTGAAATACAGTAGGGAAAAAATGAACATATTTACATACCCTTTTTCAGATGAATAGCTCAGCAATGTACTCTGTACATTTATTACAGTAAACAGTAATAGTGATGAGTGCAGGAAGTATTGAGTTCTGTGTAGTGCTAAAACAACTTATTCAAGTAACAATGGAGGTGGAAACTCTTTCAGAAGTTGATTACACAATCAGCTAAATTCAATTATAATTGTCTTAAATACCAGTACATCTTAATTTCCAATTGCACTTAAATTCTATATTATGTTAGCAAAAAATAAGACTAGAGTTGTACTTAGTGTTTCTTTCTATAGTATTTGACATTGTAGTGAAGCTGTACATGCAGTTTTCAACGAAGTGTGTATATATATTTTTTCTAATTAGAAAAAAATATATTTATTTATATATATAAATATATATAATATTATATATTATAGATATTTTTATATATAATATATTTATATATATATAATTTTTCTAATTAGAAAAAAATAACAAGCATTCAAGAAACTTCATGCTTCAAGTTTTAGAAAGCTCAGACAAAATACAAGAGCCCAGTGACCAAAATCTACCAAGGACAAAAGCTATGGTGTTAGAAAGCAATTACACAATTATTTTAATTTGATTCAGAATTTACTATCACTTGGGAAATCTTTTAGAAGTGAAGGGAATTCTTTCAGCTGCTATTATACCTAATAAATTAGAATAAAAATATTTCCACTGATTCATTGCAAACTGGACCATGTCCCTACTGTGTTCCTGTAAATAACACAGGTTTACAGAATAATACTGTCAAGACTGTGAGGGGTATTCCAATAATATATCTGATTTATTACTTTGTGTGCTCTTATCCAGATTATCAGGTCAGGAGGGAAGGGGAAAGTGGGGTAGGGGGACCAGAGATGGAGTCATTTGTTAAATGCATATTTATGTCACTACAGGAAAGGGCAAATAAATTGGGATTGGTATGCTGGCACATAATGCAGAGAAGAAACAAACAAGGAATTTTAAGTTACTAGTGATGGTGAGTAAATTATACAGTGTATACATATTTAGAAGTCAAGCCTAACAGAAATATCAGAAAAGATGGGAACTGTCTTTAAGAAACTCTCATCTAATGTGTTCACTTTGCAGTCATATGGCACTTACAAAATGATTACAATATTTTCAAAGATTTAGCAGCTGGAACTAAGTTGCTGTCAACATTCTGAATGTGTTTTTTTCCAATAACCTGGTATACTTTATATTTAAGGACTTTTAATTTAAAACAGAGAACACAGAAAAAGTTGATATATAAGCTTCTGTATATTACGTATATGATGTAGAACAGACTTTTTGGGTTGCACTCTTATGTTTGATGTTTATTCAGTGAAATGTTTATTTTGCTGAAGCATGAGGTCTCTCTTTGACTCTTCTAAAATCTTTTAGAGCACAAACTGACAAAGTTTGTTCCTCTCTAGTTTTTCAGTAGCTGTCATGACCTACGTGATCAAATGGAAGTACGTGAAAGTCAGGTAATACAATGAAATAAAGGTGAGGCTAATAATTAATGTAATCTGACTAATATTTTGAAGGGTCTGCATGAATTACCCAACTGCTGAAGCACTGAAAGTAGCAGTAACATTTCATTGTGAACTGTCAGTCTTTCATTTCCAATTTTAACTCCATGAAGTAGGTTTCCATTATTGATATTAAAGATATTAAACCATCACATCAACAACCAATTTAATTGTACACTTAGAAAGAACTTGAGAAAATTATTCATGTTTTTTTCTTTCTATATGGCAAGCTAAATTTTATAAATCTATGTTTTTCAGAAAACCAACTTTATTTGATGGATGGTTCTGTAAAAAGACAATATTAACAAATAAACCCACTAATAAAACAGTTAAACTTTGATAAGAAACCTGTTTAACATTTAGTTTTGTGCCTCTTAATACTGATACTCTGGTACTCTGATGTTTAGATGCAGCAGTGAATACGCTTTTCAAAAATACCTGTGAAAGAGGCCAAATCTTGATTTTAGTGATATTGACAAAACTCATGATAATTTTATGGCCAAAGAAATATGTGTGTCAGAATTTTCCAGAACATTTTTATAAAACTCACCGGATATGGAAAAGAGAAGTATCTCTTGATATCTTACATTTCACTTGATATCTATTTCCTGAAAGATTCTTTCTTCTGTTTAAGAAAATTAGCTTTAATGAAAAGTATTTCATTACTTCATCTGTTCCTAGACATATCAAATAAAAATATCTTAGTAGTTCTGTGCTCTTTAGCGCTTGATAGTGGACTGACATTTGATGAACAGCACAAGTGTTCATTCTTTGCTCATTTTTTGCAGGCTCTGATGCTTGCATTTAACACCATTTTATTTCAGTGAAGCCCTCTAGCAATCATTCTGGACTTCGGGTATCTACTTCAAAATGTGGTTAATGTGCTGCAAAAACTGCAGAGAGGTGATTTGTTAAGCTCTTTCTGATCATTCTTGAAAGAGTTCCCATTAAAAAAATTATCTGTCAGGAGGTTGCTGTCATGTGTTAACAGTCTCTGAACAGCATATATAAACCACATAGATACCCATGCATATATATTTTATCACATAGAAGAAAGCAGAATATTCTTAAATTAGTCATCCTTTTGTAATCATTTTTTATTGAAGGTATCTAATGAAAAGGGCCTACTAGATAAGGAAGTTCAATGGTGTACGGCCAAACCAGGATCTCTGCAGGATGCTGCCTAAGCACCTTGACATCCATGGATGTATTCACCACACAGAACAAGCAGACTAAGAATATATGTCCTTAAACATTAGTATTTATTATTTGTATGCACACACTGTTGTGCTTTTTGTGTGATTCATAGAATTGCAGTTTTCAGCTAACTTCATTTTGTAGATAAGATAAACCATAAATTGATGGTAAACAGAATGTCACTGTGGTAGCATTATTTGTGTCAATCACATCTTCATGAAAGCCTAGCAGGAGGGTAAATAACATTGTGTATCAATTCTTACCATTTCTAATTTTTATCCTTTCCCTTAAATTTGCATTGTAATTTACATTCATTTTCAACTCAGTAGACAGAGTTTCCTTTTCCTTTTGAATGGATATCACTAAAAGGCAATAAAGAATATGCAAATTTGCTGTGCTGTTTTGTCCTAGGTTCTTGAAATGTAGAATAAATCCAATTGTTTTTATTCTGATAGTTGTACTGGAAACACTTCCAGTGTTTATTTCAGCTAAAGAAAGTTGACATGACTGATTAAATTTTATACATGTAAAATGAGGTCTAGAAAGGGAGATAGCAATACAGACATGGAGGAGCTGTACAGAACATTGTCTTCACTAATTTATGTAAAAGTTCTCCAGATTAAAAATTAGGCATGGATGAATCTGTTCCAAATATAAGATTCTAAAAGTTTTTCTCAAAGTAATTCTCTGTGAATTAAAGCAATTTCCCTTTCCCTTTTCTTATTTCTTTCTCTGGGATTTTTTTTTTTTAATTTCTCCTTACATTGTCTTAATTACCTTTAAATTATCTTGCCCTCATCACAAGCCTCTGAAATCAACAGGTAAAATGTCAAAGTCCTATACTGGTGGGGCATAAAAAGGGGAGGAGGGCTCATGTGATTAGGAGTTCCCACCCCCATATTTGTCTTTAAACCAAGACACCAGACAAACTAGTCTACTATGAAGCCATTTGCAAAAGAGTAGTGAATTCTTTCTTATCGCAAAATACCGATCATGCCACTGCTTTAGAAAGCAGACAGGACCATATTGCAGCAGCTTTCTACTATAGAATAAGTTTTTTCACAAGGTTATTAAACAGGTGAAGAAAGCAGCTTTATGCTGAATCAGGGACACAAGGAACATTTTGCATAAATATACCATAACAGTAAAAAGTTGGTGTACTCTATTTTTTAGTTTACTCTTTTACAGTTTTCCTTTGCTGTTTTCCATCTGAAATACAGTGGTTACCATGGAAACAGCAATGTCATTTACATGGATTCAAGCATACTCATGTCCACTGGTACTGTAATAAGTCAATTTTTTTAACGATTATGGATATACAGTATGTATTTGGGACACATAGAATTACAGATGGGAGAATAAAATGCAAAGATGTCAAGGGTCCTAATTTTCACCTTGCAAAGAAAAAATGTTCATGATCATTCCATACTAGTGAAGTTGCCTGAAATTAAACATCAGCTGGAAATAAACAATTTGTATTGTTCTATTGACACAGAAATAGTGTCAATAACTAATTTAGCTTTAATTCGGATTTTATTAGTTCCTGTTATTATAACTTAGAGCAACAACTTCCGGCGTGGATGTTTGCTGTGGGAAGAATGTATTTTACTTTCGTGATCCTGCTTTGTCAAAATGCCTTGATTTTGATAATTTCTCATTTGCATGTTTTTCCCAGGAGCTTGCTTCATGGTTTCAGGAGTACTTCAACAACCAGCTCTACAGTGGTGCATTGCTTTGACTTGGAGACAGCCTTGGTATATTTTTAATGCTGTGTGGAAATATAAACAGTGAAAAGTTATGTACAAAGATCCTACAAAGAATTCTTGTTGGGTTTGTAATGATACTGCATAAGTTTTCTATATAAGAATTAATTTCTCTTTCTTTCATAAATTATAGAATTCTGTTTGTTGATAGACATATACAAAGGCTACTGAAATATAAAGAAACGCTGACCAGTACATCATAATAATATTTTGGGTCACAAAATAGTCATACCAGATATGTGGTCCAGAATTTTTTGAAATACTTCAACTACTTCGTTTGTAGTTGTAAGCAGGGTGTCTCAGTTATATCTTATGCATGTTTTTTCATGTAACCTCTTCATTTAAAAACTTACAATGTTGTTTAAATTTATTTCTGCATGTGGTTATTGTCCACACTTTTTGTTTCTACCCTCTTGTAGCAATGACAGGGTTAACTTCTAATCAATCCTGACATTTCTAACAGGTCATGTACAAAAAAAAATTGGTTATGCTTTATTTGCCAGCTTACAAAATGAGTAAGAATTAGAGGATAATAAATTTTCACTACAATAAGTTATTTAAAACATTTTAAATACCATAATAAGTACAGTATAAATAAAGTTTTAAAATTAGTGGGCTAGTTGTTCAATATAGAAAGACAGAGTATAGTAGAAGGTTGCACTGAGGTATTAATATTTGAAGGAATTAATTGCAGATTCATAAGATATAAAATACCAGACTTAGTATGTAGGATGAGTTTTCTATTTGTGGAGGAACACACAAATGTAAACTCATTATGTCTTGTTAAAGAAAAATTGCGGGCCTTGTCATTTATATGATGAACTTGGTCTTCATAACTGTTTTCAGGATTTGAGCAGTTAACACTGTGAACTTTAGTCTGCTTCATCTGTAAAAGTGCGTTTGAAATAACAATTTATTTGCATTTCATTTGAAAGGTTACCATTTGATAACCCAGTAAGTGACACA
>JAWWLV010000144.1:34252990-34270303 GCA_035041135.1 Platyrinchus mystaceus
GAATTCTCCTCAATTTTTGACCCATAGCAAGCATAAACTATTCTGGATTGAGTTACCTTCTCATCCTGTAGATCTCTGGAAAATCTTTTAGCAGCAGGAATGCATTTACTGTAGTCAGTAACTAAGAATTTGTTCTGAGCTGAGAAATTCAGTAATGCGGCTATTTTTGACTATGGAGTTGTGTCTTCAGTTAATTGTTTGTATCTCTGTGTCTAATTCCAATGTCCAGATGGTTCATTCTAGTTTGTAACTTTTATTCATGCCTGACTGACTACACATTGATTTCTAAAATGTTCAGACTTCCAAAATCTAAAAATACCACCCTGCAGTGTGAAAATCATTCTTAGACACGACCTTTTTTCTTGCTTGTCTTTGCAAATTTTCCTCCTCTATACTTATCTAATGTGGTTTTTAGAAATGTATCAGAAGTTATTAGAGGAAAAAAAAGCAGCACAATTGAAACTGAAATGAACTGCTGAGGGCTTTAATTCTTCTAACTTAGCTGATATCAATGTAAACTGTATTCATTTCTTATTGGATTTTGATGTGACACAACCTCTTAATACTAGCAGGTCTGAGCCTCATGAGTATTTGGTCAATCTGGACTATGCCTAATTTAGGTTTAGATAAGAGATTATAGATGAAAACAGCCTGCTGCTGGAAGTGATTTCAACAGGGGGAGCAGTGTTTGGCTGGTTACCTGTCCCTCGGTGTTATAATCAGACTTTCAGTACTCTTAAGTCTTCCAGTAAATAATTATTAGACTCCCGACAAACTTCCAACAAAGTACTGCAGGAAACAAGCCAACATGTAATTATATACCTTAGTGCAATGGTCACATATGGTCATACATGACATCTGAGATACTGTTCCCAAAACAGAGACTGTTTTATAAGTCACTAATTTTTTTAAGTGTTGATTAACAGGATATAGTTATTCTGTACTCTTGGGGTAGCAAAGAATGTACTGAATTAGTTTTACATGAGTTACAATTCTTGTAACAGTCATATTTACTGCAAGTCGTAATATACTATAGGGTGTTTTTTCAGAAATATTGTAAAGCATGTATTTTAACAAGCCCTTCATATCTGCTGCAATGCAATGTTGTTAGCAACTATCAAGAGTGGTAAAATAAAATATGCTAAGGAGCAAATGTGATTGAAGGAGGGAGTGAAAACAGTAAAACTACGTAAAGTAGGGAGAAAAATAAGTCATCCTAGAGAGATGATCTGTTGGGGAACTGGTGGCATCCTTAAACACGTTCTACTCTTCACCTATGCTGTAATTTGTGAAACATCTGTCTAAGCAGGATTCACTGAGACAGGTGACAGTAAAGAGCAGCAGATATGCAAAGATCAATGAGAAGAATGAACGTGCCTGAGAACAGGATGCTCAAGAGTAGTGGGAGTTTTAAAACCATGATAGCTGAGAAACTTTATCCATTGGAAGGAAACATTGACAGTCTTGCATACTGGGGGCAAAAAAATTCAGTATGCTCAAAGCAAGCAACCCAATATCAAACCAATTAGTCAAAGCAGTGCTAGAAAGAACTTCAGAGAAACTTTAACAGAGCCCTGCACTCTCAGGCTCAAGAGACAGAAGTTATCCACAATGGCAGGAATAAGAAATCAAGGATTTTTAAATGTAGGTGATGGAATAGCAGAGCTAGCCCTGTATTGTAGTCTGACCCACACTTCAATATAGTGCATGGGGGAGATCATGGCTCTTGAATGCTGGAAGCTCAAGAAAGTGTTACTGAAGGGCTTTACAACAGATAATTATGAACATCCACTATGAGATAGTTCGGTAGCTTAAAAGCATGTAAATTGTTAATATCAAATAATAGGGAATTACATGTGAATGCCATGAAATTGCAAATCTAATTGGCAAAGGGGCCCAGCAGAAGAACATGGAATGCTTGCACATTAAAAAAAAAAAAAAACAAAAACACCCCCCCCAAAAAAAAAACAACAAAACCAACCATTCAAACAAACAAAAAAACCTCAACAAAACAAAACAATCAAACAAGTTAGAATGTTTCTATCCAAATTTTCACAGAGATATTACAGGTCAATGAAGTTTTTGGTAGGGAACAGTAAACGTATGCAGAGATTTGATAGCAAGACAACTGGCTTAGGATTTGTATGATAGATCAAAATCCAAGTCTTTTTTCTGTGTACCATGGAAAGCAATCCCAGGGATGAGATGGAGAAGAGATTTGACCTTTAGATTGCACTGTCATAAAGAAGGCTACTCAACCCTTTATGCCAGCTTGCTTTAATGGAATAAATGAATTTTGGTTTTGATTTTATTGAAATTATTGTATGAGATTTTTTCCAAAGCAAAATGAAACCAAATTTTAAATTTTCAGAAATTGTCAGGAGATAGAATAATAATTTTGATTAATGTTATTACTGCAATAATACACGAGGAGTCAAAGCACCAGAACTTGCAGTCTGAGTCTGGAAGGAACTGTGTGGCTTACCTCTGTATAATCTGCTTGCCTTTATGGTGCTTTGGATGTGAACTGCAGCTGCTGAAAAAGTTTGGTTTCCTTCTAAAGCTATAGTCACTGCACCCTGGGGACAGCCTGCTCTCAGAAAGAGGGATATTAATTCTGCTATACAGAAAAGGCGTGTTCAAATAGCTGTAGAAGTAAAAAGAAAAGTGAACTGTAGGAGGAAGAATGTATTATACAGCTAGTTTTATAGTCAGGAGGGTAAAAAACCTAGAATACATGAAAATGGGATTGAAACAAGCACTGTAGATTCTGCATAAATCCTTTGTGAAACAAACTGGTGTTGGGTCCTTTAGTACTGTAATAGCTAATAGTGAGGAAAGCACTTATGAATGAAAATCCAACCTAATGATCTTCTGGGAACTCTATAATAGTAAGGTGAAGGCAATAGTGCACAGTAGCACCATAATCGCTACACGGGCCTTTTATTATAAGGATCTGTGAAGTGTTACTAGAATAGCAGTACTGCCATACTGAAATGGCAACACTTGAGCCATGATTTCTCCATTAGACTAATTCTTAGAAATAGGCCATGCATCAAATAGTACCATTTCCTTAAGCTTATTATTTCAATATTTATGAGTCAATTTGAATCCCAAATAAAAAAAAAAAAAAAGTTCAGTTATGCAGCTGTAGAAAACAACTTATCTGACACGTAACTAATTGCCTGGAAATGTTCAGTTGATTTCTTTGCCTCTCCTTCCTCCTTCCCTTTATTCACCATGCATACAAGTTGGTAGAAAAGTGTCTAAAATATAATCAAGCCTCATAAAATCTGCTAAATACCTGGCAATCAGGTTAACTTTGAAGAAACATTGAAATATGGAAAAACCCAAAATCATTGTGAGATAACTGCTTTAAAGTTCTTTTCTTGTTCCAAGAACCCTGACTTTTGTTTAAGTTCTGCAGCAGCTCATCTCAATTCTTGTTCTTTGCTGCATGTTTTTGGCCTTCTCAGTTCAGGAGGGACAATGTTGTCATTTGCTCCATTTCATTTGCCTGCTGTTTTTGTTTTCAGTTTTGCCTATTCTACCTTTAAAATATTGCACTGTTTCTTGCTACATATTTTTCCTCTCACCAAGTACATTTTTTAACTTTTAAAAATCATATTTATATCCCTGTGCAAAACACAGATTCTGTTGCTGCTTGGTAAACTGAAACAGTTCTGCTGGAGATGCTGAAGGGGAAAAAATGGTAGATCTAAATCTCAAGAATTTTTTATTCCAAAAAGTAGGATTTTAAATTCAGGTAATTTGAATATGAAGTTACATATAGCATGATTTCCCTCTCGTAGGTACTATTACTATTAAAGCTTCAAAAAAAAAAGTCACTGCAGTGATCTTCCCTTAACCAGCAATGTTTTGTTCCACCATGGAACGGAATACAAAGAAAGCTTTTATGGGGATACTGGCACTTATTTGTGCCAATTTTCTCCCCTTCCCCACTGAAAAAAAATTTATTTAAGATAATTGAATGAATGGATGACTATATTCAATATTTCACTGTATAAAATTGTATAGATAAAATTCCTGTTTTGTTTTTGTTTTCCATTTTTGTTTTGGTTTGTTTGTTTGTTTTATTTTAAGTATTCAAATGCACTTATATCAGTTCCAAAGATATCTAGGAAAGTAAGACTAAAGAAAGAACAAGGGAAAAGGAAACTTTTATAGTGAATTTCACTTTCTACCTATTAGGGACTTTTGCATTTTGAATTCTGACCTTGAGGGAGCAGAAAACAGAATGGTCCTGTTATCATGTATAGAGAGCCAGCCTGTCAAAACAGCAAAGGATTGCCACCAAAGCAGACACATTTGATGGCAATGCAAAAGAGTTATTAGTGGATATTCTAAATTTTGTTTAGGGCAGATCTGACTGTGAACAAAAAACATTGTGATTCCCCAAGTGCACATTCTGGAGTTTGGTGTCTCTGGGACTCTGCTGTGTCACTTCACTGCAGCAGATAGTTCCTACTTTCTGCTGGGGCAATTTCAATTCATGCTTTCAGGTTCATGCCAGATGAAAGACTGTTGCTAGTTTTGTTTAATACATCAGCACTTTGTTTTCAGACCTGTTATCTTTTACAAAAAACCCCCAGAACTTTCAGAGATTATTTTTTGCTATGAAAGTTGATTTTTTTTTAGGGCTTGATAAACTTATTCCTAAAATCTTGCTGACTATGTGAGAGATTCAGCTCTTTGATTGTTACTTTAACTCTTCAGTCAAAGTGCACATCCTTAAATGCTAAAATAATTCTTGATTCACCCATCTAAGATTAATTTTTTCTAATAAATTCTTTGATATTCGGCAACTTTTAAAGTAATAACATTATTTAAACACTTAATAGTTACTTAAGTCTGGAAGGAAATCTACAATATATTTGACTTTCTAACAGCATAATTATTTCCATGACACCAGTGCTGTAATTCTTAAGTTTTACCTAGTGCTAGTGAGTTGGGAAGACTTAGGGTTTCCTGTCTCATGACAGGAGAACCTCACATCCACATGCATTGAGAACATGAAAAAAATCAGGTTTTCAACTGTCATTTTTTTATTAAAAATTTGTCTGTAGCTATTACATAAACACAAACCAGTCACCTAGCAGGTTTTAGAGCTGAGCTTTAAAATTTTTTGCAGGAATTTTCTTGGAAGAAAGTAAATATATACTGCCATGGATGTCTGGATTTCGGATGAATGTTGGTCCATACTACATGATAACAATGTTGGTCAAAACAGCCAAACAATGAACTCCTATTTGAGTATATGATCAAGCACTTAATTTTGGTTGTTTTTCAGATTATCTTCAGAAAAACTATATTTAAAGGCATATGTATTTCAAAATCAGATTTACTCCAGTTCTGTGCTAAAGTTGTTTTTGGTTTTGGGTGTTTTTTTTAATAAGATTATTTTCACATATATTAATTTAAGAAAAAAGGAAATCCTTCCCTAAATGTTCATAATTTCAATAATCACTCATGGCTTTATGTAATTACTCATTAATGACAAAGAAAGGAAATTCTTAGTCTCTACAAGTAGAGAGACTTGGTTGGGTTTTTTGGAAAGAAAGAAAACTACTAAAAATACTACAATCCAGGCCTCTATTTTTTACAATATTGCTTTTCAAGTTGGATTCCTTTTGTTTCATTATTTTTATGTACTGTTCTGAGCTGACAGGAATGTAAGGGCATGTCTTGTTTTTTCTATTGTTGCAGGTTTTCTGTTGTGTGATGTACTGGAATTATTTGGAATGCTGTATTTCCAACAATTAAATTAAAAAATATCATACTCATTTTCATGTAGAATTGATATGTTTTAGACCAGTGGATTTGTGAACTAAACCTATGCTCTTTACTCTGAAATTTCAGAAAAGAACTGCACTCTTTTTTTGCCATTAATATTTAAATAGAAATATTAAATTTCAAAATAGCATTTCTGCTGGCTTGGCAGTGAGTAGGCAAAAGACTGTGACATGCTTGGTGTGCCAAAGAATCTACAAAGTGTTTCCAGATTCTTTCTTCCAAAAACATCTTCCTAACCTTCATTTTGCCCTTATGCTCTTTACAGATCTCTTGTATTAGCATGTAAAAATCCTTTTGTTTTAAGATCTTTGCCTTTCTGAAACCTGGAGGGCTCATTATTTCTGTCTGCAGTCTCTCAAAATTGCTTTCTGTGTTTAAGAGTCATTGGAAACTATATTTCACTGGACTTCCTCTTCTAAAAACAGGTGAATATAAATGTTCTTATTATAGTTCTAGGAAAAAACATTGTTTATTTAAATTACTTCATTCTTCTCTGAATATAAAACAGCCCTTTAATGTTATCTCTTTTGCATTTCTCTTGAGTAAATCTGATTTAATTTATGCTAAACATAATGGAACACCTGTGTGTGCTGGATAAAAACTAGAGTATACAATATTAGATGGAGAAATGTCACATCCTAAGCAGAGAAAACAAGCAGCAAAGCACTGAGTGTCTTTTATCCTTTTTGTTGTAATTTTGGAATTAAGAAATCTCCAAAACCAAATATCTATTTGACAGCTTTAGCAGGTAATAAATGACCAGTAAAAAAAAGAACTATAACAAAAAAAATTTCTATGCTGTTTTGCCAAAGCATAAGATGACCTTTTAACGGCTTTTTTCATGTATACTGAAGTCCAATCCATGCAGTGAGACTTAATGGATAAACTGAAAGATTAAGAATTAAGGTAATTGATTTCTGATTACTTTATCAACCTTACTAGTAGTAAATTGGAAACATTGTAAACTGTTGCACATCCCATGAATCAAAGAAATATTATAAAAGAACTATCAGATGGTTTCTGATTTGCCAAAGAGAAAGTGATATGAGGCTTTTTTAGTAGTACAATATTTGATATAATTCAATTTTGAAAATTCGTAATTCAAATGGAAGACGAAGGTATGAGTGTGAGATCTATAGATAAGGAACCAGTTGCAGGTTGTGCTAGTAGTGCAGTTGTTTGAAGACAGGCCTCAATTTTAACTTTCCTTTGTGTTTTTCTTTTAAGACTCCTTTTTTTATCCGTTTTTTGTCCTTTTTTTTTTTCCTGTATTTGGATCCTTTATACTTTTGTAATTGTGTATTTATTTTATCTATACAGGGATACCAGAATATACCTTAGGAGAATTATGTCTGAAAGAATGGTGACGAGATAGAATTTCACTTATTTCTTAAATATAAGATAAAGTATGACAATTTATTTAAGAGGGCATACCTCAATAAGAGGGAAAGGAGCCCGACTTTCCTAATGCATCTGTGAGTCAGCAATTTGATCTAGTCTGAGAAAAAATAAATACGACCTTAAGACATATTACATGTGAGGTATCTCCATGGGAGACCAGCAACTACAACCCCTATTAAATATTATTTAATAATTTGCCTGTAATATTCATTTCTTAAGAAGAAACAAAATATAAAATAATCATCCTGGTTTATAGGGTGAAATTTAAAGCAGTAGAAAATGGAGTTTGCAGAAGTATAAGGCAGGTATCATTCCTTCTGTAATTACTGTAAATGGATATACAACCTACTACGACATCATGGAGGGAAAATAACTACAGAAGGTAAGGAACAAAGACTACATCAAAGCAAGTAAGCATAACATACGGGGGAACATGTACAGGCTGAAAACTGCAGAAGGTTTCTACCCATCAGAGAGAGAGTATACAGTTCCAAGTAAGTGAAATGAAATCCAAAAAGGTTATTTCTTTAAGGAGGAGTTGAACAAATTTACAAAAAGCAGTATGTGATGTGGTTGCCTGTGAAAAATTGTCAGCCCAGTGCAAGGGAGCTGCCTTCTGATCTGTTGCAGGAGGTCAGTGTACTCCTGTAGGCTGCTGTGTACCTCTTAAAAAGAGGGACATCATGACACTTACGCAACACTTCTGCACAGGCTTAACTGTGTCAGAAGAACAAATGTAAGATGTTTTAAAGTGAAAACATTTCTTATGGATAATTCTCAGCAGTGGTGGAAGACACCATGAGGAAAAGATGAAGCTTTTCCTAGTACATACTATTTGTTTTCTCCATTTTTTCCTAGTACCACTGCTTTTTGGAGTTCTGTTTTTGGTGGAGCAGATTGCGATGCAATTTGTGTCTGTTGGTATGATGAGTATGCAGAACATTGTGTGGGGGGTAAAAAAAATTGAATTTCACCTAGAAAAAGGCTGCAATTGCATCTTTCCTTGCCCTCTCATCCAGAGCAAAGTTTTATTGTCAGCTTCAATGAGAAACAGGTGGATACCAAGGTCATTAGAAGTGGGGCTGCTTACAGCTGCTTTGGAAAGGAAATAGAGTATATAAAAAAGAACAGGGTTATAAACAACAAACTGAAATATTGTTTGAGTGGGATCAATATATGAGGCTGCTGGATCCAGCAGTGCTAAGAAGAAACACAGATTTCACTTCATAAAGTTTATTAGTGCTTCGTTCATTTTTACTTCCAAGTAGTAGTAACAGATTGATCAACTGCACTTGGAAAGATGGACAGAAATGAGCTGGCTTGCCACAGCTACAGCTGTAGGTGGTTGCAGCATTGAGAATAGGAATCTACTTCAGTAACAATCTGGTCTCTCACCATCTGGCCTTTTGGTTCTGTAATGTGCTGACACTGCAGCATCTTTGTGAACCAGCTGGCAGACATTGCTTTGGCTTCCACCTTCCTACCAGGAACAGAGTCTGTCAGTTTGCAACAATGACAGGAAAACACAGAGCTATGCTCTAAAGCCATTAAGATGCACTAGGACAATTCAGTTCCTAACATATTTTCCAGAGCTCTTGAAATCATATGTACTCACTTCTAAAGCTCAGCATATATTTTCATCAGATATATTAAAATAATCCTGCAATGCAAAGTTGAGGTAAAAAGAAAGGGTAAGTTTTCATGTTAAAACACAGAGATGAGGATAAACCTGGAGTGTGAGGAATTTTTGGGGTCTTTGTTGTTTGTTTGTTTCTTGGGGTTTTTTGGGGGGTTTTTTTGGTTGGTTGGTTGGTTGGTTGGTTTTTGGTGTGGGTTTTTTTGTTGTTTGTTTGTTGGTTTGGTTTGGTTTTTTTTTTATTTCTGCAAGTAACTCAATATATGTCTCAGAGATGTTATGGCCAAAATCAGCATAGCAACTTGAGGAATCAAAAGATGTGATGTTATTTTCAAGGTTCAGAACATCTACAGCACCAATTAACATGAAGATGAGCAGCACACTTCCAATTCCTCAGTAATAAATAAGAAGCTTAACTAGTTAAGAGTCAAATTTCCTTCTGTGCTTCCCCTTACTTCTTCAAAGTAATTTTACAGTCTGTCAGGAGATTCATAGATGGAAACTATATATTACTGATAAAATTTTACCAACTGAAACAAGTATCCAGATGGCCTAGCTCAGAGTGTTTCTTCCATCCTGTCTAAGAACAGCATCATTAGACAACAATCATGTTGTCTCTCATATGGAACTTGTCTTGGAGGTGCAGACAGGCTTGCTTGTAGCACACATGGCATCAAGTACTTCAAGCTTGGTGAGGAGACTGTGCAATATTCAAATATTTTTGTCCTCATTTTACCATTGAGAAACAAATTACCTGTCCACATTAGGCAGGTGTTTTATGTCAGACTAAAAGACATTTCTCTTCAGTCTCATCTATAGTCCATATACAAATCTTTCTTATCAGGAATAGTTCTGGTTTTAAAGGGTTTTTCAGGCCAAAACCAGTGTTAAAGTTTTACCAAGTTTCTTCTTATGGTTCTTCATTGTGGTCAGTTTAGCTGACTAATGTAATTCACTCTATATTTTTTGAAGGTATGTCATTATGAAAGGTATTTTCCTGTTTCATGTTAACTAAATACACAGCCTAAACAAAAATGGTTAAATTAAATTATTCTGAAGTCTTAGAACATGTTGAAGTGCTTGCTCAAAAGCAATGATCACTTTAAGGGGCTGACATAAATCAGTGAATTTTGACTGATTAGCATGTAGAAACTGAACAATGTTAGAACTGATTAAAACTTGATTATATGAAAGTCATAAAGATGACCAAAGAGTTGGAGCACCTTGCTCACAAGCTGAGAGAGCTGGGGTTGTTTAGTTTGGCAAAGAAAAGTCTCTAGGGAGACCTTATAGCAGCCTTCTAGTACCTAAAGGAGGCCTACAAGAGAGCTGGAGAGGGACTTTTCACAGCAGCATGGAGTGATAGGTCTAGGGGGGATGGCCTTATGATGCAGGAGGGTAGGTTTAGATCAGATATTACATAGAAATTCTTTACTGTGACAGTGGTGAGGCACTGGAACAGGTTCCCCAGAGAAGTGATGGATGCCCCCTACCTCAAAGTGTTCAAGACCAGGTTGGACAGGGCTTTGAGCAACCTGGTGTAGTGGAAGATGTCCCTGCTCATGGCAGGGGACTTGTAATTAGATGATCTTTAACATATTGCCTTTCAAGCCAAATCATTCTATGATGCTATTAAAATACCTGTATATATATCTATAATTCCCACATATTAGTAACTTGAGATTCACTTTAGTGAATAAATCCTCCCTTTCCTCTTCACTGTTTGGGATGATAAGGAATCTTATAGGCCCCACAACTTACGTGCTGTACTGGCTGATACACACTGAATATTTTGTGCTGTTCCATTGGGAAAATACCTTTCTAAAAAAACCCACACCATGATGTTCTGTAGAATGAGTGAAAGGACAAATGCAATGTACTATTATGTTATGTTGGCATTAGAAAAAACTGCTGTCTTAATTGATATGTGTTCTGTGAAAAGGATGATAGGAAAAGAGTCCAAAGTATACCAGTTTTCCATAATTTAGGTAATCTGGCAGGCATAGCAGGAACATGAATGGATTTCATGGGAGATCGATGTGACTTTCTGCACACCTAATTAAATGGGATGTGGCATATTTATCAGAGGCCAATTCACACTACTAAATGGGCTCTGTATGATTACATTAGGACAAATTAATGTATTTAAAAGAAGTGAGCTTTTCCTGTGGCATGTGAATCGATAATCTATTTGTTATGTTGTGATGTTTAAATACTGTGACATCAAAAAATATGAAATATGCTAAATTTAATCTGCATCTGGACATGGGGAGCTACAAAACAAGGCTCTGGAAACACTGGAGAAAGCAAAGAAGAAACACATGGGAAAAGCAGCTGTCATTCAAAATGTCTGCTCTCAGTAATGTTTAAGTAAATATGTTGTGATGGGCAAGAATTGTAAAGTATATAAGATGGAGGCAATAATCCACAGCCACAGCAGGATGCATAGTTAATTATTATTGACCAAAACTAGTCCCAAACAAAGCAATTATTTAATAATTTTATCTTTTAGTTGATGAAGGCTGTTCTTCTGAAGCCTACTATCCCTAATTTTTTTTCCACTGAGTGGCAGCTCTGACTTCTTGTAGAACATTCTTACCATAAAGTCTTTAAAAAATTTGATCCTCATTTTGAAAATTATTGTAATATCTCCAGTTCACCTTTTCCCTTCTAGTTTCTTCAGTTATTCCACAGATAAATGTTTCATGACAGCTTCTATTTCTTGAGTTCTGTTTTCTGTCTTTACATGATGATTGAGGCAGACAGCTATGATGCTGTTTCTATAGAAGACTCATCTGGGGTTATCTGTCTCTGTTTCTGTAGTTTATATATTTATGCTTTTCACTGTTGTTGTTGTTGAGTGTCTTAAATTGGGCTAATCTGTATCTAGTGGAAGTGTATACATTATATGAGTAAATTCAGGCATTTTCAGATATATGTATACACTTCACTTACAGTTCTCTGCTTGTTTTAGCTTGTTTACACATTGTACTCCCTAAACCCAAGAGATTCACTGGATTTGCTTAAACATGAAACAGTTTTGAAGTCATGAAAACCAAGAAAATTTTTTATCTATACCTAGATCTATACCTAGAATTTTATGCAGTATGTCCAGTGAGACCATTACCTGGAGCTCATTTATTTCTACTAAACCAAAATAGAAAAAAAAAAAAAAAGGCAGGGAGAGTAAAATCCACAGTGCTTTCCCAATGTATTCATGAAAGAAAAATGCATTGCAACACATCTCACCAGAATCAAATCTATATCTCAGATTCAGGTCTTGCTGGAGACTCCATGAGGAACATATGTGGCTTGAGGGGCTTGTGATAAATTATAGATGGACAGAGCAGAGTAGTAGCATCAGATATTACATTGAGAAACTGTTTTTGTTCACAATGTCAAGAAGCTGGTAGTTGTGTTTGTGTGGAGGGGACTATTTTGAATAGCCATAATCTTGCAACAAATTTTCTGTTATGCACAACCCTCTTCAACTATTCATCAGATGTAATTTTCAGATAGAAGTATGAAGAGGTGTGCGATGTTCTGTATTACAGGAAATGTATGCAAAGGGCATACTACATAGAGAGTGAGTGGAGGGTAGTTTTAGGGGAAATAGGGCAAGGGTATGCTGGCAAACCATTTTAGATATGAAAGGATAGAAAGGAGGTGTAATTGGCCCCCAGCCTCCAGTGTGCTCTGCATCCTGCATGGGACATGCTGAGAAATTGAACTGGAGGCAGCCAAAAGAGGGATATTCATGCAGACTAAGTCCTTGCATTAAGATACCAGCCTCTGTAGGGTTCCTACATGGGGAGAGAGAGAAGCACGAACAAGAAGAAAGAGAAAGCAAGTAATTCTCCTTCAAAGCACAAGTGAGAGCAGGAGGATAATGCTATACTGTAACTTGGGGCATAAACTAAGCACAGTGTGTTTATTTTAATGTGGCATTTTTTAAATTATCTAAAAGTTTTCAAGTGAGCTAACACTAATGGTTTTTCTCTCAAAAAATGTGTTTTTTTTCCTTCAGCTATGTATTTAATCATGTATATAACATGATACATATAATTTGACTGCCTGTAAATTTACTATAAAGATTAGTCAATTTTAATACAAATAGATACAGTTACAGCTAGTAAACATTTGTCTGCTGACAAATGAAATTTTATAAGAGTAAACATAGTTATTAGTGTACCCCTTCATTAAAGACAAAATAAAAATGAAGTACAACAAAACCAGTCACAAGTTATGTAGAAAAAAGAATCTCTCATAAACCAGCACATTTTGGGGTAATGAGTTCTAATGCTTCATTTCATAATAGATCTTAACACACTCTAAATACTTGTAGTTAAATAGCAGCCGATCACCTTGCATGCTATCGCTATGGTCAAATAGCATCTGACCCTGCGAACTGCTTGGTCATTATGAACTGATTTATACAGATTACAGGAATGATTAACTTCACTGAAGACTGTATCAAACTTTTATGGCTTAAAGAAAGGGAAGCAACTTTTACGTTTGCTAAAAAGCTTCTTAGAATACCTTTTAAGTTACACATTTGTAAGTGTAAAAAGTTTCATGCTATTAGACAAGTAAGAGCAAGCCCAACATTCAGACCTCCTGATGAACAAAACATTTAAGAAAAGATGAGTGTCCTTTTGACTTCTCAAATAAGATATATTCTGAAAGTCATTCCAGTTATTCTAAAACCTTCCTAAAGCAGCTAATATAGATATTCAAATAATTCTTTACATATCACAAACTTGATGAGCCAGCACTGTGTAAAAAAAGTTGAAGATATTAATTGCAAAATTCTTTCGTTCAAGCTTTCTAGAGCAAAAGAGATGAATAACTTTATTTTTGTGGGGGAACTAGGCTGTTATGATATATATTGACACAAAATTAATAGGTGTATTGACATTAGGAAGATAAGAAAAAGCTACAGAGGTAATATAGGATACTCCACCTCAATTTTATTTTTTTTGGTACATGATGTATCTGTAAACACTCTACTGTTGTCTTGTAGCTTGTCAATCTATCTGCTTGCTTGGTACACATTTTTCTCAGAAATGGAAATTTATCCAAAGCTTTTTAGAACTGTCTGAAGTTATAGTCTTAGAAACAAAATTTGCAACAAGCTACCATGATCAAATTATCAAATTAAATGCTCTAATGATTCTTCTGGCAAACTGGGTTCTCCCTCTATGTACAGAGCAAAAATTATAACAGAATCATACCACATTTATTCTGGAATATAATTTTTCAGTAGCAAAATTTTGTGTCTGTTTTCCATGTGGCTATCCTCTGAATGGTAGAAAAACTGAACACCAAAGCTTGACAAAGACTACTGAAAATGTGTGTAGTTAGTGGCAGGCAGACACCTGTGGAGTTTTTGGAAAGGACCAATTTGGGAATCTGGCCCAACTACTGCTAATGTTTGTTGCTAACAGTGAAATATTTTATATATATTTGCTACTTTTTCATCATGATTTCCTATGGCTCCTACAGTGAAAGCTGGTAAGAAATCCTTAGCATGATGTCTGCCTGATCTCTTTCCAGGTCATCCTGTAGTGATTTTCAGCAAGGCCCAGCTCACCTCTCAGATGAAGTTTGAAGACTGAAGGGAAATTAATTGCATCTGAATATGGATCATCTTGCTCTTCCATTCACAGTAAGTTACCATTCATTTAGGCTGACAAATCAGTATGTTTCATACTTTCTGCAATGAGCTAATGCAATTATTAGAACAGTGAGTTAAACATGATTTTCATACTTATTTCAGTATCTTTCCACTCTATTAGAACTATTAGAAGAAAAATAGGAAGAAGGTGTCCTGTGCACATTTCACTTGTACGGTTACTGCCAAAACTTATTTCTCTGTTTTTATTTAAGAGTCTCATTTAGTTGTGTAGTATACTCTTCTGTTCAAAATTAATGCTTCCTCTTTATAAAGATTTTCAGATGGCAATCTGAAGCACTGACTGGAAAACCCAATAAAAGAAGTAGAAATATTTTGGCAATTATGCACCACATTTTATTTTTTTTTTTCAAATTGCCATTTACCAAGTAACATCATGACAAGATGTTAACAGAAAGAATTAAAGACATATGGTACACCTGTCATATTTAGCACACTCATCTCTCATCACATTCTGCTATCATTTAATCCATTATATCATGCTTGTAAAGTTAGTACAGATTTTCTATAAATATATATATATTTCTCTACTAATGATATTTTTTCAAGCCTCTTAACTAGCTAGAATATAATGCTATTATAATACTTTTTTGGTTCCTAAGCGTTGCATGTTCTGATACTGAAAAAGAAGTCAGCATCATTTTTGGTAGCTTATGATGTATTTAATTTATTTTCCACCAAGACAGCCAAAGCTTTAGAAGTAGAAATATTTGTTATACTTGTACCTTGTGGCAAAAAATTGTAACACTGAATTTATCAATTGATTGTTAAAGTTAGCCATATTAGCTTCTTAGAATTAGCCAGAGACAGCTGTGTTTCTTAACACCTAGTCCTTTTTTCCACCAGTGGAAAAACAAGTCTAAAAATGCCATTTACACGAACAGAAAGGTAAATTTAATTCCTATTTCTGGACATATTGCCTAAAGATATTGACTAAAAAGTTGGGCCAGGTGAGATTTCAATTGGATATTAGGAAAAATTTCTTCACAGAAATAGTAGTCAAGCATTGGAATGGGCTGCCCAGGGAAGTGATTGAGTCACCATCCCTGGAAGTATGGTATGACTTAGATGTGATGCTTGCCAACTTTTCCATTTGTGCCAACATAACGAAGACAAGAATTAGAAAGAACACTCTGTGCCTCATCAAACAGGGATGACCATGCTCTCCTAGACCATAGGATTCAGGCTGTAAGTGTCAGGATGAGTCACATGTTTACCCAATGCCAAACTCGGTTTGAAGCACCACTGACACATGAATAAAATTAGCCACCATCTGTAGGTAAACAAAATATGAAGAACTACACTTAGTTTCTTGTTCTATACTCATGAACAAGGTCTTTTAATGCTGAATGTTTTTGGTTTTTTGTACACAGTTTAAGAAACTTCTTCCACTAAGATTACTGCTGGTATCCAAACTTTATCTGTGAATTCTATACTGGAATTCTCCCTAAAACCCTACCACTCATTGCATCTTATTCTAAGCAACTGTCCAGCTAATTGTACATATTTAATATAGGCATATATGTAGACACGCTTATATATATATGCGTACAACTGTATCTATGACTCATTTCTGGTTTTCTCCCTTTATTTCTTCTTTATCCGTTTTGCCATCAAGAAGCTTTTCTGTTTCATTACTGCCCTTAGAGACAAATCTACAGCCATTAGATATGAAAAAGCAGAGTTACAGATCTCTTCTCTCAGTTCTGTCCCCTGGGCTATATTTGCCAGAAAACTGCACAGCAGCACAGATATCTGAGACATCAGGGCAGTCATAGACAGCCACATGAGGGAGTCTGACCTGTATCATTTTATCTATTTCAGCATAATTCATACATTCTTTATTCAACAACATTAAAATGAAGTAAAATACATTCTGTCTTCTTGTACTTGCCCCAAAAAACTCAATTTAGTATCTGTTGTTGAAAACATAAGTAATAATCTGAACAGAAGCCAGGATATTGTATTAATATCTTTTTAGGATTTTTCTCCAAATTTTTTAAAAAACAAAAGAGGGGAAGGAAGCATGATCATTATCTTTCCCAACCCCTCCTTCTACCTTCAAGAGAGTGAAGAAAAAGCACCTATCATCTCTTTTGCTAGCTGACCTAATGTTTTGAACACCGCATCTCATGTATTTTTCTTTCTCCAAGATAATAAAGTGAATTGATGATCATTATAAGCATGACAATCATTATGTTTGCATGTAAGTGGTCTGAATCCTGCAAACACTGTGATTTTCACTATTTCCAACCTCAGGCTTCCACTCTGCTCGGGGACTAAAGTCTCTCAGCATCATAGATATGTGCGTAGAAAAGTAATTTTAACAAGTTTCACTAGTAATCGAGACCTCCGCAATTCCTGCAGTAATTGGGATCTCCAGGCTGGTAATGCATTTACAGATAGAAAATAAGTAGGGCATAACGAGAAAAGGCTGTGGAAATTTATACAGTGTGGTAAAATTAAACCTTGTGCATACATCTCCTCCCCTCAACTCTGCTTGCTTTGAAGTTGTCAAAAGAATTTATGACTCCTTCCTCTGATCTTGTCATTCCTTCCCTTTGAATTCCCTTTACAACACCATGTACCATCTTTTCTCCTTGCTGTTTAATCTCAGTCCTCCTGATATTCACTAAGTTGCTAGCTAACAACATTGCTCTTACATGCCTAATAGATACCTTTATTTTTTCTCCCATGCTGTCTTTTGTAGCTGGGGGATCATCTTGATCATAAAATATAAAGCCACTTGCTTTGTTCCTGCAAAACT
>JAWWLV010000144.1:34281702-34294493 GCA_035041135.1 Platyrinchus mystaceus
TCTCTTAGATGGATGGCCTTAGGGGCTGACGAGCTCCATCTGCCCGGGGGACCCGGGATTCGAACCTGTGGTCTTGGTGCTGAGAGACCAGCGTCTTAACCGCTAGGCCACCAGGGGTCCCCAGAACCTTTATAAGGCTCATTAGGAAAGGCCATTCAGAGGAAGAATACACTGACAAGCAAATCAGGGAGAGAGGAGTACTGAAATTTGTTTCCCAATATTTATTTATATCAAATACAGATGCAGGCGACAACATAGTACATTGCTGAAAGGTTAGAGCAGGTATGGTATAGCTCCTCCCAGCAATACATATGTGTGAATACATACACAGAGGAGAATTATCTAGCTGATATGTCTTTGTGAAGCATCAGCAAGGTATTGCTGTAAAATATGCAATCTTCAATAATGGTTCACTGCAAAAAGATTATACCAGTGAAGTTATGGCTCCAGCAACGTAGAAAAGTAGTCTAACTTCTTATGATTAGATTTAGGAAGCTGATGTCCAACCTTATATTCAATTAATGCGTTATGTCAGTAATTTATTTATCAATGGATATACCTGCCAATGTAACAGGTCTGTTTTTAAAATAGACATTCATTAAACAGCTAAGGGGAAATTTCCATTACTTCACCTCTCCCATTACTGCTGCTAGTAATTTCCCCTCTGACCAGATTTGTATTGATTTAATGATGAAAACCAACACTATATCCTTCTTCTACACTTAGTTAAAAGAAAAGGGTATAACTTCTTTTTTTCTCTTCTGTTCAAACTGCAAAAATCAACTTTGATTTACTTGCCTGTAGATAAATTAAAGCACATTTTTAAATGTCCTCTGTCAACTACACTTTACCTCATTCACCTGTGCCAAATGAAACTGTTCTCATTGATTACAATAAGCATGCTAGTAGTTTAATTGTTTTTCTTTGAAAACTAAAAGTTATAACCTTTTTGCACTGTAGATATAACCTTTTTGCATAGTCATATAGTGAATTGCTTATGTTATAAGAAAATGGTTTTAGTCCAGAGCCTGTCCAAAATGAAACACAAGAAAACATGTTTTCATTCCAAAGCAAACTTACTGAAAAGTGACAAAGGGAAGAGCTGTTTTGCTATAGTTCTATTTTTTTTCTTTAATGCATAGAAATAATTACTATAGAAAATATTAATAGCATAAAATAACCTTTTGAGAGATATTTTATCAGTCACCACCGTGCTTATTGAAAGAATTGAACAAAAACACAAGTTTGTTTGCCACGTGCAACTGCTTTATCTATGGATTTTTTTTTAAATGAGTGCAGGGGTTTGCTCTCATGAGATACCTACTGAGGCTGGGCCAAACTGCTCAGAATAACACTGATATTGTCATGTTACACATTCTATTTAACTGGCCCAAGTGAAAGAGAGAAATAAATATGAACCCAGCACATTTCTGTGTGATGTTTTCTAGTTAAACTACATGAGTTGAAAGCAAACTTATACTTGAATTAAAAAGTTTAGCAAAAAATTAAGGAGGTTAAAAAGTGATTGCATAATGTTAAGAGAAAATTATAGCTTTTCTGAAAGCATGTTAATGTTTACAGCCTACAACAACATTTCAACACACCACATATATGCAAAGGAAACATGTTTGCAGACTCAGGTTGAAGTTAAGCCTCACAGAATGACATGTGACTGGTGGAGATCAGGGCTTTGTACTGCAACTGGCCATGTGCTTCCCGTGCTGCACTGAAATGTGTGTCTGCCCATTCAAAGCTTTTGCTATATTGCAGGGCCGATATTAAACTGAACAGCTGAGGTGACTGCTGAAGACAGTATGTCCAACTGGCTTCAGATGATCTATCCGAGGTGGTTTAAGAAGCTGCTGCTCCTGAATTGCTTATTACGAACGCTCCACTGGTTGACCAGAGTAGCTGGGATTAGCACACACTGGTAGTCAGCTATGGATTCATGTCATGGAAAACTCTGTGGGTGACAGCAAACTCTCCCAGCCACCTAGACAAGCTTTCAGGTTCTGCTAAGAAAGCCAACACAAGAAAAACACTTGTCCCCCCCCCAGTAATAACCGCTACAAAGAGGCATAGTTTTCACAATAGTTATAAAAAAAGATGTTAGCTGAGGAAATGGAAAAAATTTGAAGTTAGAAAATCCAGATGTAAAAATGAGCATTTGAGGATGGATGGGGTAAATAGATCATTCTCAGTTCATGAATCCTTATGTAGAGCTTATGTAGAGTCAGTTTTACCTTTAAATGTGAACATGAAGATATGAATAATGTTCAGTGAGACTACTAACAGGATGAAGAACTGCTTAGTGCTAGTGAGGATAGCAAAATCAAGCCATAGAGCTGAACAGAAAGTACCACTTTTATACATCAAGTAATCAAAATGTGTTTAATATAAACTTGCTGACTAGTAGGAAGAACCAACTAGTAAGAACTCCTCATTAAATAATTGTTTATTTGCATCAGTTGCCCTGTAGATGTTCTAAGAGGCTTTCTGTTCTGTGAATTAAACCAGAAACATAGCACAAAGGTGTAAGCTTCTATTTAAAAAACAGTCATATATTATTTATCAGGAACTGATATTAACTATGAAATCAGGCTGTTCACAGTAGTAAGTAAAAAACTTTCTATTGATGCATCACTACATTATGAAATGAAGGGCTTAATTTTCAGTATGTGTTAGAAGAGACCTGAAAGTACTGAGATACTATAGCAGGAGTTAAGTGAAACTTAGCTTGAGTGGTGTCTGAGCTTCAATATCCTGCTGGAAAAAAGTATGTAAGTTTTGAGCATCACCATCCAGAGAACAGAACTAAATGCCAGTCTTCCACATGCTGCATGAAAACTGTAACAGAGAAAAGACAGGCAAGCAGCATTTCTCTGAGGCTTCTATTTTTGTACATAAACCTTCCTGCTAAGCATTTGAGACCAGCATCTCAGTATGTGAAAATCTGAAGTGGCAAAAACTGCTTTACCATAGGGAGGTTAACGTCTGCCGGGTTTGAGTATTAATTTTGAATTTGAGTGGCCAAGGTCCAGGTTAAAAAACATTTAAGAAGACAGAAAGAGGGAAATATCCCCAAACTATGCAGAAATAAATATTCTGGAAGTACTAATGTGCATGAGTAATTGTATTTTTTTACTTTAGAGAACAACATTATGCTTGTGTACAGACGCTTTATGGCTATGACTTGTATGCTTGGGATTTTAAGCAATGGAGGCTTGACTTGGAAAAAGGAAAAATAATTCATATTCTTACCCAACAGCTAACACATTCTCAGCTCAAGATTCTGTGTCAGATCAGATTTCACATTTCAGATAGTTCACATGGGACAGTTCCTTTTATCACAAAATCTTTTTTTCTCCCCTTAAAATGTTATATTCTACTACCTTGCAGACTATAAAAGCTTTAAAAGTAACTGTGTCACATCCTTCTACTTTCTTTATTCAGTTATGTCAACATTGCATTTTGGCACTCAAGAAGAAAAGAATTTGCATCTGTTATGTAAAACTTGTGGGTTTGTTTTGCTAACTGCCATAGAATCAAATAAGTAATAGCTCTGAGTTTAGGAGTCCATCCTTCAGTAGCGATATAGCTATCACTGTAACAACGTTATAATACCACCCATGATAAAAATTTACAGTAAAGAAACCAATATTTCATTGGTTTTAATTTAGAATATTCATGTGCATCTCTGCTGACAGGTTACTGTAGTTGATGAGCTTCTCAAATTTCCATCTTTCTGGCCAATTTCATTTTTATTCCAACTCCACCACAGTGTTCATGTTTTAACAAAGCCTGAAAAAAAATTCTTTATTACATGTGTTTACAATAAATATGTTTGTCAGACTAGGCATTTTTTTATGTTTAACTTAATTTTCAAGAAAGCATTTTCATCTTAACTCACCTACTTAATATTATAATTCTGTATATTTTTTTATTTCAATTTCATATGTGTGATGATGTTTAGCATCCAGAATACTCTCTTTAAAATGGACTGTGCACATTGGCATACTTTGAATTACACATAGCAGAAATGTAATTTCTTCATCTTTTTTGGCAGGGAAGCGTTTGCATACTTTCTTTTTCCACTCTGCAGTATACCTCTCTCTGGTCAGATGTTCTGTGGGAAGGTAGTTTTGGTTGTTACGTCAGATGTGATGTCAGTAAATTATGAACTTGCAGCAAATTTATATATGAAGAGGGAGGACACACCCTGTCTTCTTACTGACAATTTTTCTCTTGCAAAACAAGAAGGTCCATATGGAATCTTGAAGTTGTAGCCTGCTGATGAAGTTTTGTGGGAAAGGGAGAAAATAATGATTCTTTTAAATAGCAAAAACCTAGCTTTTCAATTCTTTGTATTTGAAAAATTATTTTATGACCTTGTAATATAAAAAAAATAATATTCTGTCCTTCAAAGAAGTATGCATTTTTTTCTGACAGGAAAAAAAAATAAATAATTGTGAATGAAAAGATCCTTTAGCACAGATATAAACAGCTTGTTTTTATCTATATCCATTATTATCTTTTCCATCAAGAATCTCTAAATATTGCATCTGCCTTTTCTTAATGAAGATCCTTGTCTTGTTACAGTGGTTGACATTTTACAAAGGCATTCCCTGGAGCTAAACACACCTCTGAAAGTCATGAAATTACCAGATTTTACCAGATTTTTTTTCTCCAGCCAGTTTTAAAGGCAAAAATACAAAATAAAGGCTTTCTACATTGTTTAGCTAATTTTAAAATAGGAACACGGTTCTTTTCTTAAACTCATATGAACTTAAATGGCCACTTGCATTATGGATGCTGATTGTTGAATGGAAACACATGTCGCAATGTCAAACAAAGTTCCTGTAATAAGTCACATTCAGACTTCCTGAAATTCCATTATGTTTCCATTTTACTTTAATTATAACCATTTTTTACAGTCTCTTCATGTGCACAGTTTTTATTTTTGTTCAAACTACTTTCCATTATGTTCACTTCCATTCTTATTGACATGCGTATGAAGTGATTGTAATTTTAATTGAATAATTGTAGCTTTAATTCTAACTAAAAGATCATGCATTAATTTCCTTGTCTTATGCAGTAAAATAGAAAGCTTAACTTGAATCACATACAGCTCTGATTTTAACTAGCTTAGAGCATCAACACTATCCTGCTGTGACACTCATCTTGTTGTTGGGTGGTTCTTGGGTTGAGCCTGTGACAGTCTATGGGAAAGACAGAGAGCCAGGCAGTGCTACTGAACCCAGAAGCAGTATCCTTGATGCATCCCAGGTCATTTATTCCAAAGAGCTGTGAAATCAGGCCGAGCACCATGGGCAGTGGTAATCTGCACAGAATTTACAACGTCATGCTTTTTTGTGTGCAACCTCAACACTGATTATGCCAGAGTGGGCCAAAGAATAAAAGCTTATTAAGGTGAGGATACCTTTATATTTTCAGAAGGGATATGGTCATCTGACTGTCAGCGTTAACAGAATTATATGTGATTGCAAGATTATACCAAAGAGAGACAATATTATTTCCAGTTAAGGAAAGGCACTAAATCATGCCATTGTCTCTGGGGTTTAGGTTACAAAATACATTTTCTATGTTGGAAAGCTGGTAGTTCATTAACATTTGGAATGCTGACTTTTTAAAGCCAGACAGTTGAATGAGTATGAAAGAAAATGTGTGTGTGTATGTATTTAAAGGCTTATATCTGTTTGTTCTCCATATTTGTTATACAGTTTGGTGGTGCCTTCTACCAGGCAGGACTAGAAATGATCGGCAGCCACACTCCTGTAGTCGCCTGTTCACTGCAACTGAAGAACAGAACAGAGAGACTTTCTGCCCCCCTTCACATCAGCACAAATATCCTTGCAAAATTGCTAAAGGAACAGCTTTAGCTGGCCTTTATTTATGGCCTGCCCCAATGACTGTCCATTCATGGATTTTTAAGCTGGTAGGTACCCAATATCCATCCTTCTTATTTCTGGACTGGAAGACTATCTGAATCAGCTAGCTGTGAATCAAATCTCTGATGTCAACCTCTAAACATACTTGTCTATTACACAGATGCCTTGAAAGATGCAAGACTCTTAGTAAGGAAGGCATAACAGTTTTATCTCTTAAAGTATGACTGAAATACCAAAAGGCACAAAGCCTCAGGAAAAGGCTTCAACACCTGAATGGAAATAAGGGAGGGCATCTGTAAAAAGATATAAGATTTGTTTGGTCAACTTCAGCACCCTAAACTGGTGATAGGACTCTTTTAAGAGAAGAAGTGACATTATCTATCTTCATACTCATCTTGGGCCTTTTCAAAACTGCAGCACTGAGAGCAAACCTGAACTGAGCGTGCATTTTGCAGAGACAGCTTTTGGAGGATAGTTTGTCATCTGCCCATTTGCAAAATGCACTAAGTACTTCAAGAAGGGCATTGCTAAGATTAGCATCTTCATCTTTTATATTGCTTGTGTTGTTTTCATTTTAGTCTTAAATATACATAAGAGCATTCATGGCAATGGAGTGTAGTTGTAATGACCATGTGAGATTCTGAAATGGTTCAGCTGCACGTTCTATAGGCAACAAAAGCCATCTATTGTTCCTCATAGTCCTGCGATAAAGCTATAAAGATTATTACCAACTATTAGTCCTGTTAGTTTCATGTACTAACATGGATTGTTCTCATGATATTCATACAAATGAGAGTTAAATCATGCAAAAGTCTGTGTCTAGTGAAAGCTCAGGAGGTTACTTTATGGTGGTTCATTTGGGTTTTTTTTCCCATTTGTTTTATTCCTCTCATCTCTCTCTTTCAAGAGACAATTAGATGTTATCTGGGCAGACTGGCCTTATACTGAAAATCTTATAAATATTCTCACTTGGGAAATTCAACATTAATGAAGTTAGTATTTTGCTATTGCTTTTAACAAAGCCAAGAATCTGTGACCTGGTGAAAATTTATAGTAGTAGCTGCTATTGTTTTCCATGCCTCTGCCACTCTTCTGATATTAGTGGCAGATTATATTTTCTACATTCAGTTACAATGAAATCACCAATATTTTAGGCATTTTAGTAATAAAATTCTTAAAACACTAGTAGCTTTTTCTTAAATAAATTAAACTTTCTTCTCAAATAAGATACCTCTGGTTTTAACCTGGAGTCTGCATATGAGGGAAAAGAGTTGCTCCTGTTGTCACCACCCTCACCAGTATGATATTTGAATTGATGGAGGTCTTTAGGATTTCCTTTCTCTAACAGAGGTCTTGTCTGTTTCCTCTTAGCTTTAATTTTAGCTCTGGTCTTATGGCTATTCCTCAGACCCAGTTCTTTTATTCTTCCAGTTTATTGGCAAGCACATAACCTTTTCTTTCTCTTTGTCAGCACAGCTCCCTGCCTGTTTTCCACTGTGCTCCTCCATGAGCTTCACCTAAACCCCTTTAATGACACCAAACACTTTCTTTCCCTTGTAATTGTGTTTCTACCTTGTGTGTCTATTGATGATGTTGACTATTACTCTACCTGACAACATTTGGAAAGCTGTAATCAGATGCTCTGAGAAATGCTTTGTGATGGCTATCACACAGCTGCTTCTTCTTCCTTTAGTTGTCTCCAAAATCCTGAGAGGACTTTTCCCCTCAGACCACATTCATTATTTTATGCATTTTTCCTGGAGAAAGTAACCTCAACTCAGTGCACCTGAGACAGCTTGCTTAAAAGGTACTCTGTCACTCCATGTAAAATGTAGAACTGTGAGAAATAGTACAACTATGTTTGTACGGGCTAGTAGGGCTGCCCTGGGAAAGCACCCTTGGAACTGTTTCTGGCATAAGGCGTAAATGCAAATGAACAATGTCATATAAAATGTTAGTGCAAAAGCTGTTGAGATTTGTGACTAGTTTTCTACCTTGTCTCATGACCAAAGTGACAAGAATTTTTCCCTCCAGTATGATCCTGCTTCTGCTGAAATTATTAATAAAAGCCATAGAATTCAATGAGGAAACAATTCATGCTTTTTTTCACCCTTTTTTTCCTTTTTTTTTTTTCCCCCAGTCATAATTGCTTTCTTGTTTATTACTTTAGCTGCATTCAAAGACTAGGGGCCACATAAGTTCTTCAGAATGATATTATTTAACAGACTGCACTTGACTGGAGGTTTATAGTCCAAACAATGGCTTGTACAAGAGGTGTTAAGAGCAATGAAAGCATTGCCTTCTGCATTTTGCTTCTTCTGCATTTTTACCAAAGCATATAGTGGCATTTGCTATCAAGAAAGATGCATATTAAAATTTTAGGAAGCAGGTTTTTTTCTTTTTAGATATAGAGCTAAATATAGAAATATAGATATATAAATATAGAGCTAATATGTAAAATTCGATCTTATAATTTGAGATATATAATTTTTGTGGTTTCATTTTGTTTCTGTTCTTTTCAAAGAAATACAAAAGAATCTCAGTCAAAGACCACTTACTCCCCAGACTCTCAGGTGAAATCTCTCACATGCACTGACAAGCATTCAGTTTAGAAACATGGGAAATAAAAGAATCAGCTACACATTCAGCCCAACAGTAGACATCTCAAGTGGCCAGCTAGCTTGCCAGTAAGTGTACCATCCTGCAGGGGATTAACTGTCAGCTGGAGCATGTTTACAGATTGAAGTCACCCAAGGTGAGCTGCACAGCGTATTTCCCAGTTCTACCCACGAACAACATGCATGCTGAAATCAAAGATGAAGCAGCCTAATAGTAAGATTGGTCTAGTTTATACAATTCAGTCAAAGCTTTGTATGGTTTTTATTGCTCTTGGTTGCCTAGTGCTTTGCTAGATTTTTCTGGTTGCAGTTCATAAAAATTCTCATAGCAGAGCCTAACAAATTCCTACAGTCTCAGTCAAGCTCAGTGTAGTTCACGCGACAGTAATCAGAATTCCTGGCTTTGATCACAGAGTTGGTGTGATCTGGTAGTCTATAGATCTATATAGTTTAAATAAAGGGAAAATCATGCCTTGAAGTGAAAAAAACCAAACACCTCACTTTCAAAAACAGCATATTGCAATCTTCTCCTGGATGGGGATGGAGCTTCATTTTTTCCCAAAGTGAATGAAGTGATGGTCTCTATAATGGCAGAGCTTGTTTGGGCTTTGTAGAGTCTGCGTTTAGTGACAGAACAGAGGATTATTGCTGAGGGAAATCTCTGCTCATAGTTGATGGAAGGTTAATGTTCCTGTTGCTGACCGAAGCAGAGTTTCACAGCCATGTCATCCAGCCCAAGGAGTGTGTCAACAAAGAGAGTTTTCAGGACTTTTCTGGGGGGAAGGCTAGGTATAAAAGATGAAAGACAGTGTCTAGTATTGAGGCAGCAACAACTTAAATAAAAGGACACAGAAATGTTAGAAGATGCTGGCATGTAAAACATGCCGAAGGTGTGCTATCCTTCAACTAGATGATCTTTAAGTCCCATCCAACCCAACCCAATCTATGATTCTTTGAAGAAGTCTGCTAGTGACAAATACAGTAGAAAAATAACCTTACCTACTGAAGGATGTGAAAGGTAAGTAGAGAAATAGAATATGGACTCATAAGGAAGGAGAAAAGGGCAGGTGATCACATAGGGAGAAAAGGAGTAAAAAAAGAAAAAAAGTGTGGAGAAATAAAGCTGATAAATGCAGAGAAAACATTTGGTTAATCCTTCAGTCCATGTGGCCTTAGACTAGATGATGCTGTTTGTAGTACCTTTCTGCAATTTTTTTCCTGAATAGTAGCAGCTGCTAACAGGGCTAGAATGTGATTTCTCCCATTTTCTCATATTTTCCTTTAGAGAAGTCTAGACTTTAATAGTGATCATAAGAAAGAAGAGTACTAGAGGTGCACAGGAATGCCGTCTAGATTTAGGCTTATGAAACAGGCGGGTATTAAGAAGAAATGTTTGACAGTAAATCAGATGTAGGAAATTAATTGCCAGGAACAGATAGAAATGGGGGACGGGGGACTGAAAATTATATTGATGTGAGATGAAAACCTATATGATATTTCAGGTGCTGTAAGAATAGACAGCAAAATCACACTAAGGAAAATGTTACTAACAATGTTGATTGAAACACATTTTTTAAAATAGCAGAAGAAATTAAAATAAGGCAAGTCAAGGTGCTTTGTGGAACATTTGACTACTGGAATAAACACATGAAATACGAGATTTGGACTGCATGTGGGTTATGGAAATACCTCTCCTGAATGAAGACAAGTAGAAATGATTGAAAAAAATAAGAAATAGGAGGAAGAGTGTCAGAAAAAAAAATCAGGAAAAGTCATAATATCTAGAAATAGTATAATGAATTTGATTATGAAATAATGAATCTTTTCTCCATTTGTGAAAAAACAAGTGAGATATAATTTTACAAACTCAATTATTTTCTTAATATATGGTAATAGCAGACTAATTTTACTATGTAGATTTATAAATAATTTAAATTAATGTACATGTGTTGCAGTAGAGAAAAAAGACTGAATATTTAAAGCTGTATTCTCAGAATTTTCTTAAAATTATATGCTCAATAATTGCATATTTTCTCATAATCATAATTGCTGATCATTGAAAATGTTCATCATTCCAACATATGTGGGGACAGAGTAGATCCAAACAGTGACTTTGTCATACTCAAGTACTGGAACACAAGGAGATTCATTAGAAAACCCCATTTTCAAATTCGCTCAGTGCATGGGAGATGTGAGGTCCTTTAGACTGAGTGAGGGGCTACGTAGAATTAGCACATTCGTTTTTTTAGAGCACTTTAGCTTGTCAGTAAGAACTGTAATGACAGCCTGACTTAAGTTGCTGCTTTCTAGGGTGGAGGCATGATTTCAAGACTGCAAGTTCTGCAAGTTTTCCTAAAAATCCACTGATTTAGGGAAGCAAGAGTAACCTTTCCTTTAGGAACTGAAATGGAAGAGAAATAGGCAAACTCCCTTAACTCCATAGTGAAGTATTTATTGCTGTAAGCTGATGTATCACTTGCTCTTTTATAAAAATTTTAACCACATTGCTCTTCACAAAGTTCTATTGTTTATTCTGAAGCTAGTCCTGTGAGAGGAGTTAATAGTGTCACTATTCATCTTCTGAAGTTGTGTCTTTGCAAAGAAATAATTATTAGGGCAGAAATAGAGTAACAATCAGCATGATTCTGTAGCCAAGCAGTTAAAGGTGGGAATCGTATTCCAATCAAATTTCACTTTTCCAGTTTGCCCAGTAAGTCTTGATTACACCTGCATTTATATTTCCCACAATGAAAATGAATATTTCAGTGTGTTTAAGAAAGTTGCAATTTTAAACTAGTGCACATCACTGTGATTCTGTGTTTCTTCACAGTTGTAGCCGATGGTGTAAATCTGCATTACAAACTTGGCTGATCTGTTGCAGATATGACAGATGGACTTTGCTGGCTTTGGACTCAACTCTGGCTTTGCCCCAAGCAAAGAACGGCTGCTTTTCTCCCCCAAACAAAGACTGCATCACAAAAGGTTAAAAATTCACAATCTGTGTTCTTTGCTGTGTCCCACTCCAAAGAAAGTACTCATCACCAGGCTAATATCTTTCTGTCTATTTTCACCACTTACATATGGGCCAGAGTTAAGGACTCTCTACTGACACACTGCTTCTCTTATGGTGATACGTTTGGTAGTTTGGTGGAGAAAAGACAAGTGAGAATATTATCACTTTCCATGTAATCTGACTTAAGGCTAGACAAAACTACCTTTAACCAATTTCTTGATGATATTTGAATAAATTCAGTATGAAGTGCATTTCATTAACTGTAAATAAAATATCAACATTTTTAAGGTTTTACAAGATAACGGTTCACTAGCTCTTAAAGAAGACTTCAGTCACACTGAATAAGACACAGAGGACTGTCTGCTATTAAAGCCCAGAAACTTAACATAAAATCTTGACTACTATTCTGATGTTGCCACAGATTTCTTATTTTACCTTGGGCAATCTATCTGTTCTTGGTATCTAGGAAGAATATTAGTGGAAATTTCCCTCTCTAAAACACAACACTGTCTTTTTCTGATGTTAATCACCTATCAAATGACTGAAATTCACTGATACAACCTGGAAGTCTTTGATTTTATGCCCACATATTTCAGGGACAAACTTCTCCCCTCCACCACCAGCCCCACCTACCCCCAGAAGATTTCCATAGAAGGAAGAATTTCAAAATTTCTCTTTAAATCAAACAGAAAAATACATCTTGGCATTTAACAGCCAAGCCACAGTCACTCTGTTCACAATCCAAGACATCAGGGAGTCATGCAAATGCAGATATTTTGGCATTGATCCTGTGCCAACACACCCTTCTTTTCAGTAGGCTTTTGGTCTTCTCTTGGTATACTAAAAAAGCTTTCATCTGTTCAGATCACAGGTAGATCAAGTTACTGTCTACCCACAAAACACAGATGCCCCAGAGCCTTGGTGGACTATTAGTAGAAGGAAGAATCTTTTTTTTCAAAGCAAGAAATGCCACTCCTCCCAGAACAACAGTAGGTTTATACTTTGGATTCTAATCTAAAGAGGAAATCTTTAGCATGCTCTTCAACACAGCTCACCAGTGATAGTCATGGCACTATGAACAAGCAAGGTGTCATAGGGAAGATTCATGAATGCTTGCTGTTTCTTACCCTGGTGATTTTGAACATCTTTTATGACCACTACTGAAAACAGCATCTTTTGTTAAACAGACCTTTGGGCTGACCTAGTATGTCAACTGTCTTACAGTTGTAAGTAACTAAAACAAATTATATA
>JAWWLV010000144.1:34302087-34313086 GCA_035041135.1 Platyrinchus mystaceus
TTATGCAGTTGCACAGATGCAGAAATTACAATATCCCCATTTTTTGGCCAAAGAAAGTTCATTTTCTTCCAAAGCTTCGACGTTGCTGAAGAATTGCCAAGCTGCAACATCTCCCCAGAGGTCTATCTTTGAAGTTGCCTGGATGTTGCATGTAGAGGGATACTTGAAATTGCTAGTCTTATTTTACAAATGTGTAAAATACCTGTCAATATACACAAGGAATATTTTAGTCTCCATCAGAAAGCACTTCCAAATGAAAAGGAGTACTTTTCAGCCTGAAAAGTGTGATACACATCTCTAGGAATAGTTCAGCAGTAAATGTACTGAAGTCTTCAGTTCTATTCAGCAACCAGCCAAGTTTACGTCTTCATACAGGCTGTTTACTTCCTTAATTATTCTATTTCTTGGTTGCTTCATACTGAAAATGAGTCATGACCTTGCTAGTAATTTACATCCTTGATATTTTCTCATGATTTACTGAATTCAAATTAGAGCTGAAAGTTTTCAATGTACATGACAAAGTTGTAGCCTTCGGCAAAAAGTTTCAACTCTGAGTTTATCAAATAAGAGAAAACAACTTTGACATATTTACACCCCTTGACCTTTTTAGGATGAAAGTGAACAAACTCAACAGCCTGATGGAAAAGACTACAGAGGGGAACACTTGATAGGTCTCAGTTGATAGGTCAGTTTACTCAATACACCTCTGAAATGAACAAGGGGAATGACAAAGCCATTTGCAGACATCTGCAATTCCAGTTTCCAATTAAAGGACATATAGCAATTTTACATATCACCTTGTGATCATGGAAGTAAACAGGAATTTGTGCTAGAACCTACTAAACAGGAAAAAAGCAAGCAGACTGGCCAAGGCACATAGGGCTGTAATAATCCATTCAGGAACAGGTTTATTATCAATAAATGAAAAATGAAGTATGCACATAAATGAAAGAAATACTTACCTGTACCTGCTTGATACCAAAAAGCAGTTTTCACAATTTCATTAGAATTAATACAAAAATTGTAGATTCACAAAATTTTAATGGCTTTTTTTTGCCCCTTTTTTTTTAAAGTACAAGCCTAATAGTCAGATTTATAGTATTAAATTTACTACTTAGTGTTGAATTTGTATCTGCCACAAGTGAATTTTAAGGAGACCACAACTCAGAAAGCCTTTAGTTCTATAAATCAAGATTTCCAGGGCATCTTACTCTCAGACCCCAAGTCAAGGAACCAATAACCTGGTATATTGTCTGGCATACATCCACCTCGATTCAGATGTATTTAAGCCACAACAAATAAAGACATAATAACATATGACTTCGCTAACTTAGTCAATTTAAAAATAGTTTAAATAGTAGGGCGGGAGAAAATGGTTACTGTGTTCAAATAGGGAACACTATGCAAAATAGTCACTACTTTTGACAGTGGTTTCACAGCAGAGAAAGACAGTAGTGCTCACAACAAACCTGCCTCCCAGGTAAAGGCCAGGGTGTTAGGACTCAATAAAGAAAAAAAAAAAAAAGAAGGTGCTGGTGGATTTATTTAGGCAGAGAGTAAGAGGCTGAGATAGGCATAGGTGAGAAGTGATACACATGTGTGGTATATTGAAAATAAGGATCTACTGTACATTTGCAGTTCTTGTACAAAGTGTTCCTATTACTGCTGTGGAATAAAGTGTGGTGGTGAGGAGGAAATCTATGCAAATGTGTGAGAAGGGAATCTGTTTAGAATTTTGGCTCCTAAAATGAAAGTCTCAGAGAGTCTCGGAGATTTCCCAGAGGCATTTGGGCCACACAAAGCTGATGTTTCATATTTGCATCGCAGGCTGTTCTGCCCTGAGAGCTTTCTGCGTTGTTTTTAATGAAGAGAACATACAAAGGCAGCACTGTAAGTCAAATTCCCCTGAAGACAATGTAACTAGGCCAGCTGACACACCAAGGCCTTGCTGAATAGAGACAAGTGCTGCTCATCTCCCTGCACACTAAAAGCTGTGTCAAGTACCTAAAAGCTTTGTAATGCCCATGCAGTCTTAATATAGATCCTGTTTGGGCATACACTGTGTACTTGTGTTTGATGAGATGGACATGTCAGAAGTTCCAGCTGCTGTAAGATGACATCTACTTTATTTGCAAACGGATTAGTTCTCCTTGAAAGCTGAAAACTTCATGACATTTGGTGCACTTTCAAAAAAAAAAACTAGAACCACTTCTTCATACAAACTTGTCCTCCTAATCCTGCCTGCAAAATATCTAGTGCATGATCCTGACTCTGAAGCTGCTAGCCCCCTTCCAAGAGATTTGGGAGCAAACAGGGAGAAATTGAGAACTTGAGCAGTTGACAGTCTGGTAAGGCTCTCCTGTGTGTGTCCATGTGTTCTGTGCATATGTGCATTTCTGTTTCAGCTGTTCCAAAATGAGTAATGAGTTTTCTCAGCTACCAGACAGAATTACTGCTCCAAGACTAAAGCTGCTGTTCAGTTCTGTAGGGAACAGAATCTGTTGCTGAGACTTACCAGAGTAAATGCAGCAGAGTACAGCAAGGAGTGCACCCCACTGTGTTCACTCTAGGCATTTGCTAAAGAACATATATAGTAAAAATAGAAATGTATTTTCAAGTCTCCTGGGTTCTGGTTAAATTCCTGAAGGGTGGGAGCTGTGTTCCCATTGTGTTTGTCATCAGCCTCTTTCAAGAACATACATTTGATTCAGAGCAGGAATTCTGAAACTAACTCCTTAATTCAAAGTGTGCAACTCTTACAGGGCTCATGGCAACACCTTGCATACCCTTAGTTGTTCAATAGGTATGATTGTGAGCAAGGTGCTGATTTACAATTGTGTTATGCTTGCTGTGAAATATACTGTAATCTGAAATGCTGAACTCTAATTTTCACGATCTGGCCTGTGCCACACGAGGCGATCATGAATCCCTGGCTGACAGTAGCTCTACATGTAGCAGTTTGGCTGACAGCTGCAAAATCTGGTGTAACATAGTGATAGGACCACAGACAGAGGGTATGTCTAGATTCGATGTCAGGAAGATATTTAGTGCGGTGAGGCACTGGAACACGTTGCCCAGAGAAGTTGTGGTTGCCCCATCCCTGGAAGTGTTAAAGGCCAGGTTGGATGGGCCTCTGAACAACCTGATCTAGTAGTAGGTGTCCCTGGTTGGAACAAGGTGATCTTCCAATCCAAAACCATTCTATAAGTGTCCTGGTATAGAGTGTAAGCAAGGAAAGACAGTGAGCATAATCAATACAATGGGGAAAATTGATTTGGTTCTGTGGCAGTGAAGTAGAAGTGTGGTACAGAAATGAAACAATACTAAGATTCCACCTATCTGTTTACACACGTACTATTGTGTAGAGGACATGCTTTACTAACATTCTTGGAAGCAATGAGCCAGGGATTTAAACTGCAATAAGAAACAATATATATTCAAAATGTATAAAAAATGAAATGGGAGAGTATCTCTTAGAGGCTTTTTGACAGAGCTATAAGTAGGAATAACATCAGCATATTAGACGCATTTTAGAAACTAGATTATTGCTCTGCTGTGCCTTAACCAAGCAACTTTAAACACTGTTGTTTGAGTTGCAAGGGGCATTTAAAGGTTTGCAGTTGTTACTGTAATTAAAAATTGCGCTTTTTTTAACTGTTTTTGTAAGTTGTACATAAGTGATCTATCAAATTTACTGGGTTTCACAACACACTCTAAATCTTCACTTTTTTAATGCAAGTTACTACTTATTTCCTTTTTCATTAAGGTCTATTGTACAACCTTTGCTAAGTCTTGCAATTTTCTTCACTATCAGACTCTGATATCACAGGGCTTGTGTTCAAGTAAAGCAATTTAGCAGAGAAAAACCACATTATTAACCTCTGACCAATGTGTAATTTTAGAATAACAAAGATATTTGTAGTTGTATTAGTCTAATTTATTTTTACAGTAATGGAATTCTTAAATTTTCTCACTGACAGAGGCTAAGACCTATGTCAACATTTAGTCTGAGATTTTTGGAAAAATAGAGGATAACTTTAGGCTCTGATGTATCTTAAGACATTCCAATTCATACCCAATATTTGCAGCAGTCAAAAATAGCTCCCTTGGAGTACAACAGGAGGAGCTCCACAGCAGCTGTCAATATTGCATAGCTTACATGGGCTTGGACAAGGTGACCATTCATCACCTCCAGCTCTGCACATATTAAGACTCTTGACATTGAAATACTTTTGATTTCACTAGGCGACAGCATGCCTCTAGTATATCAGCAGAAAAACACAAGTATTATGTAGAGACCTTTCTCAGACTGGCATGCATTATATTTTGCACTAATAGGAAGATTTGCAAAATTAAATGCTTTGATTAGGTAACTCACCCTCAGAAAGACAAGTTAATGAAGCTGTAGTACCACAGGAGAAAATTATGGTGATATTTGCAAATAAATAATAATGAACATCATCCAACAATGTAATAATATTGTACAGAAAGAAGACTATTCTAAGATGTGCTAACAGAGCTGTCATATGAAATATATGTCTGAAAAATTTCAGTGATTGGAAAAAACCCCTTTTTTATAATAATGCTGCTTTGTTTCGTATTGCAGTTGAAAAAGGGAGTCAGTCTTCTGTCCCGTGAAAACATGTGTTCCCCTGTTTTACAACTGAACAAACACTACACTACATACTTAAAATTTATGGGAAAAAATGTACAGTAAAAATAATCTGAATTTTTCCTCATGGGGAAATTCCTACTTTGTCAGGATACAATTTCAGGAGGCCCACTTATATGTAAGGATTGGATGATATTTGTTATTCAAGCAACAGCACTATTTTCATGGGAGAAGCCACTCCATACAACAAGGACTGAACTATAGTACACAACAGTCACTTTCCCAGAGGGGTACACAGCAGCAATGTTTTTAATACCATATAGATCATCATCACAGTGAATTAAATAGCTAGTGACAGAATGTTTTGTCAATAGAGAGATTGTTTGTAAATAAGACAGCTGAAAGCTGACTGTTATTGAGTCGGGAGTTACAGAAAACTTCATAGCGAAAGACAGAATTAGAGTCCTTGGCTCTTAATTTAGCCTTTATTCATGAATCATATCCTAAATTGCCTTAGAAATGGAATTTAAAAATCAAATGTGATTGCTAATGGGCATGTCATTTCAGGCTGCAAATAAACTGCATCAGACTAAAGAAACAAGGTTGCAGTTTAGGTGCACTGTGAAAAATAGGCCATGATACAGAAAGCCTGAAATTATCTTTAAATACTTTCAGATGACACAGATTGTTAATTGAATCAGTGTTTTGCTGCACATAATTGACAGGGTTTTTTCAGAATAATAAAAATAAAGCATTGTAGAGCCCCACGGAATGACCCCCTCTGGAGAACTGACCTAGCTTTTAAGAACTCTCTTTAGGTGTTCTTGATAATCAGTGGAAAGGGGATTTTAGGGAATAAGTTCTCTCTTTGTAGCCATGGACAGTGTAAACATCATGGATGTTCAGCGAAGTGTACAGAGGGTTGTGCTAGCATCTACCAGGCTTTCCTAATAAAAGCTAAGCACCTGGATAAGGATTGTTTTGCTTTCTTAATCCTTGGGAGAGTAATTATTGCTCACTTGCTGGTCAGGATATAATCTTAAATATTATTTCCTGCAAGTAATGACAACATACCCATTATAACTAGCATCTCCATAAATGACATTCAAACATGCCTTCTTTTGAATCAGGTCAGTTGTCTTTCAGTAGACAGACCAGCACTCATGGGATATCTCACATGTAACTATGTACAGAGTTGTGCATGAGCGTTATTCACTATCAGATAATAGCTATTTAGATACTAGCTAAAGTAAGGGGCAGTGATAAATGAATTGAGCCTGAGGGCTGACTCCACTCACCAGATGAACAGGTAAAGAAATCCAAGAAATTTTTCCTATTCTTCATCAGTAGTAGGGGACAAAGTTTTCATTGTTTTTTCTTGTTTTGCATACTGTTGGAAAGGAGAAGGTGACTTTCTAAACAAGAGATTAGATGAAATTTCTGACATGAAGTTTCCCTCTTCATTTAACAGGATTGGGAATCCCACTGTCTCAGTGGATCGGCTCCATTTTGTGTGTGATTGCAGTAAATGATGATGTGAGAAAAGTCTCAGGAATCTTTGTGAACTTTAAGGTATGTATCAAAAATAGTTTAGTACTCCTGCCTGATATCCACATAGCCCTGCCCACAAAAGACAGGTATAATTTCCTACATTCACTTCTCTGCTTCTCTGCTTCTCTGGTAGTATAGGTACTTTGCCTCATCTGAAAGGATGGCTCACAAGTTTTAAGGTCAGTTAGTCCCTTAGAAGTATAAACTTTATAATATTTACAAAGTTGTGTCAGAGCAATGTATATTCCTTTTATTAAGTTAATGGTTTCTGTAGTGACTGTAAGCATCTAGTACAGCTGGAACAACAAGTACCTAATAGAAAATAAAATTTCTGATTAGAAATTCTCAATAGTACACATGAACCTTAAATTTAGTGTATGCTGAAGCCAAGCAAGGTTATTGTGGTTTGTTTTTTTAATGTTTTAAACAGCTCAGCTGTCATAGGATCTAGTTTCTCTAAGGTTTATGAACCTCATTCCTACAGCTCATTTTCACAATACTGCCCATGCTTGTGCCAAAGCGATCCTAGGTAATTATGCTGTATGCAACAGACTGCACAGCTGATGCTATTTCCACAGCACTAGTCAGTCTACTGACTATAGGTATCACAAACTATTTTGCAATTTCTTCACAGCCATAACATAGTATTGGATATTCTTTATCTATTTATACCTCAAAAAGAATGGTGAGGCTTTTTTCTATTTGAAAACAACCAGTTATTATTATTTGCAGATTTTCCCATGCCTCATTCAGCTCTCTCATGAAAGAGTACCGTCTACTTTGGTAAATGACATTTAACTATGTGCCTAAACATGTGAAAAGAGGAGTGAAAGAGGGAGAGAGAGGAAAGTCTCTTTCCTTTCTCTCTCTCCGTCCCTCACTCTCCTTTGTACTGCTTCCCAGCACATCAGGATTAGCAATGGTCTGATAAGCAATGACAATTCATACAGGTTTCCAAAGGGAGAGCAATGGAAAGGAGCACAGGGGTATAAAACTTGCTATGTTTTATACACTGATAAGTTCAAAAAAGCTGAAATAACAATTGAAGAAGGCAGCAGCATTTAAATGGGATGTCTTGTCAACAACTTGTCCATAAACTACCAGTTGGTATGATCCACCTAATAAGATACATAGCATAGCATACACTGTCTTCCCCACACAGTTATATTAAACATATACAATCAGTTGTTTAAAATTTAAATTTTGTCCTTAGTAAAAGACATTGAATGTCTCTACTATTCAGGAAGGGGGCCTGGGAGGATGCTTTCTCTCCTCTAAATCTTCATTGTTACAACCCTAAATATTGTGTCATGAGGAAAGAGAGGTTGCTGTCTCTTTGTTAGGCCTGCCTGCAGTGGTCAATGTTCTTGTCAAGCTTCTACCCATCCCTTTCCCTAGCCAGGCAGTGGCTCTGTTCAGCCTTGCAGCCTTTTTATGTGGTGAGAAATGGGACATCAAGCCCATGGCATAGTGTAAAGGATGTATGTCTTCTAGGAAAAATTAGACTTGATTGAACATCTAAGCCTGATGAGTAGATTGCCAAGTATGTTGTTCCATTGATACTTAATGTTTGCAGTTGATGGTTTAACTGTAACTAGAGTAAATTGGCCAGCTTTAGCTTCCTTCTATTTTATCCCTTTAGACTTTTATCACTATCTGTGTCTTTATTTAAGTACACTAAACTTCCATCAGCTGTCTTCCCTTGTATGCACTGGTTCACTGTGACCAAGTTATCACCTAAATGTTTTATGGTAAATTAAATAAATGAAACCTAATTAGTATTTATTGGGCATATCGCCCTGCATACCTCAACTTACTCTTCTGAATCCTGTTAAATTTACCGAAGTCCTTTTGAAATTGAAGATCACAGAACTGGATGTGCTAATTCTTTCAATGGTTTCTGAAACTAGTGCAATGTCATGGCTTCTTGATTAGGCATCCAATGATAAAGATTGAATCCATAAACTTGTATGCATATAGTTTCTTAGTTTATAGTCTAAGTCATGCCTGTTTAGAGAAACACTGCTCTATGATTTGATGTGATGATGTACGCAAGGCACACACAGGAATAACCAAGCCAGTTTTAGTCTAGGCTGGGCAACAGTGAAATTGTAAAGAGAGTTGCTTCTGCATAACCATGTTTATTTGTCTCCTGAAACCATGTTGTGGCAGCTTCATGGCTTTTGCTAACTGAGCTAGATAGATCATATTTGACTCTTCCAATCCTACTTTATTTTGAACTTTACATTTGTGAGCTGCACCAGCTGTTAGAAATAATACTGCCACCACCTAGTCTTTATGCACAGTGAGGTGCAGAAATATAGTGTCTCAAATCATTGTGTCTCTGTAATTGAGGGGTAGGCAGCTGAAGGATTGTTGAGATGTTGTACTTACACCTTAAAATGAGGCAAAAGTGTCCATAAAACCCTAACACTAACTGTAAAAATCTCATTTCTCAATCACAAAGTTTTAGTATGCATAAAGGAGCTCCCTGGAAAGAACTGTATCTTTCACCAAAGCTTTGACAAAGTCAGTCACTAAAATCAATCAAATAATTCAATCACCATGTTATAGGAACTTGAGGAACTACAAATAAAACTTTTTAGTGCTTGCCTCTTTTTTTTTTAAGTTCACTCCTCTTCACCTCGTCTTCAATTTTTTTTTTTGTTTTAGTATCTCTTTGCAATGTAGTTCTTTTGTGGTTAGTGTGGCAGATTTGTAGCTGCTATATGTAAGAGAGCAAAGCAAAAGCTGCACAATAAAACACACTGTTAGAAGAAATTTGGATTTCAAAACTAAATCATCAGAGAAGAGATAGGTGTTAATACCGATTATCTGATTCTATGTTGATTTTTTAATGAAATATTCAGCTCTGGCCAAATCCCTTCTCAGACTCTTTTATCACAAATTCTGATTAGTGAGAAATTTAATGGCCTAGTGAGAAAAAGAATAAGATTTGGTGATAGAGGGGACATGTGCAATACTTACCTGTCTAACACAATTAAATGATTACCATATTGAAATGCTCTCTCCTCCTTATAGATCTTCTTCTTGGAAAGCTGAGGAAGCTTGACTGAGCTGCCTAACTTAATGACTATTTCCTGATTAAGTCTTTGCAGACTCTGTAAAGCTTTGCTTTTGTTTGTATTTTTATTTATGGTAAATCTTTTGCATTAAAACACCCAAACTGGACCTTTGATGTGGTGTGTGGAGACACATCTGTGAGAAAGGGACTCAAGCTGGAGCAAGAATTGTGTACAAGTTTTGTACATCTCCATGGAGTTTACATCCTAGGCTCAGCTGTTAAAGAGATGAAATGTTCTTGTTGCGTCTGAAAGGCAGAACTGCAAATGCCTTTGGTTGATTTTTGGTTTTTTTTTTAAATAACTTAGGTCTCAGACTTTCAGATAAGGAATGTTAGGACCCAAAGGAATGGCCTGAAGTTGTGTCATGGGAGGTTTAGGTTGAATATTAGAAATAGGTTCTTCACCCAGAGGGTGGTTGGGTGAAGAAACAGGGTCCCCAGGGAGGTGGTAACAGCACCAACCTGACAGAGTTCAAGAAGCATTTGGATAACACTCTCAGGCACATGGTGTGACTCCTGGGGATGGTCCTGTGCAGGGCCAGGGGCTGGACTCGATGATCCTTGTGTGTCCCTTCCAACTCAGCATATTCTGTGATTCTATTCTGTGATTCTGGGAGATAGGCCTCCCTCACATCCCAGGATAAGGCTCTATGGTAAAGACTACGCTCTAAATCCCTTCCCCAGAGACCTCATTTTGAGGCATACAGGAATTTAGGGAATGTAATTTACTTTGAGAAACTGGACTGTGACTGACAGACACCTAAAAAGCCTTTGTATGTAATAATGAGAAATTTGAGCACCTTGCTTGATTCCAAGATTAATTTCTCCTTCTTTTAATGACTCTGTAATTATTGTTATACTGCTCAGCACAGTACTACAGGACAGCTTTTGTCCTTCATGGACCCACAGAAATTAAGTATTTTTCTGTTCTATAAAATACTGATTTCTGGAACAGAAGAATTTTGTTACTAAAACTCTAGTAGGCCTTGTTGTAAACTTCAGACCATTCTGAAAAAATGGTGTTACTGAAAATATTCTATTTATTTTTACACTGTATAACACACTATATTCAAAGTCGAGACAAAATGAAAACGAAATTAAAATTTGTCCTTACAGCTATGATAAATGTAGATACATAAGCTGTTACTAATTTTATAGCAATAAATACACATACTTTTCTTCAAAAAAAAAGCTAATTACTTTCCTGGACACATAATTGTATCAATTTTTATTTCTAATTTCTGTGTTTCTAAAAAGAAGCTGAAACTTTATTTTCACAAAAGAATGTTTCTTGAAATATCCTCCTTTTCTAATACACAGTGACCATCAATGACTTCATGAATGCTGCTAAAAAGTTTTTAATGTCATACCTTAAGGAATGGAACTGCATAGAACAGTATTAGTGCCACATACTTCAGCTAACATCACTTCAAATTATACTGACATTTAATTAACTGTAAGTTATTCTTAGAATATGAAATACTTATGTAGTTCCAAATAATTTATATAGTACTTGAACAAAACAACTCCTTCCCCATACTGCTCAAATGAAGAATGCTGCAAATAACGAGAATCTGTAACAAAGATTCAGATATTAAAAAATGCTGTCATGAGATCAGAAGTTTAAAAAAAATCTAAAGGAATTAATTTGTTATTAGGTAACTCTGGATCTCTTGCCCCCACGGTTTGGGGGCGCACCAGTAGTTCTGGATCTGATCCCATGATTGGAGCCATTTCTGACGGCTGAAGGG
>JAWWLV010000144.1:34326407-34385475 GCA_035041135.1 Platyrinchus mystaceus
TGTGTGCACTTTGGGGCACCATGATATAAAAAAGACATTAAGCTATTAGTGAGCATCCAAAGGAGGGCCATGAGGATGCTGGAGGGTCTTGAGGGGAAGCTTTAAGAGGAGCAACTGTCACTTGGTTTGTTCAGCCTGAAGAAGAGGAAACTGATGGGAGACCTCATTGTAGTCTTCAACATCCTCATGAGGAAAAGAGGAGGGGCAAGTACCAATATCTTCACTCTTGTGACCTACCTTGTCACTACAGGACTCAAGGGAATGGCATGAAGCTGGGTCAGTGGAGGTTTAGGTTAGATATTAGGAAAAATTTTTCACCCACAGGGTGGTTGAGCTCTGAAACAGGCTCCCCAGGGAAGTGGTCACAGCACTCTGACAGAGTTCAAGAAGCATTTGGAGAGGGATCTCGGGCACATAGTGTGATTCTTGGGGTGTCCTGAACAGTGCCTGACTTCATGATCCTGACGGTGCCTTTCAACTCAGCATATTCTATGATTCTATGATTTTCACATATCCAGCTCTTGTTTTATCTCCAATTAGTCAATTTTATATGGGAAGAGCCATTGACACAACCAGATACTAATGAGTGAATATTTGCCAAGCTGTCAGGGACCTTTAGGACTTTTAGTCTTTAATTCATTAACCAAATAACAACTGCTCGTTCTTTTATCATAATGATTATGGCTTTAGTGTCTACATAGTTTTAAACGGTCAATTATCAAGATGTCTTTTCATTAAAACAATTCTGCAGTATATATTGCAAATTTTTTGAAAATAGGGTGCTTGGACACTAGGCTAATACTTGTTTTTAGCTACCTATCAGTAATGCTGAGTAATGTAAATGCAGCCTCTCTTTACTGTGCAGCTTTTAAAGCCAAATATTCTACATAGGTGTGGGAAACCCATTATAGTCAGGTATCGATGTAGTCCTGTATGGGAACTAAACTAAATCTAAGTCATTCACTAGTAAAGAAAGCCCCCCATAATTTCCTAAATTAACAAGGCATTTAATTAAGTATAACCTAATAAAAAAAATAGAGTAATAACCAGAGATAGTTAGCTATGTAATTTTTAGAGAAATGTACAAATATAATTTTTATATATAATTTTATATTTTTATAATATATATAATTTTATAATTTATATAATTTTTTAACCTAAGAATAGTAAATGTTCTGAAATGTAGACTGAAAACCATGTGAAAACCAAAAATCTGCATTTGATCTTGCTCATGTATGAATCAGAATCTTGGTGTCATGCAAAAAGCTATAAGGATTATGAAAATAAAAATAGTGTTTGTGTTTACAATTAAAGCAATTTTATGATACCTGTTGAAAAAACATAATTTGCAATAACAGCATGTGCAATTTATATGATACCTTCAGGGAAAAAATAATGCTAGAGTTTTGCATTTTCCAAGTTTCTTTTCTTTAGGAAGTTTGTAAGATGATTGCTGAAGTAGAAATTTTGTGCCAAGAACCAGTGTAAGAAAGATTTTGCTACAGGAAAGAGTTATGAATTGGTGTAGAAAAGGTACAGTGGTAGAAATAAAGTTGTCACTGTAAGATTTATGGTTCTAATTTAGGAGAAGTTAAGGCTTGTAAAACCCAAACTAAAATAAGCATCTACGTCTAGTGCAGCATTAGACATCTAAGTTCTCCAGGCATAGAGAGGTAAGGCAGAATCCCTCTTCATTAGCTCTTCCTTCAGCGTATCTTTACTTTCAGCACATTGGCTCCTGTGAATCCCTTCATTTTTCTGCAGTATGAGGAGGTCAAATGCCAAAAAGTGGTTTATGTAGTGCTCGTGGACAGTTTTATGTCCATGGTTTGATATGACAGTGGCCAATATTGCCATGCCTGTGTTCCACTGGTGACTCTAACACCTGCTTCTCACTTTTGTAGTTTTATTTGTTTGTTCACACAGCTGAATGAAAATAATCCTAAAGAAAAGATATGAGCATATGCTTTCATCTTCAAAAAATCTTAAAGTCACTGTGTAGGAATTCTCTAGGTAGGTAGATAGGTTTCAAAGGAGGGCAAAAGAAACCTAAAAAACATGGTAGTTTGTAGTTCAATTCTGTACTCTTACGATGACAGTCTTTTCCTAAAGCAGAATAAGGATGGGATTTTTCTTTCCTCCAGATGTACCTTACTGAGTGGAAATCTCAGGTAAAGAGATTTACTTCTATGGGGTGGCATTAACTTCACTAATGGTCTGACAGTACTTTAACTAGACATTAAAAGCGTAGTTGCAATAAGAAACTGCTTTGCCTTTTATCACTCTAGTTATTGTGTTTTTAAGGCACACCATAGTTTAGTTCTGCTAGTCTCCAAACAGACAAGGAAAGTACAAAAAAATAATATACAAGACACAACAGTATGAAAGTACACAGCAAAGGCAAAAATCATAAATTCTGAAAATGAAGGTACACCTGGAGAAATTACCAGCAGCCAGTTCTGCAGAAAATAAGAGTGTACAGTCATTTCTCAGAACACTATTTTAAAAGCACATGTTGTTAATGGACATTTTAAAGGATTTGCAAATTGTTCAAGATTATGGGTAATAATCACAGTAGGAATTACTTGTGCATTTGGAAGTAATTTGTTTGTGTCCTAAATTAGTCTCAGAGTAAGAACTGTTTTTTTATTTAACTAATTTTACACATTCATAGTAAGAAATGTGAAGTAAAATTTCAAAAAATGGAATAGCTCAATCCCCCTTGTCCTCAGAATTATTGCCTTCTATATTTTCTATTAATGAAATGTGTTATATGCAAACCATCAGGTAATATTAAGTTCAGCAGTTCTAATCACTGAAAGTTAAAAGGCAATATAGATTTACAAGAGCAAGTACCATATAAATCGCATACAAGTTCACTTTCAGCTATTGAACTGATATCATTTAAATATTTCAATATTGGTTTAGATGAGTTGATTTGAAGCCCTGTTTATGCATACTTGAATGTATTTAAACATGTTTTATACTTATTTAACATGCTGGTATTTATTTTTACAAATCTTAAGAAAACATTTAGAAATCTCAACCTTTTGTTTTGTTTTGTTTGTTTGGGTTGTTTTTGTTTTTTTTTTTTATTGTTAAACCAGTGCAATCACAGAATACACTGAGTTGGAAGGAATCTACAACCATCACCAAGCCACGCACAGGATCATCCTCAAGAGTTACACCATGTGCCTGAGACCCCTCTCCAAATGCTTCTTGAACTCTGTCAGACATTTGCCAGCTTCCAGTCAGCTGGGACCTCTCCAGATTCCCAAGACAACTCAAAAATTGAGAGAAGCTTTGTGATAATATCAGCCATCTCTTTGAGGATTCTGGGATGAATCCCATTAGGTCCCATAGCTTTGTAGGGATCCAGCTGGAGCAGCAGATCCCACACAAGTTCAGGTCAATTGAGAGCTGATTATTCTTGCAGTCATGGTCCTCCAGCTCAGGGCACTGAGACTCCCTTGGTCTGTGATCCCTGTTGAGGACAAAGGCAAAGAAAGCGTTAAACACCTCTGTCTTGTCTCTGTCCCTGTTTGTGAGGTGACCATCCTCATCCTGTGATGGGTTGATGATATTTCTATATTGCCATTAATATATTTGAAAATACTCTTTTTATTGTCCCCTACATTTCTGTCCAGCTTCAACTCCAGCTGAGCTTTGGCCACATGAATTTTCTCCCTACAGCAGCAAGCAGCATCTCTGTATTCTTCCCATGTCACTTCACCTTGCTTCCACAAGGCACAAACCTTCTGTTTTTTTTCCTTGCCTCTGAGAGATCCCTGATCAGCAAAGCTGGCCTTCTGCCTCACTGCTTGACTTCCAGCATTTGGGAATTGCCTGCTCCTGTGGAGCATCTCCTAATTGCCCTTAGGAGGTGATGTTTGAAAAGTGGCCAGCACTGATGGACCCCAGCACCTGTAAAGATATGAGAATGCCTTCCTGAAATAAGCATCATAAAAAGAGTAATTTCTGGGTTTTGCTTCTGCTATTACTTTTCTGTAGGCAGTTTTCTCTAATGCAGCAAACTCAGGATTACTTGGTTATTTGGGCAGTGAATGCAGGCATGTACATAAAAGGCAAGACAAAAATATCCCATGACTGCTTATAAAATTTCAGAGATGTTAAGGTTTTGGAAAACACTGTAAAAGTATAAAAGGAATTCTTTCTATATTTTCCTTAAACTTAGATCACTTTTTATCCTTCTTATGAAATTATTTTTTTCAGATTCTTCATGTAACTTTTAATTGGGCACTTATTCACAGTTTGTCATTCTGGGGAAATGACAACTAAGCAGTTTCACTGCTTCAGAAACTTTCAGCCAGTGACAGTATTACACTTTAAAACTCTGCACAGAGAACATATTTATGTGTTACACAACTGGCATTATTAGTACTGATACTACCAGCAGCATCCAATTTAACTCCCAAGATAGATCACATTACCATTTTGTCTCCATCTCAGATACATAGGCTAAGCCTAAAACTGACAAATCCAATTGTCTGTAATTTAATAAGGACTTCAGGACCTAAACCCATTAAGATTGTTAAAAATGGAAATGTCTCATAACCTTGCTGTGACATTGTAATTACTGAAGCAGCTACACATCATTGTAATCAAACATTTTAGGTCCCTTTTTCTTCTGTCATTGAATTGCTAGCTATCTAATTTCAGTGGATGGGACCTGCTGTAGCTATGTCAAGAGATTTTGAGTAATATCCAAATGGTATAATTTAAATGTCAAGTAGTAGAAAATTCACAACTAATGCTACTATTCCTCCCGACTTTTGCCAGCAAATGTCTCATGATAAATACATGACATTCTTCAAAAATCATTGAGGTAAAGAATAGGATCTTCTGGTTTCCAAGTTTCTGAGATTTGGACACGTATGTTAGGTAGGAAACTTCTTTTTTAAAAAACTTTCTTTATATGCTGAAAAAGTGCATTAATGCTTTTTCTTATTAATTTAAGTCAAATTCTGTTTTCTTTAATCTACAGGTTTGGAGAGCATGTTATTGGTTCAGATAATGAAATGGCACTTTAAAAGGAAAGTAACATAAAAATAATATCCATAAAAATATAGGAAGAGTGAGTGAACACCTGCTTCACCTCTGCAAGAAAAAAGACTTCCTACTTCTAGCAGGCTCTCCAACTATGTAAGTGTATTTTTTTTATGAAAGACATTACTTTTTGAAAGGTGCTAACTGTGGCAGGATAATCACCTTAACAATATTCCATTTTAAGATTGGGGGTACAAAAGAAAATCCAATGTTCATTTTTTTCTAAATAATTCCTAACTATACATAGGGAGATCTATTTTCAGAAAACAGATTTGACAGCCATTTTCCTTATTCATATCTACTTTGATTTATGGTTATTAGTCATCACTTCTGAAAGAACATTGAACATCAACATATTACTGGGAACACACTGCTTTTGTATTGCTTTTATCACATGAACTAAATAATTATTATTGTGATTCTGTGCAGAACAACAGCAAAAAATAAACCTGAAAGTTGTAAATTTCATTCATGGGAACTGAAGTGAGAATGGCAGGATTTGGCTTGAGATTTAAGACAGCAGATAAGACACAAGAGAATCAAGACCAATTTCTCCCAAATCTCTCCTGTTTATTCCTCCTAATTAGGCACTAGTAAATACTGAAGTAAATTCCTTACCACTGGTGATTTTTCATCCATTTCAGGCAAGACGACTCAACAAGGAACAAGAAATACAGCAGCAGATGACATACAGCTAATGTGCTGGAAAAATATAGGCAGAGTGTACAGTTAAATACAATTTAACAAGGCAACTGACTGTCTGCAAACTGAGTAGCCAACAGGGTTATCCCAGTACTGCTGCTGTACAACACCTTCTTAGTCATGCTTCTGTTTCGGGTTAGCATCAAAGATGTACTCTTACTCTATAGCCTCGGAACAACTGGGCAACCCCAGAGAATGACCAAATCATTAAGTTCTGAAAGTGGGCCAAAATGAGACATATTTATATGCGTATATTCACCTACAATACCTTTTTAAACAAAACTAATTGCTTATTATGAAGTAGGACTAGTGCTACAAAGAAATGAGAGGTCAAGGACACGTATGTCACATTTAAGTGTCTGACATAACTGGAGGCAGGCACTGCAGTCTGGCCAGGCAATCACTTTGAGGGCTCTCAGGCATTTTTCTGAAGTTAAAAGATCAGGGTTTCCCAGTGTATGGGAAGAAAAAGCATCTAAAACTTATCAGGCAGTGACAAAGAGAGAGAGAAAGAGTCCTGCATCACCACAAACTTGCCTGACAGTATGTCCAGTGAGGAAATTGAGCATATAGGTGTTGGATAAATTTTGTCCAGGAATGAGATGCCCCAAGAAATACTGTCCTTTACTTTTTCCCATCCTCCTTGTTCTCAGCTATACTCAGACCTTCACCCTTCTCCCTATGTCATTCTCACAAAACTATATGATTTTGGGGCACTGCAAATCAGAGCACTCAGTTGATCTAAAAAGATGTCTTTGGATTTGCTGTTGTTGTTTTTAAGCAGGGATCATTTGAATTACACTTTATAGCACAATCCCTGAACAGTTGTATTAGTACAGCATACACATCAATATAATGAACAGTAGTTGAGAGAACCAATGATGGAACAGGTTGCTCAGAGAAGTGGTAGATGTTCTGTCCCTGAAAACATTCCAGATCAGGTTGGATCTGGCTTTGAACAACCCAATCTAGTTGATAGTGTCCCTAATCATTGCAGGGGGGTTGGACTAGATGACCTTTAAAGGTCCGTTCCAACTCAAACCATTCTGTGATTCTATGATTCTGTGATAAAAAGCAGAATAGGGAGGGCAGGAAATTTCTAAGCGATCTTCATTGTTGAAGATTAAAATGCTACATTTTTAATGTTTTCTATGCTGTATGGCAGCTAGGGACAAAAAAGAATTTTTTAATAGCTTGCAACATGGAACGTATGCAGTGCAGATGACTCTCAAGTACCAATGAATATGTGTGTATCGAACCTTTGAACTAATTGACCCAAATGAGGCAAACTGCAACAAAGCAACATTAGTGCTGAAATGCATCATGTTTACATTTTTGTACCAAATGGAGTACAGTTTGATATTCCTTTTTCTTAGTAGGTGATAGTTTATATAATATCCCATATTTTGGAGTAGGTTTCAAAAGTTAATTTCTTTATTAGGAGAAATTATTAAGAAAAAATATGACATGCTCCAAATAATTAATTTCAATCTTCCTCCAATTAGTTTTTCTCTGGAATGAATTGTCATCATATTAAGTAATTGAAGTATGTTGGCATAACTATGTGTTTAATTGACATTTTTATAAACATAAATCATATTATCCACTATCAAATTGGACAATTTTTCTTTCTGTGGAACACAGTGCTTACATTAATCTAACAAATTGTATTCAAATAGCTTTGACTTTATAGAACCTAGCTGTACAATCAATTTGAGCTTATGAAATGAAGAATATATATTTAAAATAGATGCCATTTATTTAAAATAGATAGTGTGTTCATAGAGGAATGCAATAATATTTCCCAACCATCCATGTAACCTGCACAGGCAATTTTTTTAAAAATAGAAAATATTTTTAAAAATTCACACTGAGAACTACAGTGTTGATGCAAAATATACCAGAAAGAATACTTACATATAATGGTAGTTATATGCAAGACAGTAGAACAGAAGTCTGGTACAAGGGTACAAGTAGTTATCACTACATTTTTCCTGTCAAAATCCTGGTCTGTTTAGCACTTGCGCTTTAACAATTTCTGCAAGCATGAGCCATTAAAGTGTCTTTGAGCAATGCAATGGGTGTTGACAACTAACGTCATGGACACCAGTCTGCCCACAACTTCTCTCTGATGACTCAGTACAGAAATGAAATTATGTGGGGGACCACAAGATAACATCCCACTTCTAGCTACATTTCATGCCTCGCGCTCAAAGGAGCCCTTCCCTGTGTATGAGGTCTTTGTCCCTGACAGGCGCAAAATAAATGAAAGTCCAGTGCTGTATTTGGCCAGTCTTTTTGTTTCAGGAATTATTGCCTGAAAAAATATTGTCTGAAAAAATAACATTGACAAAACCTAAAGGTCTTTAGAAAAGAAAAAGACCAATAGGAAGCCAGGCACTCAGATTTTCCTATAACATATTTACTGTGTTAAATATCATTCAAACAAAAAAGGAAGTTAAAACAGTGATGAATAGAGCCACATCTATTATATGTAAATAGTCCAACAGTTTTCTAATATCTGCTGAAGGGACGAAATGTTCTCATTGTGAATGGCTGGTCCTTTTTAGTCTGAAATAAGCCAGAGCACTTGTATTTGGGTTCTCCATATATGTATTTAGGACTGAAAGCACAGAAAGCAGCAATAGATGGGACAGCAATCTTGTGCTTTTTGACTGATGACTTCAGTGCCCTGCAGTCTGCCTGCTTTATGACTTTCTTAAGCACAGGTCGTTTTTCATAAGATTTTCAAGTCACTCTTCAATTCTAATGTGTATTCTTAGGGAAATATTTGCATGCTCCTCTATGACTGAGCCTCAGTTTGCAGACTCCACATGAGACTATCAGGAAGGGCTGTTAACACTTGTATTTATACTATTCATAACTTCATAGATGATATAGAAGAACATCTGTAGTTTTACTAAAGCACAGAATTTATATAGATGGCAATATTTTCAGTTATTTGTTGCAGTTACAGTGTTGGATTCATCATTTATACTCTGTGTATTGTTGTAATTTCAAACCACTTATGAGAGGAATGAAACATCTCTCCTATGAGGATAGGCTGGGAGAGTTGAAGTTGTTCAACTTGGAGAAGAGAAGGTTCCAAGGAAACCTTTTTGTGGCCTTTCAGTACTTTGAGGGGACTTACAAAAAGATGGGGACAGACCTTTTAGTTATGCCTGTAGCAATGGGACAAGGGATATTTGTTTTAAACTGAAAGATGATAGGTTCAGGCTAGATAAGAGGAAGAAATTATTTACCACAAGGGTGGTGAAACACAGGAACAGGTTGTCAAGAGAGCTTGTAGATGCCTCATCTTTGTAAATAACCCTTTGAACTTTTTTTTTAAACAGGAATAATTTGAATTTCTTTTTATAGCACAATCCACCAAACAGTTGTACTAGTACAACATACACAGCAACAATAATGAACAACAGTAGTTGAGAAAAGAAATGATGGTTTCCCAGAGAGGTGGTAGATGACCTATCCCTGGAAACATTCCAGGTCAGGCTAGATGGGGCTCTGAGCAACCTGATCTTTTTGAAGATGTCCCTGCTTATTGGGGACATCTTCAAAATATGGACTAGGTGACCTTTAAAGGTCACTTCCAACCCAAACTATTCTGCTTCTGTGAAGGTCAGTTTAAATCAGTAGGAGATGTGGCAAGATGTTGTTTATTTATCTCAATATATGTGTTGTGCTGTGAATATTTTATTCGAGGAGCATTTGGATATCTTTTTTTTAAGGGTGACATCTAGTAGGTACAGCTAGAAAAAAGCTCTTTGGAAAAAAAACAAGAACCCTATGTACACTGCAGACTGGGAGAGGGAGACGGAGAGAGAGGGAGAAGAAATGTAAACTTCCATTCCAAAACCTTCCACCCTGTCAAATTGGATTAGCCTAATGTGTATCTCACACCCTGACACCTTTGCTGAGTGATGCCCAATCAACCCAACCGAATCCTTCCAGCAATTAACTGAATCTAAATTTTCTGCCCATGAAGCCAGTAACCTAACAGGTATGTCAAGAGCAGAAATCTAAAAACTAAAAATTACAATTCTACTAAATGCCTGTGACCAGCATATTATCAAAAGATCAAGTTCATTCAGAGAACATGATGTCAAGGTCCTTGTCTGCCCTAGTTGGAGCTAAGGTAGCACATTGGGTCAGTCCTGGATACATGGAAAATTGCAAGTGTAGGCTTCCAGGGAACAATGGAGCTGAACTGAGTACTGCCTAAGGTGAGCTGGCCCCTTCATAGTTACCCTGCAACTTATAGAGGTCTCCAGAACAAGAATTTTTCAGCTTTATATGATTGATGTCACCTCAACATCTTTAGGCCTCTATCACTGGGATGTGACTTACGGCTTAAGAGAAATTGCCAGCTGTGTATATATTTTCCATTAATCTCTGAATTTCTTTAAAGACTTAGCAGGAGAGAATGTAGTAAACCACTGACACTCTTCCCTCTTGTAAAGAAAAGGCACAGAGATTCCCTGAGATTTTTGTCTTGTGTTCTATGGAAGCTAAAGAGAATTCAAGTAAAGACTTTCTAAAGATGGTATGCTTACCTCATGTTCAGTTCTGAAACCTGTATAGCACTGTTCCAAGAAAGGTGTTTAGTTACTGTAAGCCCTTTAGGGTTTTTCTTTGCCAGAATCTGTAGACCTCTTCATTCCTTCTCTTTATTTCACCTCTAAGAGTATGCATGAAGTCTAATCTAGGGGAAAGACCATTTTTTCTCGGCAGAGAAAAGAGAAGCACACAACTAGAAAAGAATCATAAAAGCTCACTGGCTGTGAGAAAAGCTTTTACTAAAGCAGTTCTCCACAGACATATATACTTTATTCCTTGAGGTTACATATAACCTAACAGCTGACTAAAAATTAATACAAAAGGAATTTATTTAGCATTCACTGTACAAATCACACTAATGCCCTTTAAACAAAACAGTATGACACTTCAGCATGTCACGTTCAGCTTTGCTTCAAGAAAACTGGCCCTCACTGTAATCATCCTACTGGTTTAAATGGCTTTATTATTGGAGACTTTTGTACTCTGATAAATGACATCTATTTTTCTAGGTATCATTGACAATATTGAATGTGAAGTAGGTTTTTGGAAGAACATTTCCACTAAATACAGATAGTGAAAATCAACCAAAGTGATTCTCACGCTTTTCAAGGCTCCATTTGCCTTGTCTATCCTCTGAGTTCAAAGGTTGTCCAAAAATGAGGGCATGTTCATGCTAACTTTTATATTCACGTCCTACTTGTAAAAAGTGAAATGTTGACAGCAGTTTAAAGTAGGTATCAACTCTATTGCTAAAGCAAATATTATGATCACTGATTACAGGCAGAGTCACTGTCCTATGCTCCCATAAGGCAGACCCAAATTTGTGATCTTCACATTGTAAAAAGATGTGGCATTTGATGCACAGTCATTTCTTGCCTGTGTATTATCTGGCTTATATGTGATCCTACTCATGTAACCATATAGAATCTAATTCTCAGATATTTATTCCTCTTCTTGTTTTGCAGAGTCTGTGAATCACCCCTGCCTTGAAGCCATACCCCTAGCTTGTAGATGCAAAGTGCTTGAGAATATGCATGGAATAACTCATATCTTGAAGGTAAAATTTGGCTTTTTTAAAAAGTGATATACTGTTGAAAATTTCACACTATCAGAAATTGTGTCAGAGACTTCATCTTCTGCAGATGTTGTGGATAATTGGTAAGAAAACTGTTTCCTGTCTTCATATTGTGATGCTCTGAGATAAAAAAATCCTTTCTGTGATTCAGCTGCATACAGATAGAGATTTCCACCTCTAGAAACACTCTTGCCTCTCCATATTTAAACAATGTAATAACCACAAATAATTCATTGTAAGTGGCTGTTTCAGTTCATTTGGCTCTTGGTTCCCTGTGAAACTGTAAGCATACAGGTGGCACAAACCCTGTCAAAAACGTAGGCCAGAACTTGGCATTATGGTTTAATAGATATCTAATCTTTAGTAGCATAATAGTTACAGACAAGAAGGAACTGAGTTACAGGTGAGTAGGCCAATGAATTTATAGCTGTTTCACAGATTCTCAAGAGGTAATGATTTGTCAAACTTTCTGTCTTTTGCTTGAAATACCACAATAATTTGTTAGCAATGAGTATAGTCGGGAGAGTAGTTTTAAAGGAAATATTACTGTAGTTTGTGTTATAGGTAGAAAACTAAGCTCTGCACTTGTGTGTACACTAAATTCAAATGCAATAAGCTAAAACACAAAGCAGCTTAGTGGGTATTAGAGAATGACCTGAGGATGGATTGTCAGTAAATTAAAGACAGCAATATACCCAGGTTGTGTAAAGCTTTGTCAAACTGTAGATTCTTTCAAGTCTTTTCTTCTAGCACAGAGGCAGAAAAGAAATGGTGAGAGATACGATAACCCTATCATTTTTAAATGGCCACAATCTCAGTGCAGTCAGTATTGTATATGGTCTGTTGAGTACTTTTGAGTAATTTTCTCAGACGAAGCTCTATTTTTTCATCACCACTCTTTAAATTCTGACTACATCTCTCACAACATTTATTTCACAGCTGAGGGAGTCTGTATGATTACATACTTTCATATTTCAGGAGCTATGAAATAATTGTCATGAATCTCTACCTTGACAGCCAAAGCCTGTCCTGATGCAGAAAGAAACTATGATCTTTCCCAAAGCATCTTTTTCAAGCCATCTTCACTGAAGTCATGCACAACATTAAGACATAGCAGAAAATAATATGCTCATAAAAGAAAACACTTCCATCTTCATGCTTTAAAGCACCTTATAGACAATGACTATAACGTTAACAGTACTGAAAGCACTAATTATAGGGTTTTTACAGAAATAATAACAAAGGTTAACATATGTATTCTTTGATACAAATGTGATATACCAACAGATACAAGCAGAGATAATTTATAGCAAATGTTAACCCATGTGTAGATGAAGAATTATCCTGAATACCAATCCACTTGCCTAGAATGTACATATCTACATTGATTCACACTATAAGCATGTAGATTTCTTAAGTCATTACTCATTATTAGGTAGTGATTGCACTACCGCATTTATTAGTCTCATACACTGTGTTCAGTGCTGTCAGTTCTGCTTGGATCTTAACTACATTAGAGAACCACTATGTTTTCTGAGGGGAGGGTAAAAAGTCAGATTTCCTCAGATTCTCTGAATGCTTTCCTTTACGCTGATGACTATCAGCAACGACATCTAAATGTGAAATCTTTTTGCATCACAAAGCCAAACAATAAATAAAGGGAAAAACCATGGAGAGTATTAGTGAGATGATGAGCTAGGTGAACACTTCAGATTATTAAGATTGCTCTTTATAATTTTAGACTTACACGTAGATATATACTTAGATAGATCCAACATTACAAAACATATTCTGAGTTAAGTGGCAGCCATACCATCCTGCTGTTTTCTACCCAGTCTACAATTTGATTTCATGAGAAAGAGTCCTACATCAAGAGAAAGGAGAGTTTTTAGGGTTCTCGTAGCAATGCTTTTATCTGCAAGGCTGCAGCTGCCTTGGCTGTGATCATGTCTCCACCTGCTGAGACACTAGCAGTGAACCCAGTGCACATTAAGTCTGTTTGTGCCCTCTAGTAGCATGTAGTCACATCTGAACTAGCTTTAGAGTAGTTGCTTGGGTGCAAGTAACAGTCTAGTCATGGCAATGTGAAGCTCAGGACAGCTGTGATGGCAGGGTAGTCAAGGGAGGTAAATTATTCATGTGGGGGTGTTACAATGCAGTGAGATCTGTTTCTCACATCCTTAGAATGCATTCTCTAATCTCCCTACCATGACTTACATTTTCTGATATAAGTAAGTGGTATACAGTAAAAGCATAGGGACAAGGAGTTTCTGTGAAAGAAAAAAAGAATTAGAATGAACAGCATCTTCTGAAAAGTAACTTGGTAGAAAGATTTGTGAGACAGCTTTTCCTTTGCCCTGCACAATCCCTGATTATTCTTACATGGGCCAATTTGCAGAAAAGGCACACTACAGTGCTGTTCGGTCCTTCCTTAGTTATTTGAGTGTTTACATAACAGGTAATGTAGTGCCCATGCACCACTGTACCTTTTCACTCTTCTTTTATAGTTTGGTTTCAAAGGAAAACACTCATCATCTCCTATTCCAAACCAGTTCTGGAATATATCCTTAAATTTCCAAACACAAAGAATAAACAAAAAAACCCTGACTTCTATCAGCAGCTGCCTCTTGTTTCACCTCAAAGTAACAAGCAATTCAGAGAGTGAAGAAAAGGCCAAAGTTTATTTTTCTCAACATAGATCTCCCATTTCTAACAGTAGAAAAGAAAAAGTTAATGAAATGCCATCTTGTTATATATTCTGTCTGCTACCAATATCTTTGTAAAATGCCCATAAATCTGTCTATATTGCGTTCTGCCATCAGCCACAAGTATATGTCCTGTGAGCCATTGAAGTAATTTAGGAAATACCCTGAATCACAAGTTTACAGCACACATAGAACATAGCTATCAGACTGTAAAGGAAAAAAATTTGAAACTGTTTTGAATCTTCAGCATCAAGAAATCAGTTGACTCTGCTTTACAGGAGGAAATAGGAACTTTCTCAATATTCCTTTTACCCAGAGTCTCACATATCTGTGATACATTGGGTGGCATTCCTGCTGTGAAACTCCCTCAGACAAGCTATATTGCAGCAGTAAATTCTAGATCTAGCCCACAATGTTGGAAAACATTCCTGAACAGATGGTTGCATTCAATAAAACATCAAAGTACCATCGTAAATAATGCTGTTGAATTTTTTTGCCAGTCATTTTGCAGTGCCACATTAAACATTTCCAGATGCAGCTGAAAGTGAAAGGGACAGAAACATTTGGCAGTGAACAGAGTGCCATAGGGCTGTTTTGACTGGTGAGGTTGAGACCAGAAATAGAAATGAGTATCTGAGTGGCACTTCTTGGGATGGTTTCTGACTAGTAAAGACCAGAGAGGTCTGGGCAGATGGAGGTCATCTGTTCTTTCCCTGCCTCTTCCACACTGCAAAGAATTTTGGTGTCTCACTCTTGCCTGTCCTGTTGACTTCTGTCTTTGTCTCTGAGTTTGGGGAAAGAGACTTTAGGTGACATTTGCTCACCTTACTTGAGTGTCTCCTTATTTTTGAGCTAGCACATTCTAATAGGAGTAGCAGAATAAAGTCTTCTCCAAAATCAGTCAAATTCTTGCAGGTCCAAACCATGTATTCCTGAAGTGGAGAGTGATAGTGGAATTAGGTGGCCTTGGCCATAAGTCACAGGCTTCATATACTAAAAATAGAATAGATACCAGATTTTGCGAATATATTCTATTTAAGGACAAACATAGCAATTAGAACAAAATTACCTAGCCAGCCAGGCAAGCAATTCACAGGCTTCAGTGACTTACTACTAAAATCATGAAGTAAATCATTGCACTAAGCCTCAGAGAAATTCTGAAGCAAAAAAAACCGTAAAACCTGTGCCTTGGCTCTTATCTCTTCTGCCCCCCATAGCTTCTCTTCCGTTTTCTTAAATACGTAATTGGCAGAGGCGTTGCTAAAACTTTTGATTGGCTTTGCTCTGGAAAGCAACAGCTACAGCTACAGCAGCATTCACAGCTCTATCGGATGTTGTATATCCATGACTGAGATTTTTTTCACTGTCATCTCCAAAAAATGTAATTCAGCTGTAGTCAGGCCTACAGCCTCCCATCTCTGCCTGAGCTGGTTTCCAGCAGTTTCTGTGTTGGATGTGGATTCTTATTATGTAACAGGCTCAAGCAAGGGTGAAACAACTGCTTTTTACAGAACAGGTCATGTGTGAGTCAACATGAAAGGCAAACCTAGGTCAAAAGCAGAGACAACGTGTGTCACTCTGTTACATGACAGGGGATTCCCTAAAGCTCTGACCACTGAGTGGCCTGGAAGCTGTAGCTCCACAGTAACGCAGTTTGCCTGCTTTCCTTCTCACCAGAACTCCAATGGGCTAAAGATACAGAACTGTGATAAGAAATGAGCAGGCAAATGAAAGAGAAGCATGAAAAAATGCAAAAAGTTTTTTAAGCGTTCTGGTTGGGTATCTCCAGGGAAAACAAAACAAAACAAACAAACAAAAAAAATCCAAAAACCCAAACAAAAAAACCACCAAAACCAAACAAAAACCACCAAAAACAAACAAAAACCACCAAAAACAAACAAAAAACCCCAAAAATGACAGAACTAGGTATAAACAAGACTTTTTTTCTTCTTTACTCATGACACATTTTAATGAGATTTGAAATGAGCATAGGAAGACGGAGCAAGATAACAAGGTTATCTCCAACTCTGAATCTTCACACTATTTATGATGCTAAATTTGCAGTCTATGCTGCTCACTTACATTTCCATAAAGTAGAATAATAAAAGAACAACTACATGGTGGCAATTTTTCCTCTGAACAAGCCTTTCTGAAAAAATATATACAGTCCTCTGGGTTCTGATATCCTTTTTACTTCTGCAGAATAATGTCCCTTTTGTATTTTATCCCTTCTTTGTTCAAAGATAAAGAGAATGTATGTACATCCAGACTCCTACTCCCCTAAGTGATATGACTCATTCACTCAAGCATCTGTACCCCTTAAGGGACTGTCAGTGCCTTTTCCTCTTAACTCATTAATTTTACTTTTCTGTTATACTGAAGAACTACTAATAAAGTAACTTTTCTCAATTGATATTCAGTCTCCTCTATGTCCCTGCAGGCACCTCTTCCTCTTCAGGACTAAAAGTATGATGTGTTGAACTCTCCCCACAGTTGGCAGGATGGAGGCATATATCTTCTAACATGCACTCCATCTTCTTGAAATATCATTTGTTTTGCAGACTGCAAATTGGGACTAATGGCAGGCAGCAGTGTCTGCAACAGTAAGAAGTTTTAAATACTTCCTACTACCATCCAACTTACACCTGCTTCTGCTGTAGTATAGCTACAAACTGGCTAGCTATTTTCTAAGGGAATTTTTCCTTAAAGCTCTCAGGTCTAGTTCATAAAATCATAGCTCCATGTTCATAAAAACTTGACTTTTAAATAACTTTCCTCTGTGTTCCTGAGTTAATCTTAGGAGTAGCCTTTAAGCCATGGAAAACCAGAAAAAAATATTTTTCCAATTACATGATAGCATTAATATATTAAAATAAAACCCAAAAAACCAGGAAGGCATAAAAAGGAAAGCATGCTCCTTTTCTAGAAATTTTCTTTCTCTGCTACTCTCACAAAGTCATTAACAATTAAGTTTTCTGGTCTTTTAATGTGAGGTTGAATACATTAACAGTAGAAGAGGGTTATGTCTGTCTTGTTTGAAAAAAGCTGGTATATTGACAGAGTTTACACTGGTATGAGTTGTTATCCCTAAATCTTTTCCATGTTTATCAAAAAATTCAGCTTTTTTACTGGTGGGGAACAAGATAACTAAAACAAATATTAGTTGATTCAACAATAAATGGAGCTTGCAATCAGTGACAAAGGTACTTCAGAAGTTCCCTTGGCCTTTTCAGAAGAGGTGTAATGGTAGATAATATTATATTACTCAAAACATGACATAAGTAATTGTAAGATTAATTGGAAACTTGAGTTCCCTAATTCTGCTGAATGGAAAACATCCCATTTGCCTCACCAGTCTTTGATCAGTATGTCTGTGTTTGCAGAGACTCATAGGACGACATAAAAGCAAGTAAAAATTCCCATTTTAAGGAGTTTCTTTAGTTTTTCTGACACTTGTGAAACAAAGGGAGTACTAAATATTGATAATCATGCCATTTCAAAGAGAAAGAGGTAGGGTTTTTTATATATTACCTCAATTAATCTAGAGACTACTGCAGTGGGCAGTAATTCTTTTCTATTGAAAGTCATGTAAAGGTTAAAAAAACTAAGGGTTCAGAAACCACATATAATAGCATGAATCAGCACAACTTTAAAATGCTCCTTTCTTTGAAATTTTCATTAAAAAATAAGGCAATAAGCTACTTACTGAATATTATGGGTATGAAAAAAATGTAAACTGTGCTGATGGGATGTGTCTGATTAATGAAGACTAAGTGAATGTAGACTAATAGTTTTGAGACTGTTAAGTGGCTGTGCATGACAGTGCAATGCAAGGTCTGACACCTTTTTAAATCAAGAGGTAAAAAAGAGCAAGGATTAGGAAGACTTGTACAACACAGTAGGAATACATTTTGATGAAGTCATTCTGAATCTTTTTTCTTCCATTGTGTAGCAAATGTGCACAGGAGTATTCTAAATGTCAGGTCAAAACGGACCAAGAAAATTGTTCAATATGTTCTGAATGTTGGTACCAGTGTTCCCTTTGGGCCTCTGCATGTAATACTGCCCCAAAATTACATCCCAGATGGAGCCTCTAAGGCTGAAGTGAAATGCCAGTTCTGTTAGCCAAGAGTGTACCAGCCTAGTCCACATTTGGAGGTCTATGCTTCTCTTGCGTGGCCTTACTGAGAATATATTTGTTAAGTAGTCATTTGGTCAGACTGAGGGTCTGCAAATGAGTTGCCAAGGGTGAATGCTTTGATCCAGTTATTTGCGTCTTCTTTGAAGGAACAGATATTATTCCCACTTTCTTAGCATCAGAAATAAAATGATTGTGTCCACATGTTATGACAGAATCAGGCCCATTAGCATGCGATGTCCATGTCCATATCCATCTAAGACATATTTGCTATCTGTTTTCCTCAGCTACAGCAGTAATGCCAGTCAGAGCTGCATCACTGAGTAGATAACTCAGTGGGCAGAGTTTATTGTTTGTGGCCAGTTTAGAGGAGAAAAAGAGCTTCTTCAACACCAGATACACTTCATAATTATTCTAAGATATATATATATATATATACAGAACAGCACATACACAGATTATCAAGTTAATGATAGTCTTTCAAGGTAAGAAGGATTGGATGTGTTCCTTTCCTGAAAGCTGGACTCTCTTATTACTCGAGGACTTGGATCTAAAAGGTAGTTCAGATGGTGAATGAGGGAAGTTTGTGTGGATGTTGCAATGATTTGCAATTCTTTATTAATACTCAGAGACAGTAGTATGATCCCTAGAAGAAACTACAAATGGTATTTCTCAATCAAAGCTATACTAAGGCAGGCTAGCTTGTAAGAGCATAACAATGAAAATTAAATATCATTAAAAAAGAAAATTCAGAAAGCTTATCTGGCACAAAGTAATTCAGTCCCAGATGTTCTTTCACTTTGAAACCCAGAATAGAAAAACCCACTGAAATTTATGATCAATAATCATCAGCTATCACACACTGAAACTCGTGTTAAAAAACTAGACAAGGAGCTAAAATCCAATGTTTAGTTTTTTATTTTGCTATTCAGGCTCCATTTATCTGCAATTACTGCACATTAATATGACAAGAGCTACTGGAAGGGCAGCACAAACAAGTCCTCTGACAGAAATCGTTGCCTTATTCCCTCTCACACTTTCTTTATCCTCTCTATAAAGAGTGCTGGAAAACACTGTTCATTAGCTTGTATTATTTTTTGTGTCAAACAGATGATTTAGATTTATTCTGGTTATAAACATTTGGCTTCCCCAGATTTCTTTAACAGTGTTACATTAAGAATGAACTTAGTGTTTTTTTCTCATTATGACTAATCAATAACACTACACTTAATACATTATTTTGGTACCCCTCTGTTTAAAATACAGCTTCAACTATTTGCCTTTCATGATGAATACAGCAAAGTCTAGTAGCTGATATGCCTCTTTCCTATAAACTGTGTTTGGAAAGAAAACATAAGCTGAGAATATACTTCCATCCCTGATAGAAAGAAACATCCTTTGGTGTTTTGGACCTTACTCAGTTACATTAGATATTTACTGCCTGTGTTGTTGTGGCACAATCCTGGTGAAGGATAAGCAAGGTAAGTGTCAGTAGTATTTGAGGCATGTTAGTGCAGACATGCCACATGCCATATTAGAGCTCTATTCTTCTAGGGGTTGTAGAAAACATCTGTGGTAGTATCTCTCTCATGAAGGCTTTTCAGACCGCCAGCTGAGGAAAGAGGGATATAATACCATACTTTTGGGAAAAAGAAGCATTTGAAGATGAAGGCTAAAATTCATAATTGGCCTCAGATCATATTTGCAATGAGGAAAGAATTGGGCAGAGATCCTTCCCTTATAGCAGAGCTGGCTCCCAACTATAAGTGTTAGGGTCAGGAGAGCTCAAGTTCATTACCATTCATTGATGTGGCTGTTTTGCTTTTGGGATCTCAGCAGGGGACACACATCTCACTCTTGCTGAGCCTAGATCTGGGTGATTTGGGCTGGACAAGATCTCTGTCAACTCCTCTGGTATTTGGGGGGGCTGAGAAAACATAAGTGGATTGAAGAGACAGATGAGTCAGATATCAAAATATTACCTTACACAGATTACCGGTTGATGTAAAAGATATATTATTGGGCTTTTCATTGAGGCACAACATACAATTCCCAAGAAGTTATTAAACAGTAGCTTTTTATCGCCACTTCTAACTTGCACAAAGATATGCATCTTTTCTATATCTAATACTTGTGCTCTACACCACAGACTCAGGAAGCTTAACAAAATCACCATCACATAGCTCACAAGAAAGAGAAGGTAAGCTGACTTGACAGACACACAATATATTGAACCTTCAATTTTGTAAACATAGACCACAAATGATATCAGCCTAGGTATGCTTAGCAAACTAAAGTTACAGCCAATTTTCCCTTTTTTTCTGTTAGGACGAATGACTAGTTTGGAACAAAAGCACAGGAGAGAAAAGAAAATGAAGAGGGTCTGTGTGTGGGCGGGGGGGGGGGTGGGTGGTGAGAGACTTCCAAACTCTCTAGTGTCTTTATAGATCATTATAGCTATCAGCAATTTACCCTTGGAAAAGGAGCTGTCAAGTAAATGCCTTCCTATTCACGTCACGTGGTACGTAAAGATCCTGAGCTGATCCATGCCTCATGATTGAGCAGACAGGTCTCTTCCCTGCAATCAATGTCAATTAAAAACTGATTTTGTAGTGCTGACAATCTGATAGTGCTACAATAAAATCTCCTAAACCCCTGGCAAAGAAAAATTATCTACATGAAAAGAAGAAAGAGTACAAAAATGTTTTCAGACTCCTTTAAAATTGTAACAACTTTTTTTCTCCAGTAAGTAAATAGTCTTTTTTTTTTTTTATTTTTTGCTTTCATTAAGCATACTTTGAAGCATTATGACATGCTCTACCACAGCATACCAGATTGTATTAGACTAGTTACTTCTGAAGAAGCTAAAACGCCTTGTCGCTGGAGTGTGGAATAGAAGAGTCAAAGTGAAATCAGGTTAAAATGTCATTCACCTTACTGAATCAAGTGCTAACAGAGTGCTAATTGACAGAGTTAAGTATCCTCTTCTATAACCTCTGAACTTTTTAGATTTTCATTTTAGGAAAGAGAACTGGAAAGATCCATATCTTCTGGGTAGCAAATATTCAGAGACATAGATGCCATTATGTGGTGGTATCTGTACAGAAATATAAGAGATATTCTCTCACTTGCTTTGGCTAGGATACAGCTGTTAAGATTTATGTTGTTCCATTGTCCTTGGCCTAGTGAAGATGTAGTACAAGCCTGGCTAGTGAAAGCTGGAGTCAGATAGTTGTTCCCTAATGTTGTACGTTCTTAATAACTTCACCGCATCAACTTATGAACAAAACATCTCTCAGTTTCTTATAATTATCACATTCCTTACATTTGTAACTCTGCTCTAGTTTTCTATTTCCATGTTTTAAACTTTTGTTCTGAGGTCCATCTAAACATGGAAAAGTTAACTGAATTTACATAATCCCATTTTATCACATTTAAATTTCAAATTAATGATAATTAGTGAGTGATATAGGTAAACTTTCTCCTCCTAAAAAATTAGAGAACCATGATTCCTGAAAAGCATCATGAACTTCAAAAGGAGAAAAAAACCAATAATAATTAAAAAATCCCATCTCCTTCTACTCCTTGTCTCAAGTATTTTAAAGATAAAATCAATACAGTTTCCCTCCAACTTAGAGCATCAGTGCTGGAGGAGACAGAAATAAGTGTCCTGCTTTCAGTTACCAGAGACTTGTTCTCAGAGATAGCTCATTTGATATCATTATAAATTGAAAATATAGAAGCAAGTTGCTTGCAATCTGTCAAGAAACAAAACAGGGGCAAATTTTTAAGAACACAGAGGTTTTTTCACCTTATGTGAAGATCAGGAAGAGCCTGCGTGCTCAGTGGCAGAGGTAGGGGAGGCAGAAATCACATAGTCCACCCATAGGCAGCACACCTGAGGATTACAAACATAAGACATGAGCTGAGAGTTGAAAGGATATTTGAATTTCAGCAAACACTCTGGCTCAGGAGGCTAAACAGTGGATAGTGGAAAGCACAATCCATTTGTTTTTCAGGAAACAGCCAGCCTGATTCATGGGATGAAGCCACCAGCAGCCAGTGCAGGAATTCATTCAGGAATTCAGAATGATGCTGAGAATCTGTAAAACAAGCAAATTTTAGCAACTGTGGGGAAATTTCTCCTGAGCTAGAAAAGCCTTACAAATTTATTTCAGGAAAAAAAAGTTGCTGAGAGATACATGGAATGAGAATTTAAAGTTACTGAACAAAGGTACCCAGAGGCACCTATCTGGCAATATCTGGTTCAGTTCTGAAGGAAGGGAAAGCCATGCATCTGAGATGGGTACGCTACTTTGGTTTGTCCTTAATGCAGCTGACCTTAGGCAGGGTGGATTGTGATTCAGAGTAAGAACCTTCAGTTTTAGAAGGATTCTGACCACTGCAGAAATCATTTAAATCCATACTCTTGCTGTCTTCACAAATCTGATGCCTTTGAAGCTTGAAAAATCTTGCTCCTTGTAGGTTAAAAATACAGATGACAAACAGAAATCTCATGGAACTAGTACGGTCAATAGCGTAAATAAACTTTAATAAGAAAAGAGAAATATCCAACTGGTAAATAAACCATGAACGAAGATGATTGAACAGTAAAAACTGAGGAAGTAAAGTACCTTTGACAAGTCCTGTAATTCCAAGTGCCATATAACCTTTCACATTATTTAACAAAAAACATGTAAATACAAAAATATCTTTTATGTCATTGGTACAAGTCACTGTTATACTGTTTATATATAATTTACCTCTAGAAGATGGGAAATGTTAGCTCATTATGTCAAAAGTTATTCCACATTAAATCCCATAATAGATAACTCCAAATTTGATGCCTATATTACTTTAAAGAGTCTTTTGTACATTCCTCACTAAGGAAAAATGTATACATTTATCACTTTAAAACAAATGTCTTTGAGGTATATATCACTATAATTAGAAGAATATATCAAATTGGAAATTTTGGAAGATGGCTGCTGCTATTGCAGCACTGCCGCTTGATCGCAGTGCTGGCACGGCATGGACTGCAGCCTGGTCAAGATGCACCACACAAAGCAGTAATTTCTTTGCAGATGTTTAGAAGCCAGGCTCTTTTTCCAACTTCTATTCCTTTCTGAACCACCATCAGTTCACTGCCTTGTTTCTAAATAAGCACCCACCAGCTTATACATTCAGATACACAGTCGCAGATGGTTCAGAGACCAATCTGTAATTTACCGTAAGAAAGCTGAGCTGATTTAATAATGACCACTACAAAACATAAGTACAACCCACACTGAGTGGATTAAGGAATGGCCAACTACAGCCATCAAAAGCATCTATCAGTGAGAAGACAGTCACAGAACAAGGATTTTTTGTCTCATACCTATATGTAGGCTTTTCAATGCATCTCTTAGAAATAAAAATCACTCCTGGTATTATTTGGGAATATTTCAAAGCTGAAACCTGCACCTGAAGAAGGTCTAAGAGAGTAGAACTGAAACTTTAAACCTAAATTATGATACAAAACCCTAATCTTGCTAGGCTTAAAGAAAATCTCACCCTGGAGCTTTCCAAGTGACATTTTAACTTTAAAGTTTCCAAGATTTGAAAAATCTACCCTTCTCCAAAATGGCCCCTTTCTAACTAATCTGATATCTACTTTTTACTTCAGACTACTCAAGTTCTAGAAGTCAGCACAGTTAAGACACACACAGCAACTACAAAACGTAGTTACTGCTACCCATTTATGCAAAACTGATTAAAAATTGTGTAATAATATATGCCAAAGTTGCTCAACACCATATATAAAAGAAAAATTTGAACTTTTAATGATTTGGTATAATAAATACCTGAGAAATTTGTCTGATATAAGTCTATTTCAATGAGTACTTGTAGCATGACTTGTTTAGAGGTTTACTTTAAGTAAGGTGACATTTTAGCATTACATGCTAGGTTTTATTTTTGATAGCTGTGCAGTTCTGTTTCACTTGCTGTCCCAATTGCAATCAAGCAAATGTGATTTCTCATCCTATTTGTGGTTTTGGGTTTTTTTGGTGTTTTTTTTTTACTTCCCAAAGTCTCTCACACCTACATTGATAAAATGTTGCAAAGCAATACTACCTAATTCCATGGTAGCAAAGCCTCAGATATATCTAATTTGTTTTCAGAGAAAATTTGCTTTACTCTTCTTCTCCATAAAAGACTAATGGCATCACACATAGACTAATTCTGGGCACATTTTGCTGTTTATTATGCTACTGACCTTCAGAAATGGATGTTTGGTTTCATACAATTACTACATAGGGTTTTCTTTTTTCCTATGATTTTACTGAAGTTTTATTTTAAGTATCTGAATGTAAGCCATTGACAGAACACATTCTTCATAATGGTATATTCTTTTTCAATAAGCCTGTATCTATACATTCCCATTTTTTATTTTTGTGTCTGGTATCTCCCTTAAATAAGGAAGGGTTAACCAGTTATTGATAAGTGTTTGCATCTTTCATAGGAAAAATCAGATGCATACTATATAATTTTGACCACAAAAATATTCTTCATCCAGGATGCAATAGAGACTTCAAAAGTTTGATTTACTGCTTATCATTAGCCTAAGGATCATAGGTATGTGTGATTTTCCTCAGAAATTCTGAAACTGCAGTTTCAGAACAACAGCGTGTTGTCAGCAGGGAGGTTGCGCACAACAGCCAATTCCTTATCCACTGAATATTCCATCTATCAAATCCATGTTCCTCCAAGTAGGAGATAAGGGTGCCATGTGGGACGATAACAAAGGCCTTACAGAAGTCTAGATAGTCTGTCTGTCTTCCCTTGTCAACCGTTGACTTCGTTCCATCATAGAAAGCCACCAGATTTGTCAGGCATAATTTGCCCTTAGTAAAGCTGTGCTGGCTGCCTTGGATCATCTTCTTGTCTTTTATGTGCCTTAGCATATCTTCTAGGAGGATCTGCTCTTCCCAGGCACAGAGGTGTGGTTCACTGGTGTTCCTTTCTTCCCTTTTTAAAAATGGAAGTGATGTTACCCTGTAGAGCACAATGTTTATTAAGCATTTCACAAATGCTTCCCTTATAGCTGTTCTGTTCCATCAAGGACTATATATATCCTATCAAAACTGTTGCATATACTTTATATTGCATATATGTTAAATTTTTACTGAATGAGTTAATGATTACAATGTCTGTCTTCAGATTCTATATAAGTATAATACAAAAATAATAGAGCAGAAGTTTATAACAAAGGCAAGATGGAAATAATTTGTAATTCACTGTGTTAAAAGCAGCACAGACAGCAATGCTGTGAGAAAGTTCTTACTTTGCCCAGCATCTTGCAAATAGGTCACAGTTTGATACAACTAAAGTAATGTCTGTTCTGTGCCTGAGGCTGAACTCTGATTGATGGTTTAATGTCTTGTTCAAATTTGATGCCTACTACTTGGGAACTAGAAGCCTGAGATGGGACCAGAGCTGAAAGACTTTTGGCATGTTCTACTAGTTTCTTCAGAATTCAGTGAAGAAATCTGTTTTCTAATCAGATTTCTTCTAATTTGAAATGGCAAAGTTTTTCCTTTATTGCCAGAAATAACATTGATTAGTTTCAAAAATTTTGACAGATACTTTTCAAGATTTCTTAACCTGTAGTAAATTGAAAAGGAGACAAGGGGACTAATAAAATACATGCTTATTTTACACCTGGTTCAATATGTGATGAGAGGATTTCATAGTTCCCCTACACTTAAGAGCAGTTAGTGTTTAGTTTTGTGGCTGATCAGTGTTATTTATGCAAAAGAACTCTGCAATGTGTGATGTTGCCATTCTTGCTGGCAAAGAGTAGAAAGCAGTCTAATCCTGTAAATCGCATTTGTCATTTATAGTAGGATTATTCTGACCATACGTCAGACTTGAAATTGTTGTCCAAATCCTAGTTCTCTTTTGACCCCGTTTTGGGGAACAGGATGTCTCTAGCCATTAGCAACAGTGAGCTACAGACAACTCTATGGTTATTTCTAACTCATAAATGTTTCAGTAATGCATTTGGGTATATGGTATCTCAGCTACCATAAAAGACAAGCAAAGGATAGAAATGAGAGGCTCTCAGCTTCAGAGCAGGGAGTCACAAACCTCTGAATTATTGTCTGCAATGCTATCAATATTAAGGCCTGCACTTTAATCACTTAAGCAGTGAATATGGCTCTCCAAGCTCTGCTTCAGAGAAGTACAGACAAGTCCTAGACTAGGAATGGTGCACATTTATCAGACTGAAATACTTCTGCCAAGCTTTTTTTTTTGTTTTGTTCGCAACAGCACCTAAGAAAAAGGGGTTGGGGTTCAGTTCACCGAGGATGACAAATAAACAGAGATGATGATGTGTGCAGTGTCAAAACTCCAGTTACAACAAAGACCTACTCAGCACATCACTAGTGAAAAAACCCCCAGTATTTACTTCGGGGTGAATTCAGCTGTTCTCCTGACTGTCTTGCCTAGATCTCCATCTCTTCCAAAGGGAGTGTAGACACTTGGAGGCAGTTAGCTAAGCTCAGATGTTTTAATCCTTCCCCTCCCAGTGTAACCTCATGAAACAGAGAGGAAACAGCTGTAAAGAAATGTCCATGGTACAAAACTACTGCAAGCCAGTCTGATGTCTCTGAGAAAAGCTGCTCTCAACAGCAATAAAACTGCAATCCTCATCACTGCCGAGCCAGTAGGCCTCATCCATAGCTCTAACCTTGGAGGGACTGACTCTGAGGAAGCAGTTAATTTTTCCTTCCTCTATTCTGTTGAGACTGTCAAACCCAGGCCAACTATGAAATTGCCCTTATGATTCAGAAAATTTTCATCAAAAAGAACCAGGATTTATTATGCTCATTTTGGTTTTGTTATCTTAAAAAATTGAAGAAACAATGAACCCCATCCAGCCTTGGCATGACAAAGTACAGCCCGCACAAAAATAGCTACTTGGCTTCTCTCAGCAATTCAATATGCATCCATTCATCAGTAGGCTTTGTCTGGTAGCCAGTTTGGAGCTTACGTGCTGGTGTTACAGTACAAACCAATTTTGATTAGTTGTTATTTTGTCAAATCAGTTGCTGTGAGACAACATGAATTAATTCACTGAAGTCTCCGTGTTCTACTTATACTCTGGATATACCCCAGTCACTAATCCTACAACCTTACTAAAATCATAATAGAAAAGAAAAACCAACAAAAGCAGATTGTCTAGAAAGCTGGGGGTGTGTGTGTGTGTTTGTTTATTTGTTTTTAAATCTAACACTCCTGATAACTCAGTGGTTAGATTTTATTTTTAATACTTTTCCATTATTTCAACATGAAAGGAATGAAGAACTATAAAATACAATATCCAAGAGCATTCTTTCTTGTCTTTGTAAGGAGAAATACCTTTCTTGCTTTTGTGTGTGTGCATGAATTTATAGTTTTCTGCGAATTTCCAAAAAAGCAGCTCCATTAGTTCAGTAATTACTCTCCTCTTTCTATATGATCTGGATATTAGCAATCTCTGGGATTATTAGACTACTTATAATTAGATCAAAATAATGTAAAAAATGAAATATTTATTCTCTGACTTAACAGTGTTCATATGATACATCCACTTTCTTTTCAAAAACTACAGCTTTTTAGCCAGTCCCTTTTTTCATCCTGAATCTGAAACTATTACTCTTCTCTTCACCCAAAAAGGTTTGACAGTAACCACTGTTGCCAGTTTCAGTGTCCTTGATTTCCCTATAAGAGGTCTAGTACCCTTAGTTGTGTAAATATATGTATATATGTTTGGTCACATATATTACTCGTTAAATTAAGTTAGAACCAGTTGTAAGAAACAAGACTAGAATATTCTCATATTTCCCTTCATTATTGAATTGTCTCCTTTCTGATTTGCCTTTTTCTATATTTACAAAACTGTTATGTATACATTGGCAAAGGAACATCTCTGCCTCTCTAAATACGAGTTCCTTGTTGGTGCTAAGCATGTATTCACTTGTAATTTCACACATTAAGCTGACATGCACATTCTACCCAGGAGACCAGCAAAACCACCCCAGATCTAAGCCTTGATTCTCCTTTAGTCAAGGATACATACTGCAGTCATCAATCAAACTGTTGACTTACAGGATAATTCCTTGGGTAGGTAATGTATTAGTAGCCATTACACTTGTTCTGTTAAGCCAATGACTTTGGCAGACAAGCTGTTTGCAGGTACATCATGAAGGTGAAAGGGTAGCAAGAAAAGTCATAACTACGATACCAAAAACTTTCCAGGGAGATAGGATTTTCCACCATTCTATAGACAAAATGAAAGCAACTCTGGGCAATAATAATACTGCCAGTAATTACTGACAAAAGAGAGTGTCCTGTCTCCTTTAAACAAAACAATGTTAAATTTATGTTTTGGACTAGTAACATTTTATCGATTAAAGAAATTAAAAAAAAAATAAAAATCAAACAGTGAGTTAAATTCTCCCCCGTTTTAATTTGCATCTATCTGTCCAGACATGGTTCAAGAATGAATTCAGGAATGAAATCAGAGTTTTAAAAAAATTATAATGGTCTACAGACTAAAGTTCACCTTCCTGTTCCTTCAAAGAAAACCCGCAATGGTGTGATCCAGGTTCAGAGAGTGGATTAATAGCAACAGTCTGGAGTCAGATAGTAGCAAACTCAGAGGGCAGGGGAGGACATGAAAACACCTGCTTTTTTTTTTTTTTTTTTTTTTTTTCAGTAGCTACATGGCTGAAGGATCCATTACCTCTGCCTAGAAGCAATTTTTCAAGTACCTGGAGGGAAAAACACTTACTTTTACATATCTAATTTGATCATATGAATTTCATGCCCTGCCCATATACTCAAATAGTAGTATGATAGCATTTATTACATATATATAAATGGATAAATACAAAAACACAGCTATATGTTAAACACAAGTTTGTAAATAAAGCCGATGTCTCCTGGAAATTAATAAAATAATTAGCACAGTGCACCATAATACTAACCTTGGCAATGCTTGGGCTTTCAACCATGTCTTTCATTCAGATTATCCACTGAAGAATTCTGATATTTGTGTTTACGTTTGGGTTTTTTTAATGTTTCTGAAAATGAACGCTGGAAAAATCAGGCTTTTAATGGTGTGGAAACCCAGAGTTGCATATGGTAGCATATTCTCAATGAAGTCAATCATCCCTCTGTGGAAAATGGATTGGGTCCCAGTAGATTATTTATTCCACACATATATCTGCAACACCAAGAATCAATGTATTTCATGACAGTATGACTAATGCAGTCCCTAAAATCTGAGGATCAAGAATTCACATTTCATTAATTTTTTAATAAGTTGATATTTTGGTAACAGTTGTGCTATAAAGCTTTGCAGGCATACCTGATAAATGTCAAATATTAGATGAAATAATACATAAAAAGAAGGTATGTAATTTAAGCTCTATCTGATAACTGAGTTATATTAAGAACAAATCCATGCACAGTAATCATCTTGCATTTATCTATTAGGCTGTCCATGAATTTGTGTGGCATTCAGGTTGCCTTTGATTTCACTGCACAGAACATTTTTCATTCATGAAGTAGTAGAATCTTATTACAAATTAATTCAGAATCATGTTTAAAATTTAAACATATTTATGAATTAGGGCTGCAGTGATACAGAACTCAGAGAGCAAGTTTAGCTAAGACAGAAAAAACAGCTGAATGTGAAGATCTCTGCTTCTACCTGTTCAGCTGTAAATATTTCTGGTGACACTATCAGCAGACGAGAAGATCTCTTGAACTGAACAAATTAATGCTTTGCTGTTGCTCCTGCTGTGTTTGTCATGAACCATCTGTGCAGCAAAAAATGACTTTTTGTGACTTTCTCCACAAAACTTTGGGTTTAGTTGGTTTTCCAGAAGTTATTTCTTTGGTGTTAGTATAAATAGGTAAGTTAAAAAACCAACCAAACAAAAACAAACAACAAAACCCCAACTCTCATTTCCTCTACCAGTTGGCTTTTACCTTTTCTCCACGAGCAATCAGAAGGTTGAAAAGAAGCCAGAACAATGTCAAATTAACCTGAAAACCTTCCAGTTCTTTTTCATCCTGTGAACAGATGATTTTCAAGTTTAGTTTGATTTGTTCAGAATGACCCACAACAACAGAAGGGGTTGCTTGAGCCAAGTTATTTCATTTGCAATTAGCTTGAAATGAGCTGCCTAGACAAAAACAGGTTTTGTTTTTGAATTCTTATTACCTTACATGTAGGACTTTACATAATGTGACTTGTATAGAATATAGAGTACTTAGCACAATAAAAAAGATACAGTTTTTATTAGCTGCAATCAATACCAAAATTTTAAATTACTACTAAGATATATAAATGTAACTGAGATGTACATAGAACTTGGTAGTTTCAGAAATCAAACAAATTAAATGGTTCCTTGTAAGGAAAAAACATAAAGGCCATTCTAAACTGGAGGTTTGGGGCTAGATTTCTATGTATATTAAGAATTACATTACCTTTATATTATATTTATACTTTACATTAATTTACATTAATTACATTAACTCACAAGATGACTTCTGTACGTCTACATGTGGCCCTTTAACAATACCTGTTCAAAAGCATTCAAGCAAAATTATTATATGAAATCTGCATGATAATAATGTGAATGCAGATACGTAAGATTGTTGCTTTCCATGTCAGGCTAGAATACAAGAAGAATGATCTCATTGTCAGGTTGAAGAAGATTTGGGGAGGGTGGGAACATGAGAACAAACCCATCATGACAGTCTTATACTGGAATACTCAATTCAGAACTATCTGAAAGAACAAATAATATCTCAAAATCATGACAAACAAGAATAAAATTCCAATATTAATTTCTTACAAGAATGTACAGAAAGAGATACACAGTGTCTTGCCTCTAGGCAACATATTCCAGTGATTAGAATAAAATCTCTTCTGGTTCAATCAAACTTTTTTCCCTAAAAAAATATAATGGTTCCTAATGAAGGGTGGAACTTAAAACACTGTGCCACATACTGGCTTAATTTAATAATAACATATTTTGAAATGCTCTTGTACGTATTTACAAATGAGAAATACTAAAACCTGAGGTTTTTCTCCTCAATGTCTTCCTATTTTGGGGGGTTTTTTTGTTTTTTGTTTTTTTTTTTAAGCTAGATAGAGTAAGTCCTGGCCATAATGATCTCAGGTGACACCATGCCAAATCCTTTCCTGTTCTATCTGAGGTGACATGACAGTACATTACACAGTGAAGCAGAAGTTACCACCATTGTGACCTGATGAAACCTAAAAAGAATGCTTGAGCTTTTATATTATATTTTTTCTGACTTTTAGCCTTCTTCTAGATAAAAGTAGAATGCTTTGATCCAGCATTTTCATTTGCTGCTATCCAGAGAATAATATGATGACAAAATTGCTCTCTAGAATTTTTCCATAACCCCAACAAAGGTATAAAAAAAATACTTTGTGGCTGTTTTGATGTACAAGACTGCTATAACAGCTTTTAAATGCAATTTAAAGGAGAAGCATTTATATTTCAATTTTTGTATAAATCTATTGTAACTAGTGAAAAATAACTGTATTTTATCTAATATGGACCTTTTTCAAAACCAACACATAGCCATTGAAGGCTGAGACCTTCAGACATTATCCACCACAGTGAAGCTACAGGCTTTAATGGATCATTTGGATAAGATGACCATTTCAGGGCAAACAGGAGTTAAAGAACCAGGTCTCAGATATATGCAAAAAAGCTGAGGTACATAAACAGAAGAAATAGTGTAGAATAATTTTGTCTTCCTAATATACATAAAAATAAAACCTTTTTATATTACCTGGAATTCTTTGTTTATCAAAAAACCAGAAAATATACTTAGAACACTTTTTTTCTGACCTCTTTCACACTGTTTTCACACCAGTGTAATTTCATATGCTTTCATTGTATTACTTTTGTTTTTCCTTATTGCAGACAGTCAGACTTAAACTCTTATTATCCCTCAAAATAAATTGTTCATTATTTTAACAGCTTCCTGCAGTCAGAGCTTCTCAGCATGTATCACATTTCTATTTCTTAAGTTACAAATGTAAAGCAGTTGGGGGTCTGGCTGATTTAACGTCCAGATTTGCTTAGAGGAAGCAAAGATGATTTTATGTTTCTCTGTTCACTGATGATGTGTGGTATTTAAACTTGTTCAACTATATTTAGAAGGACTTATCAGGCACCATTACTGAGAAGAGAAACACAAACTAAGGCCAAATCTCAAACAAAGTAATCACAGTTATGCTTGTCCTGCTGGAGGACTTCAACCACGCCGACATCTGCTGGGAAGGTATCACAGAGACCTGCAGGAGACAGGCAATGCAGGAGACTTTCAGAATGCCTGGAGGAGAACTTCTTGAGCCAGGTAATAGACAGCTCTACCAGAGGGGATACAATACCTGGTCTGATAGTCACTAATGTAATCGAGCTAATTGGGAGTGTCAAGATTGGAGGCAGTCTGCACTGAGGGGATTGTGCATTGGTGGAGTTTGCAGTCCTGAGGGATATGGGTTAGGTAAGGAGTAAAGTCAGGCCCCGAACTTTAGTAAAGCAAACTTCCAGCTCTTCAAGGAGTTAGTCAGTAGGATCCCCTGGGAGACTGTCCTCAGGGACAAGGGAGTGGAACAGATCTTAATGGAAGTCTTCCATACAGTACAAGAACTAGCAATCCCTAGGAGCAAGAAATCAGGCAAGGAAGGTAAGAGACTGGCATGGCTGAGAAGGGAACTGCTGGTCAAACTAAAGTGAAAGAAGTAAATGTGCAAGCAGGGGAAACAAGGACAGGAAACCTGAAAGAGTATAGTGGTGAAATTTGATTGTGTAGGGATGGGGTGAGGAAGGCCAAGGTGAAGCTGGAACTGAACCTGGTAAGGGTCACAAAGAATAACAGGAACAGCTTTTACAGGTATGTGAACCAGAAAAGGAAGGTCAAAGAAAGTGTACTCCCCCCCCAATAAAACAACACTGGTAAACTGGTAGCAATGGATGAGGAGAAGGTTGAGGTACTCAACAATTCTTTGCCTCAGTCTTCAGTGGCTGTGTCCCTTCCCATATCTCTTGAGTGGACGGATAGCAGGATGGGCACTGGGAAAGCAAAGTGCTTCCCATTGTAAGTAAAAATTAGGTTCATGACCAGAATGTACTTAAGTCTATGGGACCCAATGAGATGCATCCCAAGGTCCTGAAGGAACTGGCTAATACAGTTGCCAAGCCACTTCCCATGATATTTGAAAAGTCATGGCAGTCTGGTGAAATCCTAGGTGACTGGAAAAAGGGAGAAATTGTACTCTCTTTAAACAGGATAGAAGGGAGGACCCTGGTAACTACGGTCCTGTCAGCCTCACCTCTGTGCCTGGAAGATCATGGAACAGATTCTCCCAGAAGCTACGCTAAGGCAAATGGAAGACATGAGGGTGATTCAAGACAGCCAGCACAACTTCACCAAGGGCAAGTCCTGCCTGACCTACGTAGTGACCTTCTGTGATGGAGTAACTACACCAGTGGACAGGCAAAGGGCTACACATGTCATTTATCTGGACTTCTGTAAAGACTTTTTGTAAAGCCCCCACAACATCTTTCTCTCTAAATTGGAGAGATGGATTTGATGGGTGGACTGTTAGATAGATAAGGAAGTGGTTGGGAGGTCGCATGAAAAGGTTAGTGATCAATGGCTCAGAGTCCCAATGGACATCAGTGACAAGTGATGTACCTCAGAAGTCTGTACTGGGAACAGCGTTACTTAATGTTATCTTTACCAACACAGTCAAAGGGATCGAGTCCACCCTCAGCAAATTTTCAGGGATCCTACAAGAAACATGAAGAGAAATTTTTTACAAGGACATGTAGTGACTGGACAGGTAAGAATGGCTTCAGACTGAAAGAGAGTAGGTTTAGATTGGACATTAGGAAGAGATTCTTTGCTATGAGGGAGGTGAGGCACTGGAAAAGGTCAGCCAGAGAAGTTGCAGATGCCCCCCTCCCAGGAAGTGTTCAAGGCTAAACTCTGAGGAGTCTGATCTGGTAGATGTCCTTGACAGCAGGGTTAGAACTGGATGATCTTTATGGTCCCTTCTGATCCAAACCATTCTATGATTCTAGGAAGTTTAAAAAAAACCAAAACAACCAACACTCTCCTTTGCTGAACCAGAGCCAATGTGCTCCTGAGAGCAACTCTGAGGCAGCTGGACAGCTGTTCTCCTCAACACAGGCTTGAATATTACTACATAGGCTTAGATTTCAAAAGTATGAGTGGGCAATCCCTGAAAACAGCTATGTGCATACTTAATTTCAGCATAAGTAATCCTGGTGAATTACTGAATGTTTGGAAAGATGCTGAAATATTTTAATGTTTTAGAAGGTTGAAGGCAAAATGATGAACTACTCAGAAAATTTTGTATTTTATCCTCTATTTGAAAGATTTTAAAAGTATCTTATTTCAACAGTGAAAACTGAATCATAAATTTAAAAAAAATACAGAGGAAAAGGCAGGACAGGACATTTGGGGACAGCTGTAAAAATTGAAAATCTCTGTTCTCAAGCACTTCACTTGGAAACCTGAAAATAAAAAGCAAATATTTATCTATATCACCAGAAAAATAAATAAGGCTTTTGTATAATTTTGGCATAAGATAGCAATTTAACTCATTAAATATGTCACTTGTATTACACCAAAATCCTGAGAAAGACAAGGCTACATTGTTTGACATTTGACCTGTAAGTTGCCTCCTTCCTAATGCTTTAGACTTTCTGGGAAAAAAAAGAAGGAATTATTTTGAATTTCTTAATAAGTTTCCATGTGAACAATTCTTCTACAATAGCACCTTCAACTAAGCCAAATCCTTTCTGGATTAAATGAGAGTGAAATGCACCCTTTCTGCAATTACAGATCTGTCTTCCTGCCACCATATTCCAAGCTGTCTTCACATGGGCTCAACTTGCTTTTCAATCTCCTATCTCCAGGGGCTAAATTAGGAGCTTTGCCATCTTTAATTCCCTCTAGGGAATTAAAGGGAAAGATAAGCAATCCATATGATAGCCCAGGAGTTAAATGATTACAGAAGGAATCCCAAACAAATGCAGAACTACCTGCAGCAAGGTAGGCTTAACCCAGGCCAGACATTCTACAAGAGGATCTATGATCAAATAGTGGTGCTAGGACATATCCATAAATTCCAATTGTCACCAAAACTTCATGTAAAGTTCTTTCAGAAATAAACAAACTTTTAATAGAATAAATAATAGCTTCAGGATTTAGTTCTATATAGTAGCAACTATTTAAAGCAAGACAAAAACATGTAACAGAAATCTGTAAATTCACATATTCTCTCCACAGATCTAAACACCATAGGGAAAGTATACATTGAAAAATCTATGTTGATGTGAAATAATCAACTACACCTATAGCTTTTGAAGCACATATAGGACCTCCTCTTTTTCCTTTCACATGCAGAATCTCTGCCAAAAGAATCAGTACACACTATGGAACAGAATCCAGTAAGTCTAACAAAGAAACAAGATTATTGTGTCTTAACTGGTTTAAAAGGATTTTATGTGTTCTTAGTGGTCACTTAATACTTTGGACTTAGTCTCCCACTGGTGCATTTTTGTCAGCCAAAAGTAGAATGGGAAGTGCATCAGTGTTTAATTCCATTTTGGCCTCCTTATTCCATCCAAGAGCAGGTTAAGTACAAGCTATATGCATATTTTGGCAATACAGTGTTTCAATACATCAGTGCTACAGTAGATATGGCTGTATATGTAACAGATACACCTGTAGTAAAGGAAGATGAGGGAATGATCTTGCCTACTAGAATCAAAATCAACCCCACTGCCCAATTCTTGCTTTGCTTGCTGGCTTCTGCTTGGACTCTACACATGGCTCTCTCCAGAGCACTTCATTTAAAGACCCCTTGAAAAAGGAGATGTCACAACATGAGTTTTGGGTCTCTCTGTAGTGCATAACAATTATCACAATTTCTACCTCATAGATCAGAAAACTGTAAAAACCACATTCACAAAACACCACGGTCAAAGACTTGATTCAAAGTTACTTGAATCAATGTAAAATTCTTAGATTCCAAAAAGCTTTGAAACCAGAAGCCAACCTTGTGTCATTATCTAAGCCTTCTCTACCTTCTGAAATGCATCTGTGTGAGTGGTATAAACTAAAGGATAAATCATATACTACACTACTTGTGCAGACTAGGAAAGGGTACCATAATAAAGTGGGAAACCAGTGGCTTTTCCAGAAGACTTGTCTATCTTCTCCAATACCAATTCAGTGTGAAGTGTGTGATTCCAGCATTGAGTAGAAAGCCATTCTGAAGACAAAATGAACCAGGCAGATAGTCCCAGGGGCATGATTTTAGACAAAGATAGGTTTTGCCAGCCAAACCAAGTGAAGCAAACAAATGAACTTAAACTGACAACCCTCATGACAGTAACTTCTAAGTTTAGAGAGTTAATCATGCTGCATTTTGACAGATTACTGATGAAGTCTTTCAGATTTGCCATGTCAGTCATTTATTAGCAGACATCTAATGAATAGCATATAAAGTAGACTTGTTAAGTATAGTGCCTGCTGACAGTTCAACTTAAAAGTGAAGGGTATAGAAAATTCACTACAAGTGTCAGTTTTTCCACAGGAAAAGCCTACTTTGTGTTAACAGTCTGCACAGGTCTGCTAGGGCTGTTCTCCATCTCTGTGACCCCAGCTGCCACAGGGATATGACAACAGTTAGAAAGGAAAGGGTCAAGCACTCAGGAGAGAGACGGGCAAATATCACTGGAATGATGACATCATATTAATTTCCTTGCTTAGGAAAGATAATGAAAAGATATATCCTGAGGTGCATCAGTTATATCTGAAACTGCCTTTATTTCATTTTTTTATTTTACTTTATTTACAGAGGTGAGTTCAGTTTCGGGCTGTGTCACAGAGTCACAGGATATTCTAAGTTAGAAGGGACTCACAAAGATCATCAAGTCCAACCCTTAAGTGAATGGCCCATATGATTTATGATATGAATTCTTATTGCCCTTAATTTATCTTTTTTCCCAACATAATATAGCATGTAAATAATATAATTTAGCATAAAATTTACAACACAAAATGCATTTTTATGAAATGTTTCCTATTGACTTTGGAAATGAGGCCTAACAAAAACCAAAAAATCCTTGCAGAACATTCAAACCCTTAAGGGAAGAGATTAAAGTAGAAAAAACCTCTGTTTTAATTTTTTATATTGAAATATTTATCTTCTCACATATAAAAATACAGCTTTGCTAAAAAAGCACAATAAGACAAAATGACTGAAATGCTGGAATAGAAGAGCTTATTTTGATAAATGGATAAAGCACCTTTTTTTTTTGTGTGAAGGAACGTTACAGGTTTTCTTTCACAGTCTTCTAATTTTTTATCTATGTTGATTTAAAAAATAGAAACTCAACTAGTTTTACAACTATCTCTCTCAAACAAGATATCACATTCAGGGACAAGTGAGATAAGAGCAGATTGAGAGTTTGCTGATGGGCAGGCTAAAACTAAGGAACTTTCACCTCTCTTCACCTGGCCTTTTCTATACCTTTTAGTTGTCTACCTGTTACTTGATATACATATTATGGTTATGAACTTGGATTTATTGCTGTCCTTCATCATGGCATGAAAGCAGACTGGTGTTAGAAGATTAGAAGTAGAATAAAAGCACCTCGACTGAAGTAGGCAAATGAAAAATACAGAAGGCATTTCAGCACAGCTTAACCTAGCCAGAAATACAATAGACCATAAGGAGATGCTCATAAAGAGACACAATCATCATAAAAGCACAATAATGGTCCTTTCATGTTGTTAAATATTTTATCTAATAATCAGCTCTATTAAATAGTCTACAGTGGCTTCCTAAGAGGAAGAGCTAAATGGTTTTCAGAAAGTGATAGGAAGATGTGAAGAATACCAATTTTCTGGAAAGCATAAGTCTTTAAGAGGTACCTCTTTCATATGAGAAAGAAATAAAAAAGGGACAAACTTCCAAAACTTGAGTGGATTCAAAACTACTGTTTCTAATGTCAGGTTGGAAGGTTCAATACATGCAAAGAATCCTTGATTCTAACAGTGATTCTGGTGGTGGTTAGAAATTAATCATTATTAGAAAAATTAATATTAGAAATCTGTTAAAAGGTGCAGTAGGTAAAAAAAGCTTCATACCCTGATGCTGTACATGTAGATGTACTCAGAAAACTCTAAATCCAAGTTTAAAAGAGGATTTTTGGCATAAGGTGGGCAAAAAGTGTATATTTGGCTGTAAATTATTAACCACATTACTTAGTATCATTAGAGGAAAACAGCTATACATATGATTCTACATATGCAATTACTACTTCCTTGAGCAGTTCTGCCTGCTGTCTGAAAACAATTAGCAGTTTCTTATGCATTCTCATACTGCAAGTGAAACCACTGAGGTCACTCAGGAGACTGGAGGCCTTTCTAGTGATCTAGGATTCCTTTCTGAAGTTGAGTATGCTTACTAATAGTAGTTACATTCTATTACATGTAATATTTTCAATATTACTAAAATTTATGCATTTAATAAGTGTCAGAAGTAAGAATGGGGAAGGATATTTTATGTAACTTTAGCCAGAAAGTTATATCTGAAGTTTTAATATAGATTTTTCACTGCAGACACAGGTATATGTTGCATGAAAAACAGATGCTGAACAGTAAGGCAAGAAATACTCTTATACCGAATATAAAGAAGTTTCAGCTGTTTCCATGCCCACAGCAGACTAAAATGTGGTCCCCTGAAAAATTACAGATCCAAGTACTCCATGGCTTTGCAACCTCTACAACCATTATCACCGTGTAGACTGCTGCCAAGTTACACTTCCATGTTTAAATTAAGGGTGGCATTTAATATTCACTGGAAAGGATATGACTGAAACATGGCAATTCAACATCATGGATGTTACAATCTCTAGATTTAAATATCTTTCTCATATCTCAAGCGGGATAAAAAACTTGGAGAAGTGAGACTGCAGATATTTATTTGTAAAGGACTTAGTATGCTTCTGAGAATTAGAACTTAGTAACTCAGATCCTGAAGCTTATCCTTTTTTCCCCACCCAATCTTTACCCATATAAAGAGAAAAAAGGTCTTTCTTCCTACCCCTACAAGAACTAAATCAGGTCATAAGTGTGTCCAATGAAATATTAATTACTATTAAGAGGTCCCTTAGCACAGAAGCTCAGTAATTTGACAAAGGAACTTACAAAAAATCATCCTTCAAAAGGAAGATGTTGGCTCTTCAATTCAGTGGAAACCGGCAGCACAACAGCTGCTCCACCAAAAGTCACAATGAATGCTGGCCACAGCAAGGTGTCCTGTGATAAACAGTCAACAGAGTGTTCAGGGACATCTATCTGATGGCTGCATGCATCTGTGTCTTCTCCAGGACTACTGCCTCTGCCTGTCAAAAAAAGAAAACAGGAAAAGCCCTGTAAAAATCAGTTATGTCTTTGGAGTTAGAGCTGTCTGTGAAAAATATCCAAGCCAAATAATCTAAGACAAATAAAGTAAACTCTCCAGCATAACTTCTGATATGTTCAGCACATATGCTATACATATCAGAAGTTCATAGAGGTAATTGTTCATATTCTTTGCAAACCTAGAGGTTGAAAATGAGCAGCTAAGAGGGACATGTACTCAAAGGGGGAAAGGAAGCCCTTTTAAAATGTTATAAAAAGAATACACAATTTAAAATAAAGAAAGAGTCATACAAACTTAACTGTATATAGAACTATTTTAAACACTTTGGAAATTTCAATATTAAGCATTCACTGATAGCAAATGCTAGAATTATTTCTACCTGGTGGATTTTTTCTTATTAAAAATTAATATCAGTTCTTTGTAAACGTTGGCCATTTGCTTTTACAAACTGTAGACAACAAATTATGCAAATCTGGAGATTTATATCTAATTTTAGTAGTTGCAGTATAATTTGGTTTTAGGAGTTTTCTCTGATATGTAATAGAATGAATGTGCTGAACTCAGTGTCAACATTGTTTTGGCTGCAAGCTGGACTCAGTGCCATTTCCAGAAAGAAAGTAATCTACAGAGTTGCTAACCTTGGAGAGGATTAGAAGTATACAGAGAACCAAAAAGTAGCTGTACAATATCCTAAAAATTATTAAAAAATCCCAGTAAAAACTGCTGTGCTCACAGAGAGATAAAAAGCAAATTGACTGGACAGAAGCAGCCAGTCTCATATGTATCCAAATTTAAAAATCCACCAACTTCTCTGCCTGAAGAGGCTGCCAAAGCATAAAATCATTCATTAAAACAAATACTTCAGACAGTTTGAGAGCCAGATCTGTTACAGCTATGACAGTCCAATGACTAAAACAAAAAGGAACAACAGAGATATTATATAGCACTTAATCAAACTTACCAAGAGTAAAACACACTTCTCTACTTTGCTACTTTAAAAGGACTACAGGACCCCCAAGTTTTTCTACAGCAAACATATTTTTCATCCATAATTTTGTAATTCTGAGGATCAGATTTTCTGTGAAGTCTTTCCTTCTGCAAATGTTTGTTGTACCAGAAGGATCAGATTAAAACTGCTGATTGCTAATGCATTTCAGAAAAGTTAATAAGCTGATGTAGTTGGTGTGGAGGTGGCTGTACCCCATCTCTTCTGAATCAACAGCTTGTCTGAAACTTCTCAACAGCCCAGACTGGTGGGTCAGCTAAACCTAGCAGTAATTTCAGGTTCATCATCTTATGATGGCCACCATAAAAAACCCCCCCATCATACTTCAAATTACTCAAACACATATAAAGATACAAATGTAGTGGAATAGCAGAGTAAATAATTTTTTGTTACTCTCAGTCTGTGCTCCCATAGTTGGCAATAATGATAGTTACTGGATATTTTTCAAGACTTTGTCCCAACAGTTTGAAATCCATGTATGTGTAGCACTGAAAGACTCCACTTCCCTTCATACTCTGCAAATCCTCTTCTCTACTCCTCCATTCTGGTGTGTGTATAGTCACATTATGGTCACAATAGCTCTGCCAGATAGCAGGATTATTTAAGGAAAGCCATACCAGTGTGTCTGCTTTTGCTCAGATTTGTAATCCAGATTTATTTAATTATTTAGATAAAATATACAAGTACCTAATTCCTCATTCAGCAGTTTCAGTCATTTGTAGCCAACTGATTTGCTTGTGGATTATACCAAGCCACTCAAACAGACGGGGCTTTATAATTTAAATGATTTTATGTGGATGTTACCAAGCATAAAAACATGATGCATTGTTTGTTTCTGGTTTTAGACCTGTCCCTGTCACCTTTCTGGTTTATATGTTTTCTTTCCAACAATTAATGTCAGCTACTTTTCGATGTTGGCTGTTATTCATATTCGGTTGCCCATGATGACAAATACTGCTCAACTATACTTCTATAAAGTTGCCTATGTGGGGTTTGCAACAAAAGCAAAAAGTGTTCAGAGAAAAATGATTTAGTCTCTACAGTTCTTGGAAGTTGGTCAGCCTCTGCCTGCTGAAAGATTAAAGGAAATGTAACAAGTGAGAAGGGAAGAATCTCTCTCTTAAAAGACAAACGTTACCTAAACTATGCATCAGCTTGAATAGGGGTTTCAAGATGCAGTTTAGTGGGAATTTGATAGATTTCACATCACTGGCTGAATAATTTATTTTCTGCCAGCCTAAACAATGTTTGTAAACTGTACTGCCTGGTGACTGATGATGCCAAGGGCAAACAGTGAACAGAGAATAAGAGAAGAGATGAAAAGAAGCTCTGCTGGCATAATGAGGAGAAACAGTCCTTCATCATCCTTTCAGGGATACGGCTCTGCAAGTTATAAATCACTGTCCTCTGCCTCACAGCCTGGGATAAGCACAAAAGCATTAAAGTAAAGCATTCAGTGTTGCATGTATTTTTATGTGGTAACAGGTATGTTTTCCTGACAGCTTTACAGAAATGCCTCTTTGGCTGGAATGTATCCATGCAGATACAAACTGAGCTGTGTTCATGATATACATTAATATCTAAGCAACAATAAATGTGAAGCACACTTTATTTGATAGTGTAAATCAGTTTCAATACCATTTTGAACTAAACAGTGCTTTTTCATTGCCTTTATGGCAGACTTGGAAGACAGGAGCACTGTACTGGGTCTCATTTCCTTTTGAATAATTTAAACAAAATGAAGATTGGTTTATGATTTGCTGCAGTTTGAATCTCTCAAAGTAAGTTTAATAAGAAAGTTACCGACTTAAATTGTCTGTTTTGCAATCAGGATATTATTTAACTATAAAAAGGGCTCTGGACCTTCGATTTTTGCTATTATTGTTCTTTGATGAGATTCATATAACACCATGGTTTTTGATAGATAGACAGATAAATACATACATACATACATATATATATATTTCCACCTAGTAATGAAAGAGATTCTTTATTCAGTGATGATAATGAACAGCTCTTCATCGAACAGTGTATCTCAAAACACCTACCCCTCCTGATGAACAGACGACTTTTTGTATTATTTCTTATAGTTTATTTCATGCATTCAGAATCACGGTCTGCAGGTGAAAAGCAGTTTCAAGACAAATTGTCAAACTGTCTTGACATTAAATTTTATTTATATTGCAATATGATTTGTATATATATCCATCAGGTAAAACTAAAATTAGCTTCTTTGGCAAAATTTCTCAAGCAACTACTGCCACCATAGCTAAATGTATCTATCATATTTACCATTTCTCATTTCATAAATCAGGAAAGAATTAAACACTGCTTTAAGGACATAGTTTTCTTGTGTGATAGCTCTCATATGTGTATTTGATTTAGTCTGAAACAAAAACCACAAGAAACTCAGTGTGCAGTATCATAAATCAGTAACACTGATTACTAAAAGTCCTCTGCCACTAAGCACTCATAATAGTATTTAAATTCAAATATAAAACTGACAACTCAATTAGTGCTTTCATACAAAACTAGGTTACTAAATTGTTTATAATATATGGAATTGAGAGAAAGTTGAGAATAGGTTGTTAAAAATCTCCTATTAAAACCCCAAAGCAATTGGCAAACATATTCTTACATGCTGGTTTGGAACACAGTGTACTAATATTAACATTTTATACTATGGACTAACTTTTTAGGTATAAATACCTAAAAAGCTCTGCTGAGCACTGGAACATGCAGTCATGTAGGCTTCAGGAGCACACATGACAAACTCTAACAAATCACCCAAAGTTTTAGGAGGATTAGATGGAAAAATTTGATATCTAATAAGCAATCAATTTTTTACTGCACACTGCATGTCCTTTGGATAGCTACTTCTTTGTTTAGTTACTTCAATTTTATTTTACTCTAATTGTTTTAATTGAAATGGAAATACCACTGCTAGTAAACTAATAGCTCTGGGCTTCAGATCAACTGTGTTCCCAGAGGACTTTTGACATACATTCAAATATGGGCACTTGTTCTGAAAATCTCATATTAGTACTCACCTACTAAACACTCCTCCCCACTCTGATGAGCCCTCCTCTGAAAGAATGGCAGCAACAAACTGAAGCTTTAGTCCCCAAGTGCAATTAGGTCATAACAGACTAAAATCCTAATGCCTCTACAGACATTTGTTGTGCATAGAGCATAGAAGGGTGCTTTATAGTCTAGCACAACAGAGAAGTATCAACTCAACCTCTTTCAAACAAAGAAGTAATTTCAGAAAGCAAGCTGGACTTTGTGATGGGTTACTACCTAGGGTAGAGCTCAGAATTCCCCTTGGTACAATGAAACCCCATAAAGTCAAATAGTGGGATGGCTAAAATCACTGAATGGGGAGTGGGCAAAAGTGGTGAACACCTACATAGTGCAGGGGGAAGGGAGGAGAGAGAAGGACATCTATTATCTGCGGGTTCTAAGGAATCTAAACTGCTTAATTGCAGTCTCTAAAATACATCATCAGTGTGCTAACTAGTAATCAGGAGGAGAATTGGCATGGCTGTGTCTCTTTGAATTAACCAGATTTGATCTGGAGAGAAAAACTTAAAACACAAAACATGTGGAAAAGTTTCAACTGTGGGGAGACTGATGAGATGTTAGTGGTCATCTCATACAGGTTGAAGTAAAATATCCTTAAAGCTTCTATGAGATATAGATAATGTCCAATAGCATAGGATATTTCTATATCACTGCCCTTCTAATCCAAGGGTTACAGACCAGAAATTATGAATTGATTGCAATCATTGCAGAGTAACAGACAACACTTTCATATATTTATGTAAAAAATATTTGCTGCCTCAAGACTAGGAAAGGAAAATTTAAACAGAAAAATGCGTGTGATTCTCAATACAAGCTGCTTAGCTTGGGATATTGGAGTATTATTGAGATCTAATCAGTCATAGTTCTCCAAACAAGAACAGCTAAGTACAGCTGAAGCTCTTCTGGCTCAGTAACAAAGTAATGAACAGCAGTTAGAAATACAGTAATCATTTATTGAGAATTGAAAAGAAGAAAAATATTAAAATTAAGAGCAACTAAATATTCTAAAGCATAGAAAAATTGAGAAGGCATAGAAAAAAAGATATGAAAGGAAGCCTTATAAAAGCACTGAGAACCAAAGAATCCTCAACGGTGACTTACAATTTTTGGCAGGAGGTGGCAAGTTGCTAATAATGACAGAGAGCATGACAAATAGTATCAAGTGTCTAAAGTTCAAGAAATGGGATGATAGCTGAAAACTATATCAAGTTTCCCAACCGTATAAGTCTTGTACTATGAAATACTCACCCATGGCCCAGAGCCAGGAGTGCTGTACCTTCTCACTCGTTCCTGCAGCACAGGAGTTGCAATCCTGCGTCCAGGCACAGGGCTCCCATCATCATGCAAAATCAATAGGGCATGGAGGGGTTGTGAGCATAGTCAGCTGCAGTTTTCTCCCTCCATGATCCTCTTTCCATGGCTGGCAAATAAGGAAGCGGTTGCGTGATGGAAACAAAACAAGGGGTTGCCTTGTGTTGAATGGTTTTTGGGTTCACTGTGTTTCTGGTATCGTTTTATAATAGGGGAAAAAAACTTAGACAATATTCTCATTTTATTAAAATGTTTACATAAATATTGAAATAGCTCGCTAAAGCCAATGGGTCTGTATTGGAATATACCTGCTGTGAGCAGAAAGTCATATTAATGGCATGGAGATGTCTGCTTATAGAGGTGGCATTAGAAAATTATATATTTGTATAATAAATACATAAGACTGGAGAGCATATTTGAAATACCTTGAAATTGGATAGGCTGCTTTCTGCCTGCATGAGTGGAATCTAAACTACCAAGCAATCTACTTGGCCTTTAAGTTGTAAACATCAAGACAGAACAATTCTCTTGCTCTTCAGTGAAAAATAAAGCTGGTAAGCTAGGACTCCATTACCTCATCTGGACTGATTAGGAAATTTCTTTTCTACAGTATTGTTACTTTTCTCACCTGGAAAAAATGTAAGGGGAAGAAAATATGAGATCTCATTATTCTGCCAGGTTTGATACTCTGGATCATCCAAGCATGTTTTCATTAAGAATTATCCACATACTTCTTTAGTTTGTGAAAAAAAACCCTGTTTGAAGAAAGCTGTTTTTTTCATTCTTCTCACCATGGGTCAGTTCATCCAGAAAAAATTACATGTAATTTCCTGCCTAATAGCTTGCTTTCCAATTATATTTCTGACCCTTCACAGAAAAGGATTTTCATTTTTCCTAATATCAAGCAAGCATGAAAGGAACTGAGGTGACCCCCTTGCCATACAGGGGGCACAGAATTAATGTAACATTTGTTGATCACAAGGAGGATAATCACCAAGCAGTACCATAAGAACATTTTCACTACCTTTCCTCAAGTAACAACACCCAGTGTTTTACTTATTTGAAAGTATTTATTGTTGAGTTCTGTCTGTGTAAAAAGTGATGTAAAAGTAGTATTTTGGAGGATGGATTTCTAATTCCATCAGAGAGAAAACAGCAAGGCTTGGGTGAGAATATGATATTTTCATTGTTTTCTCATAATTCAAGTATATTTAGATATAGGACTGACATTAAAGGCACAGCATTACGAATCAATATTCATTAAAGTGAAAATTAAATACCTATCCTCTAACATTAGGACAACGGTATGATACAAATTGGAAGGTACATTTTTATGCAACAGAAAAAGAAGGAAAATTACTTTTTAAAAGGATTTTAAATACATTTTAAAAATAAATTAATACAATTTAAAATCCCATCGAACTGTAGAGATTATTTTAAATTAATCTTTTAAAATCCACTTTTTAAAATCCTTCTTGATGTAATCCTTGGTTGAGATAAAAACCCAATTCCATTTTATTTTTTGCATTTGTTTATTTTTCTGGTAAAACAGACTATTCTATTTTAGATCACATGAGCTCCTATTAGAGTCAATGAATAATGATTTTTCTTATGCAGCAGGGGCTTAGTCAGTCCCCATCATCTGTGTTTTATCCAAGAGGATTAACAATTTATAATCAATTCCAGGTAGATTAATCCTGCCCTGGATAGGAAGACTCAGAGCTGGCTCTGTGCAGAGCCAGTTCAGGTCGTCTGGGCTTCTTAGGACAGGTGTGGTGCAATAAAGGTACTACTCTTTCCAGGCCACTTCTCATATGAAAAAAGGTTAATCACTTCTGCATTGTGCAGAATCTTAGCAAATCACATCCAAAGGCCTAAGTTAGTCATATTCCTGGCAAATTAGTTACCTTGAACCCCATGAAATGAAAGTATTGAAAAATATGATGCAGAGACACGAGTGATGGCATGCAGTTAACTTGGGTGCTGTTGGATTTACTAGTCCCCACTCTTAGCTCAGAGCAGCTGTGCATAAAGCACAAAAGACCTCGGTCTCTGATTAATGAAATACTGGCCATATTTGTTGTGGATCACACAGTCTAGGAATTCAGTATTAGCTTTTGTACTTTCCTCTCTTATTAAGTGACATAGTCAAATTCATGAGGTACTACATTTGATGCTACAGAACAGAGCACTATAGGCTTTACAGCAGAGGCTGGGTGCCTCTGAGACAGCACCACGTTACAGCTATAAACAGAGCAAGCCTTAGTTCTGTGTGTTGGAGAGAAAGCCAGAAGTCCTCCTGAGCTGTATTCCTTCCCTTTGTGGCCATCACAAAATATGCCACTATCTTCAGCTCTGCTCTCATTTTCTGCACTGGCTTCCATACGGTGATTTGGAAGAGAAGAAAAGAAGGAAAAAAAAATATAAGAAATAAGAGTTAAGAGGAAAAGCTAATTTACCTAGTTGTTTTGTTGTAGAACAAGTCAATTTTCTTCTTGGCTTACAGCAAATATTTGTCATCATCTTCCCTATTTGCAAAAGATTTCTTTTAGCTACAAAATCTAGGTAATAGCTGAAGGTGAAGCTTTAGCTCAAAGACAAATAGGAACACAAAGCCACTTGAATTCCACACAACAAAGATACACAGTTTGCTAACAGATCACAGATGCAGGAAATATTTCTGCATTCCTTATCAAAAGCAAGTCAAGTACATAGTTGAATGTAGTATGAGTAAATGATTCCTATAATTTTAATGTTATCCCTAGTATATCATATAATTCAGAAAAAAACAAACAAACAAAAAACATAACCCAAACCTAACTTGTTTTACATATGAAAGAATGAGAAAACTTTGTGCATTTTTATTGTTTCTCTGCAATTATTATTTTTTTTTAAAGCCTAAAAAGGAAACGAAATTATCACCTGCATTGTCCCATTATCCATCTCTTTGTAATAAGCAAATTTTTTATAGAAAGTACATAGCTCTGAAGTATTTTTTCTTATGTCTAATCTCAATTTTCTTTGTTAAAACATGCAAAAATTGCAACTATTACATCTTATTCTTTCACTATTCTCCTCCAAGGCATGTTAAAAATCCATCCTTTCTGTTCAGGTAACCATGAATCTGGCTTCTCACATTTATGATCAGCCTAACCATTAAGCTAAAGCCAAACTTAAGATGTATATCACTCTCTGAATTTATTTTTTTTTAATGGCAAGCTATTAATTTCAATACAAATTAACTACTGCATATAGAAGATGGACTTACCTAGTTCTTAAATACTTTACTTGTAGTATTGTATGACTGGAAGATTTAGACTATAGGTCAGGGTCATATCATTGCCCTATTCATCAGAAATTGTGCTTGTTACTGAATTAAAAACAAGTCTAAAAAATTAAAGTACCTTCATCTTGATATAGCATAGCACAGCTGTCATTTTATGTGGAAAAAAGAAATTAAAAGGAATACCATACACCTCTGCTAAAAACAAGTCAAGGGCAGGAAACCTTAGTGGTGATTTCAAACTATAAGTGCTCATTACATGAATAGTATGTCAATACTTTTTATAAAAAGTAAAAGTAAATAAATTTTTAAGTTACAGCCAATGAAATGTCATTCTCTTCTCTGCCATTTAAAAGCAAGATTATTCTTGACCTTTGGAGAAACCTGAAGTTCATTGCAAAGGAACAGTTAGTAGCTGCAGCTCATACAAAACTAAACAAGAATAAAGCCACTCTAGTATAGTAAGTCCAATTTCCTGTATGCTCCTCAAGGACCTTTGGTGGCACTTGCCACATATTTATAGGTGTCTTACATTTAAAAAGTTATAAACAAGATATTATTTTCTTAATAAAAAAAAAGTCTTTTTACAGTGCAAGGAAAAAAATAAGTTATTTAGTTGCAACTCAAATTCACAATTCAAGAATAGGTTAAAAAATTGCCTTTGTCTCTTGAAAAATTATAGGAACGGGTTCTGACATAGAAAATTCAAATGATGGTGGTATTTTTCAGTTGTGACTGAGAAGTAATTGACTAAGATGAACAAAAGTAAATACTATACAGTAAATTTATCAAAGCATCTTTTTACTTAACTCAAGAATTGAGAAATTAGCTTATACCCCTATTTGCTCTGGGTTTTACCCACAAGAATTTTGAAAGGTGAGTTATCACAGAAGAGTTTTACAGTCATTAACATTCAGTGATAAAATGATCAGCAAATCTGCAGTCAGAAAATAACTTTTTCTAAGCTCTGACAGAAATGGAGCACTATTTTTGTGGAGTTTTGGGGGGGAAGCATGTCTGGTGTTTTGTTTTCCTTTTTTAGTTAGGTATGAACCAATACCCAAAAAATCCCTGTGGTGTTTACATAATAATGCCTACTTTTGAGAGGCTTCTGGAAAATAAAGGACCACTGTCTTTCCTGCTCTCTCCTTGTAGCTTTCAGTAGCTTACAGAAAGTAGATTGTTGTATGGTAATACATATTGATGATGCCAATGTTCTTAATCAAGCATCTACTGTTTGTGGTTGTGGAAGATGGTCTTTTCTGGACCCTTATCACTATGTTCCTAAATCTGAAAACAAATTGGTAGCAATAACATTCACCTGGATCCACACATAGAAAAGACTGGACAAAATCAATATGTTAAACTAACACCGAAATATCAATACTCATGTTGGAGAACTGCCCTCCTCCCCCCCCCCACCCCCACTCCCCCCCAAAATGTCAAAGAATGTCACAGAACAGCTGGAAAATCAGAAATGTATTTCTGGTACGTAATGTATGACTCATAGATTGACAATGGCAATATGGAAAATGAGAAGGAGAGAACAAAAGAGGTACTAAATAAATTAAAAAATAGAAAACAAAGCAGAAATATATGAAAGGAAATGAAGAATGGAGGAATGAATAAAAATAAAAGAGCAGGAAAAACTATGAGAGTAAAAAGGTAAAGATTAAACAGTGTGAAGAGCACGAAGAAGTAAGTAATAGGAATAGATATGTAATGAAATGTGCTGTAAAGAGTAATAAAGAAGAGCAAAAGGAGAATATAAATTGGAAACAGATCAAGTGTATAACTTTGTAAATGTTACTTGCTTACAAGGAAAATAGTAATTTATGCGTCATATTAAGAGACTTGATTATATCTTCAATTACAATTTAATGCCAGAATTTTCATTTTTCATTCAAAAGACTGTAAATTGAAAATAAAATAAAATAAACAAAATAATAATAAAAAATTAACAAAAAGCTACAAAACAAAACGAAAGATGGTGCTATGAGGTGGTATAAAAATGTTACCTGTGCTCTTGTGGTATTTCAGCACTGATGTACTTAAATGTTGAGGTTTATCAAATTCAATCAGGAACATGATTGATATAAGGGAAGGAAGCAAAATATACTGAAGCAGCTGTTCTTAACTTTTTCACCAAGGCTAACACAGATTGAGACTTACATGAAGTATGTTTTGCAATGCGGAAGAAAGTCTAAAAATGAGATGTTAGTATCAAGGGCATTGATTAAGAAAATGAAGTTAATTTTTACATGATAAATTTGAGATTAACAGAGGAAGATCGCAGCTTGTATGGCTTTGCAAAGTACAGAAAAACCAGTCTTGAGAAAGGTTGATGCCCATGGGTTATTCAGTGAAATAATGCAGGATCTATAGCAGAACGACATGAACTGAAATTGAGAAAAGACTAGCTGTGAAAGGCATATAGGAAACAGTGTCTTTGCAGAGATGTTTTCATATGTGAAATGGACACTAAAGACAGCAGGTACAGCTGCAACCATAAACTCACTCCAAAACAGTTGCACAAGCACTTAAAAAAAAATGGTATTACAGGGTACAAATTCTACACAGGTATTGGCTGTTGTCAGAACACACTATGTGCCATCAAACATGTATTTAATCTTCTGTGGGAAAGAGTTTTCTCCCCACCATTCATAGCACATAGGTATGAAAGTTAGTTACTCCTTGGAGAATGAGTTATGCTAAAACCTTCATGGAAAAAGAAATTCACACTGCATGAGGGATAACCAGGAAAAAAAAAGGAAAAAAGAAAAGGTTTAATCTGACTAGAACATGTGAGTCTCACCCACACACTAAAAAAAAAAAATCATAATGATAAATCAATATACAGAATTGGGATATTTCTTCTTTATTCTTATATTACCACAGGACATTGATTATATAGGCTGAACAGGTTTTTTTATTTAAATCTATACTGAATATTTTAATTAAATACATAGAGTGTCTGTGTGTGTACAGCTGTCTATAGCAGATATTTTTGTGAGCTTACATATAAGAGTGCATGGACATATATTTGGCTTTTAAAAATTAATCTAATCCTGAGGTTTAACCTTGAACCTTAAATACTGTCCTCCAAAGTCAGTTGTTAGACAAAAAAAAATAAACTACTGCTACTTGTGTTGTGCAAGGAGAAGGAAGTCAGGCTTCTGCCGTACATTTTCTAACCCAGCGCACAGACTAAAAGGCAGAAGACCAAAGTCTGCTGTAGTGAAAGCAAAAAGTCTTGGAAAGAGGTGAAAAAGTGTCAGGGACAAAGAAGCCTGGAGAGAAAAGGGAGCTCAGTGAATTGGCTAATTCAGTGTCATTAGAACCATCCCAAAGTCTGTACTTACAAAATCATTGTATCTTAAACAATTCTTTGGAGCAGTTGTCTGTCTCCATTTACTATTGCTAATGTTTGTTTTGTAATAGCAGCAAACATGAATCAAAAGTATTTATTAGGATATGCTAAATGAATGAAGAGAAGTAAGTTTCTTCTGTTGAGAGACAAGAGTCCCAATAACCTGTGCAAGCAGAGATCACCAAGGAGAAGCAAATGTATGGCATTACAGTAACCAACTTGAAGTCATTACAGATTAGGACAGGAGATCAAGTAGAAACAGTCTCAAATTATTCCATCCTGGCATTAAGAGTTTTAATGTAATAAACATTTCATAATTATTATTGACACATCCATTTTTTAATATTTTTTAATTCCTCCTGCTATTAAAATTATTTCTAAAATCTAAATATAAACAGTAGTTCTTTTCATAGCACATTTAATCAGTGTGTTAGGTGCCAGGGCAGCAGGCAAGGTGGTAAAAAAAGAACAGAATAGCAAGCAGAAATTAAGGTAATAGCAAAATACCTTTAGTGAACAAAAATATGAAATACAATTGTAGCCACTATAGAGATATTGACCTTTAAAACAAAGAAATGGCAATGAAATTTTTTTTTATCCCACCCCATCTATAGCTATTTGAATTCTATATTTATGGAGACAAATATTCTCAATGTATATTAATCTCTTTTTATGACTGTCCATTTCCTGTAACCTCTGCCTATTTGTCCTTAGATTCTGAATGTGTCCTACCTGTCCTGATCTTTACTCAATTTTTGGCAGGAGTCTAGGACACTGTAGATGATGACAAGGGAGCAAAAACTACTACTGAAAATAAATGCTTCCCTGCTTTTCAGTGTACTTTTGTGGGAATTAAAAGACTAAGATATTCCTGTTTTAATGGCAGAAGTTCTCATGAAGTCAAAAGCAAAAATAAAGAGCTAGACTGAGAATATATCTTTCATGCATAAAGCAAAGGTTTTCATGGAACTACTCATAGTGATGAAAGTGTCCTTCCCTAGTTAGCTACAGCTAAAAGTTTTTCAAATGTGTATCTAATCTGCATGAATTTTACTTTTTTATATCAAGTTGACTGGGTTTGTTAGGTACTTTCAAAGTCCCTAAAAATCCTCTCAAGTTTAAACAAATTTAAATAATTGGGTCACATCTGAAAAAATTGTATAATTTTCCTTTTCACCCAGTGCTTCAAGGTTTTCAGTAAATAAATTAAGCCATGGCATAATGTAGTCTTGGAGGACCTTATTACACAGCTTTGAAGACGACAGTTTGGGTTTCTGTAAAATGTGAAAAACTATTTTTACAATAACAGTATCTTAATTTATGTAAATGTTGATTAATTCATTGTAAAACAGCACTTACTAAAATCAACTAAATGTCCTTAATTCACACAACTGATTGCACACAATCAATAAAAATTAAATCCTAAGTAACAATATTTAGTTTTATTGACAATGTAGCAGTATTTTTCAGTTTTTAGACCAGTTTTTATTTTGCAGTCTGTATTTCTGAAAATCTAATACATAACTAATTTATAGCACATGTGTAAAGTTTTGCTTCTTCTAACATAACTGAGTTGCATGTTTTCTGTCTTCTGCTCATGCAGAACTCTGTTTTACTGTGATAAAAAACCAAAACCTTGATGCAGAATTGTAATTATTAAAATGCATTCTGTGCAGTCACTGCAGCCCTTGAATTGTTAAGAAACAGAGTTTTTAAGACTATGTAACAGATGGGAAAAGAGGAGATTAGAGATGTGACTGCCCAAAGGTACAGTACTATTGAACAACTGTGAACAGAAGCATTCTTCATGTAACATTTTCAGGCATTATGATTTCTTATAATTTCTTTGTTGTCTCGCACTGATGAACAAGCTCCTTTCATATGAAGTTGCACAAAGTGAAACACTGAAGGTTAAGGGACATTAGATCCACATCTGTTTATACTATTGCAGGGAGCAACATGGAAAGAATGAGAGCAACAACTGATTGATAAATCCAGAGAAATGCAGGAAACAATGAAAAACAATAGAGAAAGACTCTAATAAATGGAAATACCACGGAAAGGAAGAAAAACTAAATAGTAACGCCATTCTGGGGCACCAAATCCATCCAATTCATCCATCTAGACAGAAGAAGAAATGTATTTCCAAGGCCAAATACAAATTTTCAGGACCCTGTCCCAAAATACTCCGGGCTATACAAGATTTAGGCTATTTATTAGCTTAACACATTTAAAAGACAAAAAGCAACATCAAATACTATTGTCCATTGTGCTGGGTTGACCCCAGCCAGTGATATGCTGCCACCCAGTCTCTTGCTCACTCTTACCACAAAGGGATGAGGTAGAGCATCAGAAGAGTAAATTCAAAACTGGTCAGTTAAGATAAAGACACATTATTAGGCGAAGCAAAGCTGTATATACAAGCAAAGCAAATGAAAGAACTCTCACTGTTTCCCATAGTCAGGCAGATGTTCAGCTGCCTCCTGGAAAGCATGGTTTCAGCATACATCATGGTTGCTTTGGAAACAAAACCCCATAACCATGAAGATCCAAATTCCTCCTTTTTTTCCCCCAGCTTCTATTGCAGAGCACAACACTACAAAATTTCCCTTCAGTGGGGGGAAAAAAAAAAAAGAAAACAACATCACCATGCAGACACTGTTTGACATTAGCTAAAATATGTATGCATTATCAACACTGTTTTAGTCACAAATCCAAAGCACAGGATAATTAAATCTGGTATAAGGAAAATTAACTCCATCAGAGCCAGACCCAGTACACCCATAGATGAGGTATTGACCAGGTGCCAGTATTCCTGTGCTTGACAAGCCATTAGCCCCTTCTTCCATTTAAGTGATCAAAATCCATGGAAGAAATATGAGTAACTTATATATTTGCTTTTACATTGATTCAGACATCAGTTAGTGGGTTGTTTACATACCAGAGTTTACAAAACAGCAGCATTATGCTGCTTCAGAATAGTTAGCATTTAAGAGACATGATCTTCTAGTAATATGAGGCCCTTGTAAGGCTCAGAAGAAAATCCATTCAGTGTATATGATCTCAATCTATAACCTTCAGCTATAAGTACAATATACAGTGCACTGTATATAGTATACAGTGGGCTGAATATAATCCTTCAGTACACCACAAGAAAATACATTTAAAATATGAAGAAAACAGACTAGTATCCTATTTAGTACATAAGAGAGTGTCACTGTGAATTATCGCCATCTCTAGTTTCGTGACATCTTCTGATACACTGTCAGAGATAAAACTATGAAAGAAGAAACAGTTCTCTGAATAATGAAATGCTATTTATAAATGTGGTCTCATTTTGTAAGGAAGATGTGTGGAAAAGACAAATAGTTTAACTGTAACTCATAGAAAGATCATGGCTGGAATTACAGGTAATTATAATTTCTGAGAAACTCACCCCTGAGTTTGGACAAAGTGTCAAGGATTCTTGATTAGCAATCTGCCACCTTTATAACGCTGTGGAAGGCACAGGAAGCAAAGAGGACAGTCGAATCAACCTTCATTAATCTTGCATGCTTACACTTACAGTTCTTATATAAATAGAAAATTAAGATAAATTACCAAGAGTCAGTGTTCTGCCAGAAAAAAAAAAGTCTCTACCTCTTTTGTTGGCATACAATTTTGACAGTGTTTTAATTCATAGTAACTGCGCTATATTCTGAGTTGACGTCCCTCAAGCAGATGGCACTCCAATTATTCATATTTGTAATAGACTTTTCCCCCAGTTTAGAGAAAACTAATATGAGATAAATTCTAAACATGAAAGCAAAATTTTAAAATTGCCTTCACAGTTGGTGAGCTAACTGTGGAGGACTTCTTAGTCCCTCTACCTCTATCCTTGTGGAAACACTTTAGGTCTCTTTTTATGGCATATTGTTTCCTCATTATATCATCATCTGTGTTTTCATTAAGCTTGAGACAGATACATCCAGCTGCACAAATCAGTGTCCCTCAGATACAATTAGATTTAGAACAAAAAAGAAGGAAATGATTGTAACTCAGAATGTTTTTCCTAACCAGGATATGTGTCTTAGAAAATAGCCAGTCATCAAACTCAAAAGCTGTTTTAAACTTATATTTTTAGCATCATAAATGTCCACAGATCTTAAGGGGCAGTAGTAGAAAATATTTTTGATCCAGGAGCATTGAATTAAAATCTGAATTTGCATCTGCAAATACTCTTAAGGGAAGTGATACTCACTCCTGACTGCAAGTTTTTTGAATACATCCTGTAATACTCTACGTGTTGGTTTCTTATGGACACCAAACACCCAGTTTTTGAGAACTCTCACAGTCATGTTTTTGCCTTGCAAAATTAGTTTCTGAGATTTGATGATATGCGTAAATCTTTACTGCTAAAGTAATGAGGCAGAAAACTGAAATGCAGGATTGGGGTTGAAACAGGTCAACTGCACCAAGGCAAACAGCATCAGGTTCTAGTGACATTTTCTGTTACAGATTAGAAGTGATGATGAAGAAGGACTAATAAAACCTTATGCTCTTTCCTGATGAGCGATGCTATAAGATAAGGAGGACCAAGGAGCCTCTGCCGTACTGGAACAACATTTATGTATAGTCATTCATACACAGAATCTCCTTTTTCCAGGTGGAACTGATTTATAAGGGGTAGGAGGTACCCATTTCCTTAGGGACAAGGAATATTAATAAAAAGTTGTCTTTTGGAATTTTTTAATCAATACATTAAAAATGAAATCTAAAAAAGCCATTTGAATATGTCTGTGATTGTGAAGAAAATTACCCCACCTAATGCATCAGTTTGTGCAAGTTCACCACAGAGACAGCCTACAGAGGTGAGGAGGTTTTTGAGTTGGTCTAAACTGCTGCGATAGTGAAAATACAAACAGGTTTGTCAGTGTGCAAGTTTTTGTAAAAAAATCCATTAAACTGATTATGTAATGCTTAGCGTTAGCCCACAGCTACTGATCATAGTAAATGCCATTAATTCCCATCCTCCAACAACACAGAAAAGAAGGATGTGTATGTCACATTGATCTTCCTCATATTAACTTCTGCCACTTATGTGCTAAACCACAAAGAAGTTTCATAACCCTTTCTGATTTATGACATAGAAGGCTCTTCTTCAGATTTACTCTCTAGAAAACAGGCTAATTTTTTTTAGCTAAGAATGTATACTTCTGCTTCTAATATTGTGTCCATTTACATCATGTAAGTCACATTCTTCTATCAGACCACTGAAGTGTCTTTAATTAATAATCTAGTCTCAGGTAAGACTAATCCCAATTAAAAAGGTATTTTTGGTTAAATTTGAAATTAAACCATTTCGTTTAAAGACCAGATCCTCAGCAAGCATAAATGAAGGCATGAAAACTTGTACAAGATGACCACTAGGCTCTTACTCTTAAGCATTGGCACCTGATATTAGAAACACTGGATCCTTTTTCCCTTTAATACACTGCAATTATTTTAAGCAGTATAGATCATTGATGTTATTGCTGCAGTATTACACTTATTAAAAATACCAAGAACAATTTCTCATCTTACTAATCTCCTTTCTTGCTTACATAATAAGTAGCTATAGTACAATATGTTTAAGCACAGAAAAAGTAATTTAATCAACTGTGTGAATTGTACACATTGAATGGTAGTGGATCTGCTGGTCTTATCATGTGTGGTTTTTGTTGTCATTTCCTTGGTTTTAATGTACGTGTACGAGAGATACCAAATTTAATTTGTATTCTTAACACCAGCAGTCATGCTATGTGCCATTTGAAAGGTCACTTTTAACCTGAATCTTGTAGAAATCTTCAATTTTTTTTTCTCTGGTATGACCAAATTTTGAAAGTTTATATTATAGGAAGTATGACCACTGTGCAACACTGCTTTTCCACTAAGTAATTTACAGGAATTTACAGTCTCACATACTCTCAGCAGCTTAACATTTTATCTTTTTCTTTATTATTATTATTTTGAAGGCCACTTCAAGGAAGTTTGCTGTTTTCTCTCAAATTGACTCTGGTTGATCAAACATACCCTGGGGAAGACAGAACTAAAAAAGGAAATATTTTTTTTAACTGTCCCGTTTTTTACTGCAACTGTCAAACGTTATACTTTTCAGAATTCAAACACTGTGCAATGATCACTCAGGACAGACACTTTGAACATTGTTAAAAGTAGGGACATTATATTTTCATCAGTTGGGTAGATTTTCTAAGCAGCAGGGATGTCCTGTTGTTTCAGATACAAAGTCTGTTCTCTCCTGTTACTTACACCAACAAAATAACCATTGTTTATTACTATATGTTCCTAGTAGATTCAAAATCAGATCATTTCTCAGAAGTGTTTCTCGTTTTGTTTGTCACCACAATTTTCAAAACAAAATTCTCCACACAGACAGATAAGTTTTCACTGCGCTTTAGGGTTTTGGTTTTTTTTTTACAAACACATTTGTACACACATTATGGTCAGATTTATTTCAACTGTATTAATCCAAAATCAAAACATTTTGAATGTGTTTTCTCCAACAAGGGCATATTACAGGATATCTTTAAAATAAGTTATGGAACTATGTAATTTTTACTAATGTAAAAATGCACTTTATCTAATGGTAGAGAATAATTAATGTTTAGATTATATTAAGTGGCATATTTTCCAGTTGATGCACAGGAAATTAGCCTTAAAAGTCCTATTAGTGTTAAGTGGAAGCTGTATTACTAAGCTGTATTACTAAATCTCTTGGTATCACTTTAAAGGTTTACCACTTAAGTTTGAAGTCATGAAATTCAGTGAGAGGAAAATTGTCCCTTCCTCTCCATATAGATGTCAGAGTTGAAAAACTCATTATCTGACAATATTCATCACATTAAAGCATAATTTTTAACTTCTGTTACATATGTATTATTCTGTCAGATGTAACATCATTCAACCTATTAATTTGAGGTACACTATAGATTGAAGCAACATACCATCAACTTCATTAGAAAAATCCTAGAGCCAGCAATTTCAGGATCCAAATCTGCTTGTTACCCCTATTTCTTTTGTAAGATAGATTTATGCAATCAGACACTTCCTGTTTGCCTGTTGCCCTGTCAGATATTACCACAAATTTTGCAAAAAAAAGCACCAGTGTAGAAGAGAGATTCTAACTGCCCAGAACAGAACCAAAGTCACAAGTC
>JAWWLV010000144.1:34385575-34402487 GCA_035041135.1 Platyrinchus mystaceus
CCACAAATTTTGCAAAAAAAAGCACCAGTGTAGAAGAGAGATTCTAACTGCCCAGAACAGAACCAAAGTCACAAGTCTCTGCCAGGGTGCTTGCACAAGTCTGCAAGAGCAATTGTCTCTTTTGTCTAAACCACGGTAAAAATCTTCAACTCCAAGCCTGAAGTCTCAACATTCAATCCAGAAATGAAATTTTAGGAACCCTTGCAATTGTTACTCAGAATACTCTATCCATTTCACGCTTCATACCAAATCTGAGTACCATGTATATACACATACATGTGTAAAGTGCAACACAGTGGTCAGCTGACAGACTGGTGGCACTGTAGTCACAGCTACACTGAATTCAGTACGTGCAAATTTACTTTGTCTCAGTGACTACAGTATTGGGTGTTTTTCTGAGGTACTATTTTATAGGAATGTCATATTTCCATTAAAATAAGGAAGCCCAGGATGAAGAGTTTAGGTGTAAAACCCGAGATCTTCGTGATTTACTTAAACAGCAAATTCAGATTTTTAAGTAAATATTTTTAATAAGACTTTAAAAATTCAAATAATTTTCTTTTAGAAAATGCTGACTTACCAGTACTGAAAATCTCTACAAAAAATAGGTCAGCTTAAGTGCAGTTGTTTTACCAAATATTTTTCTAGAACCCCTAGACACTTGAAATGTTCAGTTTAACATTTTGAAACTGTAAAACTCCCTCATTTTCTCATTGCAAATCCATTTTTTCTTTCAGAACACCTTAGTTTAAAAACAGAGAAAGAATATGCCAAAATATAAATTCTTTAAAACTCATTACTGATATTTTTGCACACTCACTGTGCAATCACTGTGTCTACACTGTGAAAACAAAGAAAACCTCTTTGTCTGCTCTTGTTACATTGTTACTTGAACATCATAGTTCAAGGGCAAATCACAGGTACAAGACTTATTTATTGACTGTAAAGAACCTACAACCATATCTTTTCCTTCAATCCCAGTGTCATCACAAATGAGTTTCAACACCCTGTCTTGACAACTGTAAGTTCTCCTAGTTTTACTTCCAGGGTTTGTTGTTTTGGTGGTTTGGGGTTTTTTTTTTTGAGTGCTCTTAATTTTTTTGTGTAATCAAGTGTTACCATAAGTTTCACAACGGTACGTGCATTCTTTTTTAATTAGTTTTACTTTTCTTTCTACCTGGGTTTGTATTGGCTCAATTCAGTGAAAGGATATCGATTTACTTTAACAGATCCTACATCAGATCCTAAATCTAAGAGGATTTACTAATGATATAGGAAGAGTTGCAGTGAAAAGATATTGAGTCTCAGGCTAGTTGATTCTCTAGTATTCCAACATGTTATAAGTGGATAAATGGTCTAGTATTTCATTTGTTAGCTTTATTTGATATCAAACAGCACATCTGTTGGTTCCATCATGCAATGGAAGGAATCTTCATTCACCCATTTTGTCACAGCTTCACTAAATTCTTCAAAATTATCTGTGTATGAAGCAAACTCTCCACACAAATAGAATCAATCTTTTAAGCTGCAAGACATCAGTAATAATCCATACTGTAAAAAACAACATCCACTTCAGTATTTTTTTCTTTCTGCAAGGAACATTTTAACCCCCTTCTAAACTAGTTGTGAATATTCACACTGCCAAACAGCATGTCCAGAGAACTATTATGAGTGAAGAAAATTCCACTATATGCTTATGTTGCATAAAACATGTAAATACTCACTTTTTAGGGAGGTTAAGGATTATGTCCAAGGAAAACATCAGTTCAATGCTAGCTGTGGAGTGCACTTGAGTAAAAATACGTAAATTACAAACAAGACAAGATACTAAGGACCTGACAACTCTTTCACCTCAGCCCTGAACACTGCAAAATGTCATTAAAATCCCTCATATGAAAAAAGCATCATAGAATCTTCAAGGTTGGAAAAGACCTCCAAGATCATCGAGTCCAACCTTTGTCCAAAGAACAGCATACACACTAAACCATATGTTCAGAAGCATGAAGTAGGACAACAACTGTGCAAAAGACAAACCAGAGTGAGTTGTCATCACTTTGCACATATGCTGTGGACTCTGTCCAGGGCAGAGTTGTTTATGGCACTACATAGGAGCAGAAATGCTTTGAGTCCTGACACCACAGCTAGCATCTCACACAGACAGAGCAGAAAAAGGAGCAGAAGCTCCTCAGCTTTAATTTCGGTTCTATTTCCTCATATGCAAACTCTGAACTCTGATGGGTCTTATAGGAAAACACAACTGGTTTTCAGTGATATCATGGGCAACTACTTTCTTCAACCCATGAAAGAACTTCACAGAGAATAATCTCAGATCATCCAGTTATATGGAGCTTTTGTACATACAGGCTCTGATACAAGCATGAGATATCAAAACCAAAATAAATGGAAAATGGAAATAAATGTTATTCTAAAGCAGGTAAAAATCATGCAAAGAAATGCATCAATTATTCATGCCCCTAATTGTTCCTTTATCTTGAAGAGGGACATAAAGAGATAAAGGTTCCAAAATGATAAGCCAAATGTAATTACATATTTCTTATCACAACAGTAATGAAAATGAAGCACAGCCTATAAAAAAAATAAAAATTAGAAGTCTGGTTTTAAAATCTACCTTTTACAAAGTAATATGTAAAGTGCATAAATCAAAAAATTAAACAGTATATACAACATTGATAGCATGAAAAAACAGCTACAACCCCCATTATTTGTTGGAAAACAAATAAAAACACATAAAACAAAAACCCAAATAAAATATGCATAGCAGCTTTTTCAAAGTTCAGATTTTTCTTTTTAAAAAGACTGAACAGGCAGGTCTATAATAAATTCCTAGTACAGAAACCAACTTTTAGATCATGTAGGGGATGTCAGTTGTAAGGATGAAAGTCAACAGAAGCACAAGTAGATAAATTTTTTAAATTACTGTCTTTAATAATATTGTAGTTTTCTGGAAGAAGATGTAAAAAATTTATTTCAAGCAGTATCTATACCTCTCTTTGGTCATTACAGTTTTTAGCTAGAAAAATGCAACTTGAAGTTGTTAGTACTTCACAGTGTTATGGAGTCTGCATAACTCATTAAGTCCAAATGTCACTGTGCTAGCCTCCTGTTGTGCTGAGGAGAAATGAATGATCAGGGGTTTCTATCACTACATCATTTGGTATTCAAATACCTTGATATATTTTTCTGCAGTCTAGAAATTACAGTAATGGAAAAAAAATGTGAAACTGACTCCCATTCACTGGCACACAGTTGGGAAAAAAAAAAGAACAAGAAAAAAAAAAAGAAAATCCCAGTGCCCCAACAGTACAGAATCTCATATTCTTCCCCCCGGATGTATCCATTCAGCTCTGAGTGCTAACCTCAAGCATCTCTCATGACACAGCTATGCCAAACTTCATACTAGAACTGTAACCAAGGCCTTTCTGATATACATTGATTAGTGCTGCTTGTCAGCACCTTTGATGGATATACCCTTGGAGAGAAAAGCAAACATATGGCAAAAGCAGAGACAGATACTGGAATCGCCTGCAACTCAGCATAGCACTGCTTGGTCACGAACTGCTCCACTAGACCATTGAAAAACCTACCCTGACACACTGACTCATGGTACAGTGCACCCAGGGATGCCACTCTGCATTCCTTTCAAAATAAACAATCCCCACGTATATTTGAATATCAATTAAATGTTGCACAAAACAAAAAATAAATTATTACATATTGTGGACTAACTTCTGGGAAAGCAAGCAGTGCTAATTTTAGCTCTGTATAGACAAGAATATATTTTATTGCATGTAAATACAGTAGACTTAAACCAGCTGATGAATATTGATGTTAACTTATGAAAATTCATAGTTTACACGGTGCATAGAGAAAATTGACACACATTTCTCAACTTGTTATCTTACAATAAAATTCATCCTTTCGGAGTTCTGTAACACAGGGGAATTTCAAGCTTCCAGATTTAGTGTATGGGTACCTTGTAGAAATTCCATCCCCTGAAATATCTCCTACTGGAAAAGTATGTCCTGTGATAAACTACACACGGTAATATTTCTCATTTCTTACAACAGCCTCTATAAATGTAGTTTGTCTCCTCTTCAAGTAAAATGTTAGCACATGAAAAAGTACTTTGTCATTTCCATTGTAACATTCTCTGAGTTTTCTACAACCCAAGCTTTTAAAAGTAGAATTTAGTTACATGTTTCCATTATAAAATTGCTTAAGGGACTGATGAAAATATTTATTCTTGAATAAATAATTCTACTTACAAACTTGCCATACATTCTTCTTGGTGAAGAATTATTCAGACAAGTCAGGTATACAAACTGCCAGAATACACGTATTTCTTTTAAGAACAAGATGAACAGTAAACATACTTCCCTCTTCTTAAATCTAGGGGGAAACTTATATTTAACAAGCAAATATGAAGCTTATAAAACTTAAGATTTGAAAAACTGATGGAGGCTATATGTTTCTGGACCCTACTCCGTGAGTTTAAAATTACACACATTATTAAAAATTATACACTAATATGAATAATTTTCTTTCCATAGCACACGGTGTGTGACCAATCCCATAAATAATCCCACACTGCTGGTGATTTCTCATTCAAGAAAGCCTACCCCATGAAAGACTTACTGAGAAACATAAGACTTTAAAATTGATGGCATGCTGTGAAAATGTTAGTTTGTATGTCTCACATAGTGTTGTGAATTTTGATTTTTTTTTGAGTGATTTTGGCAGTCGAGAAATGTTCTGGCTCTACAACACCAAAGATACAAAAGCCTACATTTATCTATATCAGGTGAAGACAGAGCACAAACCTTTACATTCTGCCCTATTTCATGTATGCCTCATGCCATGTTCAATGAAATGAATCTCAGCTGTAGGAGAACAACCCTCTGTGATGCAGCAGAAGATAACCTCACCTCCAAGCTTTAATGCTAAAAACAACAGAAAAAAAAAGTATAACCCCGATATTTTTATGTTGAAAGGAACCATTCACAAAGGTATGTGGATGGAAGGAAATCTTTCCACTGACAGCAAAGGACCATTATGCTGGAGGAGTTATTGTCAGACTTCAGGTGGAAGGAACTTTATAATATAAGAAATCGTGTGCAGCGACTGAGGGGAACGCTCCCCCTTCGCCCCTCCCACCAGGGCCTCAGGATGCCTGAGGGACACAAAACGGAGACCACGAGGAGGGGGCAAGAAAGAGGGTTTATTGCTCTGGGTAAAGGAATTTATAGGCCTTTGTGGGTTGTTAGCTACACCCAATGGGAATCCAGAGGTAACAACCAATAGAAACAGGGTATATATAAAGGAAACCAACGAGAAAACTTATACAAACTTTTAGGGACAGTTTCAGGGGTTCTGGGGGTTTTTAGGGGACTCTGGGAAGGGGAAAAGGTGACTCAGGGAAAAAACAACAAGGAATCCATCTTGTAATCTATATTACACAAAGGTTTTTGATTTTAGGGCACATTTTCTTTTAAATTCATTTCTTACAGAATTTTTTCATTTTTGAAACTGCATGTCTTCTGCAACAATTGTGCACTCAGTTTAACCATTCAGATTTCCAGAAACTTTGAAATACCCATTATTTCTTAGTCCTCAAATGTTTTAAAACCTCCACTTACTTTAGAAAAATTGGTTTCATAGTTGCTTTCAGCAAAAGCAAATTTTAAAAATGTAATAATCTTTACAGCAAAATCTATTTAAAAGTACAATAGATATAAACAAATGATTTTTCATTCAAGCAACTAAAAATTTTAAACTTTAATGAATGTTTACATCTAACATGTATGTTTACATGAATGTTTACATCTAATGAATGTTTACATCTAACAGTTTCTCCATGAGTTTGTTGGGATCTCTGACAGCTCATTTTCTTCAGAATCTTACTCTTCACATTTTCTGACCTGCCTGTATCAAAGTTCTTTTAAATTTAATTTGGATAAAGTTTCTCTATTTGCATGCCCTCAAATTGTCCAAATAGCTCTTTATTCCATATCTATTAATTCCATGAAAAATTAAGAGAGGAGCATAGAAAACTATATCTATCCTCTCTCATCCCTTTTGACAATATTATATCTTATTTCCATGTCTTCTGTGCATATCCCTGCTGTTTCTTTGCTCAATATTTGAGTGAGAACTAGCCATACAACTTTCTTTCCCCTATATTTCTTCCCCTCAAGAAGTCCAGTCATGTATCCCTGACAAAAGATACGGTGTTCCAAACAGGGCTTTGTATGCCGACTTCATAGGTAGAATACATGTTAATTAAGCTGTAGCAAGGAACAGAACATCATAATACAAGCTAACTGAGGGAACTCCTTAATACAGTCCTCTAGTGTCATAGGCAACTGCATTACATAGTCTTTCTATAATAATTTTCTCTTAGTCCTAAATATTATAAAATAATACATTTTCTAAATACATACCCAGAGACGCCTTGCTGTTGGGAAACTGTGGGCTGTCAAAATACAAAAAAAACCCCAACAACAAAAAAAAAAATACAGGAAGACATTTGGTTTGTTAATGAGGTATAAAATCCTTATTTCTTGGACTACAAACACTTCAGGGTTCATGAGAATGTTTTAAGATTATTTGAGAATTACAATTTAATTTTGTCACACTAAGCAATTTTCTAAAATACTTGTAAGACAACTAAGATCGTAGCAACACTGCAAGTGTAAGTGTAATAGATATTTAACTAGGGGCATAAAATACAATGTATTGGGAAGCATTGATTAATTAGATCCTTTTACTTAAAAAGAGGCATGTTTAAGAAAGAGGTTTAAGCAGCTTTATTCACAAGATGTCATCTTTTACATGAGTTGGCTAATTCGTTTTTCCACAACAAGAGTGTTGTGAGTATTTGTAAAACTCCAGCCCCCAGAGCTGCTGGCTCAGGGGATTGGCTATGACTTTTACTTTAATATATTGGTATAGGGTTCTTTAATACCTTGAGACAGCATTAAGAGAATAAGTGATGGGCTTGTTCCCAAGGAATTTCTTTGTTAATTTAGGGGAGTAGATAAGGGGACTTGGCTAAAGTTCAAAAGGACAACACACAAGCTAGACAAAATGTTCCACCACAATACTGACTCAGCATATACTATTAATCCACAACACTCAAGCCAAAATCCAACCGATTCCACAACACTTAAATCAAGATCCAATCCCTCCAGCTCCAAACCACTCTAAGCATCAAGAATGGAGCACAGAAAGGGAAGCAGAGAAGCAAGGAGAGAGAAGGAGAAAGAGGAAGAGACATCATATAACTACCACTGAAGTCTCGTAGAGGCCCATGTTTATTCATCACCCAGTATATCTTGTGGCAGCAAATTAAGGGCTGTTAGTGAAATATTTGTTTTAATGTGCCTTGGAGAACATACTGATGTCTGACTTTCTTACTATTGTAGTTGAAAATTTTGTGGCTACCAAAAATAGAAACCAAATAATCAAATCTCTGTTACTGTACATGTTTATTTCCAGCAGTTTGTACTGCATAAATAATACATTAAAATTCTCCACAAGCATAATCAATTGCTGAAGTTAGTTAAATACTAAGCTTTTGCTCATTATAATGCCATTAAGGATGGAAGTGTCCCTTGATGTGATTAATGGACTCATGCAGAAATTTGTGCTAAGCACTAGTCCATTGCTGGTACTTGTTTTTTTTGGTGGCATTTACCTTCTGATATGTTTCTGGGATCTTTCCTAATCAGTCAGAATACCTGCACCCGGCTTCAGTACCTTGTAGCCTCTGAAGCCTGGAGAATTGGGTACTGAACTGCTGGCACTTTGTTGAAAGCTTTTGTTATTTTTTATTAAGCAAAGTTCTCCTACTGATATGACTGCAAATCTGCTGTCTTATGTGGTGCCTGTGGGAGGAAACTGTTCAATTAGGGGGAAAAAAGTATTTCTTTGACCTAATTAACTGAGATCAAAGTGAGTGTGCTGCAGCCAAAACCTAAGCAATGGCCTTGGTGACATACGTCAAAGAGCTATACAGTAAAGGTCATAGTAACATTGCTTCTCTTTTAATATTCAACTTCTATTTTAAAGCACCTCTGCATTGCTTATTTCCTCATTATGTAGTGGGTTTTCTGAGTTGGTTTTTACCTTGCCATTATTTCATGACTGACTTTTTTAGGCTTTCTTTTCTTGTGGGTAGTATTTTCTTCCTGCACTCTCAAGAGGTCTATTATGGCAAGAAAATAGACTTCAAAATAAGCATTTCACATTGACAGCAAGGTACAGGTGGGGTTTCCAAAAATACTTCTCTGGTGGAATCTCACCAGCTCCAGTGGGATCAGGCTTGACACTTTGTCCTTTAGAAAATTCTGCATAATTTGTGACTGCCATTGCAAACTTGACTCTTTACTGTCACAACCATAAAGATACGTCTGCCATGTCTGGAATTCTACCCAGAGTCTATGGGTGCACAGGTGTGATTGCTGAGCAGGGCCACCATCAAATCAATCCTCTAATTACAAAGATACCCTTTCTTTAGCCAGCAGAGTTTATGTATCACAGTCTGCTGCCTTACAATCAGATGCAGCTGCTTTTATTGGTTTGCTTATGCTTACTCAGTACATGAAGAATTTTGAACGTTTAAAAGTTTAGTAGGATTTTAAAATGGATTTGTGAAAGGAAAAGCAAAGAAAGAATTTGGCAATGTACTTACAAGTCAATACTCACATGCTAGTTCTGTTTTTCAGAAAGGATTTTCTTTTCTCACTACACTGAAGATCCATAATTGATTCTCATTTTCCTTCAAAGTAGCCTTAAAAGTTCGCCAGTAGTAGCATTAAAAAATGCTCAATATCAGTTAGCAAAGCTAAGAACTGAAAGACAACAATGATAATCACAGCAGTTTAATCAATACTGAGGTTATTAATATTTTGCCTTTGTGTCAAACCTGCAAAACAAGGTGAAATAATACAGAACGCAGGGATATTTTTTTCTTCAGTTTGTGGTATATAAAGCTTGCTGAATTGTGGCCTTATTTTTGCAGGCATACCTGACATTTCCTAAAGGCAAAATTAAATGGGTCAGAGAAAAATCATCTTGAAACAATTTGCTGCCATGAAGATTTGAAATTATTGCTAAAGTGCATGTCCTCTCTATGATGAGAACAAGAACCTGAAAGTTGGTCATTTTGGCAATATTCAGAACCTCCATTTGTCAGGCTACTGTCTGAACATCAAAGAAAAGCTGTAGGAAAATAATGGAAAATCTTAAAATAACAAACCTTCCATCTTCCATCTTCCACCTTCCTCATGTACCTCAGGGACTTTCTTCCCTCTTCCACTCCAAGAAATCAAGTTATGAAAACTGCTGGTTTTCCTCTGTCTCATGTTCATTTCAGGCACAGCTTCACTGCACATGCCCCTTTAAGAGCTCTTCTAGTGCTATGCAATCACACCAGTTGTTTGTTACAGCTTTGAATTTGCTAAGATGGTGATTTTCACAGAAAGAAAAAAAAAAAAACAACTTCTATTGAATGACTATTAAAGTCAAGATGAATTTTTCCCGATTTTTCAAAGTTATCTTTCCTTTTAAATCATTCCAAAAATTATTCTGCAAAAAACTTTCACATGCCTTCCCTGTGAAGTGTCCTGCTTATTTTGGTGTGTATTTAAGGAGCTCTCTAGCTTCAAGCCTCTTCTGAACTAGGTATACATGCCAGTAGTGAAGAAAATGTCACCTATGCTGGGACCTCAAAAGTGTTCAAACAAAATCTTTACTCAATTGACTGGTAAAAAAAGCTCACGTTTAACAGTTTGAATCATTCAGTAAGTAAATGTTTGAATGAAGATTAATGATTCTGTATAGAGTTGAAACAGTAAGTGCAAATGTTAGCACTTTGCTTCATTTCTAGTTACACTGAGGATTTAATAGAAATATACAAAGTCTCAAATCGATTTCTTTTCAGTTAATGTTTAAAATTTTGTCTATTTTCCCCCTTATTCAAGGAGTTGCACACAGTGAGTGTGAGCAACTGAAATGGTTAATGGCTTAAGCATTATTAAAATCACTGAAAGACTTTTGTCCACTATAGCAAATTGTTCAGTGAAGCAACTTCCACCCCACCCTGAATATACTTACTAATTTGAACTGTGAGGGGCACTTGAGATAAGATAAAGGTGGTACTATTGTCCATTTATCCCAGCAGAAGAAAGAGTCAGAGACTGGAATGCTGATGGCTCAGACAATCAACATACAAGCTGACAATGTGCAAAGAAACTGCCCAATAACTGCTGAGGATCTGAACACCTCAGGCTGCAAGCTGGGTGTGGAACAAGATAAGGAAAGAGGCAAATCCTGCCAGGTAGGTAGTGTTTCTTTGTCCTTACACAAATGACTCAGCTGTGAAAAATCCCCTTGGGGAAGTACTGAATATTCATTTTAGGGCCTAAGGTATTCATCTCTGCTGATGGTCCACAATGGGCCACGATGGATTTAATTGCACTCACTTAACAGGCAGCTAGAATGTCTTAGAAGGATCGAGCCAAGACTGGAAGGAACCCAACAAGACTGGGACTCTCACCACTGAGAAAACCAGAAGAAGAGGACCAACAGGACACAACTGGAATCCACACAGTGGTGATATTTTTCCTACTTGAGCCATCTCTCTGTCTCCCCCCTCCTCTCCTTTTTTCCTATTTCTTTCTGTCTCTCTCTACCTGACATTTACTGTTAAATAAAAATCAGTACTATTGACTTTGACATATGGTCTTGTTTACACCTTAATTTGGGCAGATGCATCTTTCTAATAATTTTAAGTACCTGATCATAACAAAGAGAAGCAAGCCTGGGCTGGTGGTGCGCTCTGCCTGAGAAGGGTAACAGATATACCTGGTTCTCAGTCCTACCCTTTACGACTGCCAAAGGGCAGTCCAGCCCAAAGGAACATGTCTGTCTGTGGTTTGGACCACACAGTGAAAACAATCCCCTTGCTTAAGCAAGGATTCACAAAATCTCCAAATAGCCAATATAAACCTACTTGAATCTTCACCACAAAGTCACTAGTGAGCTTTCTGTATCTTCCCCTCTTCCTGCTCTCCTTTTTAGAATAAGCAGGATGGATGATAGCAGTATCAGATACTGCACCATCACTGCAGATCCAGTGGCATTTCCATGAGCAGAAAGAATTTGTACACACAGTAAGAAATTTTAACTTTTGGAAATTAATTATTTTCATATTGAACTATGCATCGGTCAGCTGCCACGTAACCTTGTGGTAGGACATGTCCCCCTGGAATATGACCAAGGCAATGCCCTATTTGCAACTGTGTCAATGGTAGGCTGAGAGGGGCACCAGGGCAGGCCAGGGGATGCTGAAACCAGTCTGGCTTCAACTTTGAATTAACATTCTGATGATGAGGCAGCCACCAGAGTCAGGTGACTGGCAGCCAATCACTTTATACTATAAAGGTTCAGTCCACTCTTATAGGGTCAGGTTCTTATAAAACAGCCCTTCTTGGGGTGTATGTGTGGAGATTCCTCCTTTGGGTGGGGATGCCCCTCAAGGATACTCCTTGAGGTTGAGAGACAGACATCTTCCCATGAATGTTGGTGAGTTACATTGATCTCTAACTAATAATTATTTCTTTTTGTTAGCTTTGACATAATTGCTTCAATAATTGCTTTGATATAGTGCACTTTTCTACCTTATACTAAACTACTAGTAGTTTTAGTGTTTATATTGTGCAGTAAATAATTCTGATTAAGATCTTTTGTCTGATCATTTTTGATAATAAATTATTTGTTTTATATAAATATTCTCAGTTTGCTACCATTAAAACCCGTGGGACAAAGTGATCCAATCACACCTCTGTAATTCCCTAAGTTTAAACCATTGACAAAATCTGAGGCTGAGATTGGATCCATCCACACCTAGGCTCCTCTCTGAGAAGGAGTTTAGAAAGCAAGGGTCCTTTCTGCACCTTGTGACTCAAATGGCAGGGTTTCTTTAATAAACTCTGTCTAAGCCCTCCACTCTTACTCACAACAAACCTGAAAAAGAGGACTAGAGGAAGCACCACTGCTTACTACTGATAACTGAGTGTGAAAGAGAGACAGAAAAAAGGATGGAAAGGTGGGGGGAACTACAGAAGATGACTGGAGATTTTGTTAAGTAACCAAGCATAGGACTACAGCTGGATTAAAGTTAATTTTCCACCTTATTCTCCAGGAAAACAGAAAGCCCTAAACACATGGAATACTTCAGATTAAAGGAACTTGTCTACCCAATGGTTAGTACCAGTAACACTCATACCAGCAACACCACTAGCATTGGTACCAGTAACACTGGTAATTGGTACCAACTACCAGTGAAGAGTTTTTTGAATCTGTGTTTTTTTGAATTACCTAGTTGATTTATTAAAAACATCCTTTGTGGAAAAGTAAATTAGAACTTTTACTTTCCATTTCAAGCTGTGATTGGATTTGCCATTTATTTCACTTTTAAGTAGTCTGAATAAAAATATTTCATTTATCCCCCGCTTTTTTACCCCCTTTTTTTTCAGACTAAGCACCTTTTTTTTTTTTTTTTGAGGCAGGATTAAATGTAAACTGGGAAACAGACCAGAAATTTGTATCTGTCACTCAGCTCTTAGTGCTGCCACTTAGAAAGGATAAAGTCTCTCTCAGCAGAAAAACTGATGATTAAAATAGTTTTAGTTAATTATTTTAAAAACTAGTTCAGCCAACTTGTGACTAAGCATATTATAAACAAAGTGGCTGTGAACATACACAACAGAATATATCATCATTATGAAAGAAGTCCTTGATGTTTCCCTGCTTATATTAATGGTGAAAGTTAATCTTCGCTTTCTAACAATGAAGTCCTGTCACAAAGCAATCCCTCATGGAGCAGAGGCAATAAAAGTTGACCAGATAAAGAATCTAGTAACAAAACAGGAAAAAGCAGATTATAATAATACTTTTATACTTTTGTTAGTGGGTTTTATAGCCACAATAATGTGACTGAGAAAAAGATCAGCAATTAATTCCAATTAATGAGAATTAACCTTAGAGCATTCACAAAAATAGAGATTGCTTGCTTTCCTGCATCACCTGTAGTGTCTTAGAGTAAAAGCATATATAATGTAGATATCTATTTCAGGGTCAGAGTAAAGAAACACAGCATGTGCTTGTCACAACACCTGGAAAAAAGCAAGGAGAACACAGAAAGAGAGGTAGTTACCAGTGTAATAGGTATTAAGTATTTTTACTAGTAGGGAGAGAGTTTGAGGCTCTCAGCTTTTAATCAGATTGATTCTGAAGTCACTGAAGTCAATGCGAATCTTTCCACCTATTTCAGAAGGATTTGGAGTAGTTTTCAATATCATACAAGCAAGATGCAGTTGCCAAAACAATTATTTCTTCATTCCTCCTACTAAGAGTTTTCCAAATATCCTTTAGGGGTAGTTACTGCTTCTTAAGTTTCTAAGTTATTGCTGAAGAAACAAATGCTTGCTGAATGTACTGCCTCAGAATAGAGTCAGTGAACATAAAACAAGAACAGGATCATTGGCAAAAAAACCCCACGAAAGCATCAAGGATACCTTTCAGTTCTAATTACTGAAAGTATTGTCATTGCAATATTTATATTGTGTTATAACATCTGTGCAAGGATGCATTATTTTAAAAGACATTCTACACAAGAATATCGCTAGTGATAATCACAAAATTTGCTTATTAGTATTAAGCCCTTGCTAATGAATGAAGACCTTTTTATTATATGCTTTCTGTAGATATTGCACTGAGAAGTTGTAAAGAGATGTAGCAAGCACCATTCTAGTCTCCAAAAAGTCTCCACATTTCAAAGTATTTGTATCTGAGCATCAGCTCTCCTTTGAGAGAGATTTTCTCCATCAGTGTTCTGAAGGCATGTGTGACTTGGATGGTGCAAAAGGAAGACATATGAAAAAGAGAGATGAGGAAGTACTTAGAAAAACCTGAGTAGTAAAATAGAGAAAGCAAGAGCACAGTCTTAGCAGTAGCACAGTTTTAAGGAGGTATTTGTTCAACATGTATAGGCATGCAGTATTTCATTGAGTCTTTACCATCTGTCATTTTGCACATGTAACATCATGCTCAGTATTTGAAACCACAGTTGCATTTAAACTTCTTTCTTTGGAAAAAAAAAAAGCAACAGTATCTGTTTCCAAATAACATTTGAGTCAAGAAAGGTGAATCCTCAGCAGTAAATGAAGCCAAATTATTTCTTGGAACTCTGCAGAGCACCTCGAAGCAATGTCCCAAATTCAAGGTCTTCTTTCTACCACTTGCTCATTTTTTTCCTCATATTAGAACACAAGGAATCTTTTGCCCTCACTCAGCTACAACCTCCTTTTAAATCTCTCCTCTGTGCAACAAGGTTTACCTGACATTTATTTGTAAAGTTCTTTATCATGCAAGAGAAAGCACAAAAACTAGTGTAGAGGCCAATGTCATTTCGGCTGATGAATCCATTATTTCAGAGCTCTGGAGCTTCCAAGTGGTGACAAAGCCATGCTGCAGAGAATAATTTAAAATTGAAAAATGTTCACATACAAAAATGAATGAGGTTTGCACCTGAAACCTAATAAATCTGTTGGGCAAAAGAATAAATATTTAAAGGCATAGTATAGAAATACTCAGGACATAAAGCAAAGATAAGAGTGTGTACAGATACACATGACATCATGTCTGGCGTAAGATCTAACTAAAGGTTACTTTTCTTACACAAACTGACCTTTCCTTATATCCATGGAGACACTCTTGGGAAAAACTGCAGATAAGTTCTGAATGGAGCACCTATAGTTTGTGGGAAGCAAGAAAAAGGATGGTTCAAACAACATGATATTTTATAGACTGCTTCCAAAGAATACCTCTGGTATTTCCTAACCCTTAAATCAGTACAGCAAAGACCTTTTCCCTAACTTTGCAAAGAAGACATTCACCAATGTGAAATCTTTTTATATTTATATATGATTCAGTGGAAATTTTTGCTTTACCCCTTGGTTATGCCTCTGGTTCAGTGTCTCCCATTATATTAATTAAAGATTTAATTTCGTAAGCTTGCCGTCTCTTTTTTAATTTGTCTTAAGCTCTCTCTCGCTTTCTCTCTCTCTCTCTCTCTATATATATATATAAAGGATTAATAATAACAACATAATCAATTGCTATGCCATGCTTCAAGCACAGGAGAACAAGCTGAAGATGATGCTATGTTTTCTGACCTGTGAGTAAGAATATCATCTTACTCAAGAGCTGGATAGCTAGTGAATTTTATAGGATAAACTGAATCCCAGGAATTGTGTACAAACAGTGACTATTTATGTCCAAGACAAGCCTTCTACTGTAAATGGGAATGTAGCACCTCAACACAGGAGGTTGACTCCTTGCTTTCTCAAGATGGAAAGGCAAGAGTTGAAAGGCAGAGCAACCAAGAGCACTGACAGAGCTAGGAGTAAGAAAGATGTACAGAAATGAATGGCTATACAGAAATGTATGTCAGCACCTGACTGCAGACATACATCTGAAAGGTGGTATCTTTCTTGGGCCTGAAAGATCTAGAAATTATTTAATTCACTTGACTGGCAAATAATTACTGTGGAAAAAAAAGAATATTTTCAGAACACAAGCAACAGAGAATTCTGGCAATGTCTTGTTGTACAAAGAAAAGGTTATGCCCAAGGCCTAATTCTGCTGGTTGTCTAAACTAGTAACTACTTTTCCTACGTAAGAAAACTGTCTTCTTTCACCTTTCTCTCCTAAACTTTTAACAGCAAGTATTTAACAAAAATATTTCTTTTTACCCTCAGCCATATCAGGGACAACATTTGGTCATTAAAATGAAGGAGAGATGAAGTTCTTGCTGATCAGAGATGTTCTGCCTAGTGATGGTTTCCATGGCTTCCAAGGGAAATAGTTCTACATACCAGAAGATTGTTTTTTCATGGGCTAATTGCAACTTCCGGAAGAGTTTAGCAGTTCCTATAGCAGAGTTAGAGATGAAAACTTACCGCAGGCTTCCTCTGTTCTGAAGAAGGCCATTCTCCAAGTCTTCTACCCTGCCACACATATTTCAGTCATTAAGGGAACAGCGCCATTCATTTAGCTGCATGCATCAGCAAAGCAGTTCAAATATGTTACAATAGTGAATCATTGAAGACATCACCAAGGACAGACAACTGGCTCATCAGGAAACCTCCCATTTCTGCTTTTGATCTAACTCTTTCAATTATCACAAACACATGCAATCAAGAACATCTCAAGAAGGTGTGCAGTCACAAAGTAATTCTAAACACAGGACATTCAGCACGTTCAAATTAAGTGTACTTGATACTGTTTTTTAGATGTTTTCTTAGCATCAAAAAGTAGATGATGTTAAGGTAGGGAATCCACAAGGAATTATGTAATGTTTTTGAAGGACCATGCTGTTATTCTTTCCTGTCACTGACTTGTCACTATTTGGCCGAATCACTGAATGCTCTACTCACTGTAAATGGATATCTTTGATTTCATTCTAAAATATCTGAAATGGGAAATAGCCTGCTGAGAGCCCTGGAAGAGCTTTACAGAAAAGTAAATTTTCTTCAATAAAGACACCACACGTTATCCAGCATATGTCACGTCAGCTGGTGTATTGAAACAGGGAACCAGACCCAAGAGAGTTAGCTAAGAAATCCGGGTTTGGTGATAAGACACAAACATACAAAACTACCCATGATGTTCTGTTCTACTAACTGGACCAAAGCTTAGAAAGAACATGTAATAGGCCTAGAGGTAATAAATTGAGCTGCAGTAGGATCAGGTGGACATTTGAATAGAAGAAACAGGCCAGGAGCCAAGGCTTTTTCCAAGCTTCAGTGAGCGGGTCAAGAACAAT
>JAWWLV010000144.1:34402587-34442953 GCA_035041135.1 Platyrinchus mystaceus
GCTGCAAATAAATACCTTTGCTGCTCAAAAGATCAAAAGTCTCTGGGCAGTCTGTTATACCCGGTTTTTCGGATTCAGTATCAGATACTGTCCTTCAGTATTTTCAGCTCCTGAGATTGAAGCTAGTTGATTTGAAAATTTGACAGTGTTGGGACAGACAATAAACTTGACAATAGCTTGAAAAGCTTTTTACTCAGCAAAAATTTCTGTGGGCAGGACCAGTAATATTTTTTTCATTTTGTGTTTTAAACCTTGTATGTGATACTTAAAGATATCAAATAAGATGCTATCCCCACGGGCATTTACGTTGGCTTTGTCAGACTGAGTAATCAGGTCTTGTTGATTTTTGGAAGCTGTGTTGTCTCAGGAAAAAAATCCCCAGGTTTATCTTACAGTGACAGATGGTTTGGTAAATAAATGTGGCAACAGCTCTAGTGGTGTCATAGTCCTGGCAGCTGGTACTCCAGGGCACACTACACAGCAGTATTGAGTGAGTCAATGCACTGTTATACATCCATGTATCTATAATCACCTCTTCTTCGTTCTTTCTGAGCTGCTAAGAGAACAACTTGCCACAGCCCATTTCAAATGCCCACGGTTTGTGAAGTCTCCCCTGTAAGTGGAAAGTTTCCTTCTCCTCAGTGACACAGAACAGATGGAGCAGTGACTTACTGAAAAGGTTTCTTTTATAAACTTGGAGGAAAAGTAGAATACACAAGCACCTAGCTCTTTCCCTCTCTCCCCTAATACAATTATAATGACTCTTCAGGGTCTCTTTTCCCACACCTTGTAAATGCCTTTTTCAATCTCAATGCTGTGTCATTTCCTCAGATCAGCAGCTTATTTCTTGGGTGTGTCCAGACAATCAGGAAAACACAGGAAGTAGATAAAGAGAGGAAAATGGCAAGAAGTGATTCCCTAGCACTTCAGGTTTAGCAGAAAACGCTAAAAAATAAATGGTAAAAGCCTAAAGAAGACTGAATGTGTCAAAAGATGAGTTCAGGGATAAACAGATGGGTAATTACAATGAATTAATTACATGGAGTTGGAACACACCAAATAACAGAATAAGAGTTCTTCTTAATAATTTTCAAAGGTTCCTTTTAAATAGACTTTTCTTAATAGAATGTCTATAATGAAGAAAAAAGGGCTTTCTAGTCTAGTTTCTTAAAGCCAAATATGAAAGGACTGCTTTTAGAAAAGGTTTGTTTCTTCTCTTTTAAAATAGTAATAAAGGAGAAATTTCCCTTTTGAGGCTCATGACTTTATACCTTTGTATTTTTTACATATAAAATGGGACATGCTGTGCACACAGTTAGATAGCATAAACCAGTTGCCAAGACACCACATCCATGAATAAATATCGGCAATAATTCTAAAGGGAGTCTTCTTATAAATATTTTTCCAAATATACTGTGGAGGTGGTCTCTGTTGCTGTCACATTGAAAGGAGAGAAGGTGAGCAAAAAAGGATTTTCATAGAATAGGAGCTGAGCTGTGCAGCAGTAAAGTACTAGAGACCACAGAATGCTTTAAATATTTAAACAGTAGTCTCTCCAACCAACAGACCAGTTTTAAAACTGAATGGTTCCATTCTCATTCTCCCTTCCCCCTTCCTTCCCCCTCCTCTTCCTCTTTTCTTTTAAATATCATCTTTAATTTTTCTTTTAAGCTATAACCTCAGTGACCAATAGGCCAAAAGACTGCAAAGGCCCTTTTAAAATAGAAACTTACTACTGCACCACTCCACCACTGCATTTCCACTTGTTTTTCCAAAAACTGCCCCATGAGTCTAGATTCTTCACATGATAACAAGACAGAATAAGTTAACAAGACATTTGGATAATGCAAAAAAAAAAAAAAATCCTGAATTAGTAGCACTGTCTAAAAGCAGCTGTTTCTCTTTTACCCAGTACCACCTCTTACTTCAATTCCATTTTGTAATCCTGCACATCAATAAAGTGATTGAGGGGAGGGATTTTTATGTCAGCTTCCCTTACCTTTGCTTATGGAATACAAACAAAACTACTCTGAGCAACACATATGCTTCTTTAAGTGTCTTCTGCCTCCTTTTCTCATGATAGCTTTCTGCAAAGTGCACGCTTTGAGGAGATGGACTGGGTCATTTAAGGGGTGTTTTCTATCACTTCTAAACCAGGTTTTTCATTACATCTAGAAAAAATTGCCAGTTTTATGTAATGACACATTTCTTAGTATTGGACAAACTTCACCTAAGTTACCTATCAGCACTAATGAAGTCACGAAAAGAATAACTGCCCTCATTCCCATTTCATGTTCTTTTTATAATTAATCAAATCCATATTGCCATGAAGGATAAAAAGATAATCAGATATGGAACAGGCTGCTGTTTTCTGAACTGTCTTTATCCTCACCCTGTGTGCCTGAAGGAGAAATGGTTACCTGGTAATCTTTCTTGCAGCTGAAAGTGGTTAAAGTTCAAAGTATGCCTACTGCACCACCACAGAGAGAAATAGTTATCTTTGTTTATTGCCTTTCATCTTCCCACCAAAGTGTAAAATTTTACAAATGCTATAAAGAAAAATTGGATACACTAAGATTCACTTGAACCACTTTCTAAGGTGGATGTAGAATCCAAATGTACCATTGTTTGTGCGAAAATACAGGGAAATATCTCAGAAACTGAGTCTGTACGTCATATGTTCAAGTGATTTAGACATCCTTATTTTTTTTCAACAATCTACATTAACACAGGTTTGTCTCATTTTTGCTCAGATGAGATAAGCCTCTAAATGCACTCCAACTCAATGCTACATCTAATTAAACACCCAGCACTTCATATTTTTCCTCTAGTAGGTTCACAGGGACTAAACACATAACAAATAGGTGCCTGGTCTACCTCATACAGGTGCTGTTACCTCCGTTCCCCTTTTCTAGGCCCTGCTGCAAGATCACATTTTCTTTTCCCCCTCCAAACAAGCTTGTCTTCTCCTTTGCTCTTCTGGATACATAAATCACTGAGCTGAACCCATTTTAAATTGCAGGAAAGCATTTACAACACATGAAATGGAGAGAGATATGGGTTCTGTCTGAAATGAGACATTGGTTAAACTAATCTATTGCTCACCTCACAGGAACTGCATATCTTGGTTAAAGAAATGACAGATACTTCTGCAATCACTTTCATTCAAACATACCAGAGAAACGGGAAATATCTTACCATATTTACAACTTATTTCTTCATGTAGGAGATCATAAGGTAAAATATGCAGAGAGATGGCCTATATGACTTGTTGATAAACTGCAATTGAAAATGTATTTGCTAATTTTATTCCTCAAGCTAGTTTGCCAAATACTGCCTGATAGGATGCTGAATGTCATCTTTGTTTACAGCTGTTAAATGGTATCATAGAATCATGGAATGGTTTGGGTTGGAAGGCACCTTGAAGATCATCTAGTTCTAACACCCCTGCCACAGGCAGGGACACCTTCCACCACAGCAGGTTGCTCAAAGTCCCATCCAACATGGCCTTGACAACTTCCAGGGATAGGGCATCTACAACTTCTCTTGGCAACAAGTTTCAGTGCCTCACCAGGCTCGCAGTAAAGAATTTCTTCCTAATATCCAATCTAAACCTACTGTCTTTCAGTTTAAAGCCATTCCTCCTTGTCCTGTCACATGTATATAGAAATATGTTAAATGATGCACTGAAGGCTTTCATAATTTTATGCTTCAAATTACTGCCATTGCTATAGGAATTAATTTGGTGGTGAACAGGGCTGGCTCAGAACACTGCCACTGTAGTATGTCTGGATGAAAAGGTCTGTTGTTCCTCAGCCCTCCTGCTCTCTCAACAGCACTGAGCTGTAAGTACTGAATTTATAATGGCACCTTCCAAAGCATTCAGATTACAATAGAACAGATTTTCCCAAAAGGAGTTTTAATAAAGGACTATAAATACCCCATCCCAGCCTCTTTAAGTGCTATTATTTAATCTAGGAATATTTCCCCCCCAAAAAGATTTGCTAGCTTTAATAAGCCATTCATTCATATTGTCATTTGTTATCTTAAAAGTTAAGTAAATAAGGAATGGAAAGTGGGGAAGGACATTTTTGCCATTCGTCATTTCATAAACTAAGGGTCATAAAAGGGCTCTGAAAACTCCAGGCTCTTTCTTTCCTCAAAAAATAAAGTGTTTCATCCTCACAGAGTCATGTTTTGGTTTTGTTTTTTTTTTTTTTTTCACAGAGAACAGTGAGGAAAATTCTGCTGCAGAGAAAAGATACAGTTTAAATGCAAGTATTGGCAGGTGAAAAGGTGGAGCTTTTACGTTCCTGTTTGTTAGTCTTAGAAAAGAAATGGAATTACTATCTGAGAAGGATCACAGCAGTGTATTGCACCTTTAACACTTAGCAGAGCCATGAATATAGTGACAGGAGAGAGCAACTTCTTTCTTCATAAAAACTCTAACTTGCTCTGACAAAGATCATGACAGATTAGGGGCTGGAATGAGACTGAAAAAAGCAAACCTGCTATACATGTTGTTTTATTTTTTTGTTTTGTAACATTCAACACTAAAGAATGCCTTCCTTTTGTTGTATGCAGATGACAGAGAGTTTCTCAGAAAGTTTTCTTCTGACTAAATATCTGAAATAAATAGAAAATAATGTCATGCCATTACGCAAAGTCATTCAAGGCAACAGCATCACACTTCAAAAACCTTTTAGAGTGTTCACTTTCATCTATACTACATGAAAACAAAATCAATTCTGCTTAAAAATAACATAAGCGATCTAGTAATTGAAGCAATCTTTTCAATACCGCTTGTGCAGTGACAGGAGACAATGCAAAATATTTTTTATTTTCTAGAAAAATGGCTCAGAGGCAAAGTGAGTATAGCCCTTTGAGACCTGCAATAACCTACAACGAGGGCAATAGCCATCAAACAGAAAATATAACAGATGGCAGCATGGTTGCCTTACTCTCAGATACAGGTTACTGAACAGATGCCTTTAGGCCCTAATATTAGATTTTTTTTTCCCCTTTCTTCTAGACCATGGCATAGCTTTGTACAGGTGCCATTTATAAAACAAATACAAAACACCATAAGGAAATGAATAAAGTTTCAAATGGCAAAATGTCAACAGAAATACAAATTTACAGAGGATAATGTGATTATCAATGTTGCTGGTATACACTGAAACATAACCTTACCCTTTACAGTACAGTGTATCTATCACACATTATTTTGAGCTATGTTACCACAGTTCAAAAGCATACACACATCAAATCTGTTAAAAAGCCCCCATTTCTTTGCCAGAAAGGTCAACCACCCAATAGGCTAAAAGTCACCTCTCTTGCTTACCAGCTTTAAACACTCAAAAAAACCAAGACAAGAATAGGGGAAAAAATTGTCATACACAGCTGGCAGGAAGATTTCTACAAATATCTGAAAAGCTGAAGCATGCAGAGATACAGATCACTCACTGGTAAAACATAACAGCAAGAAAGATTATTTCTAATTCCACTACAGAATTTACAACTTGACCAAGTCAAAATTTATCTTCTAAATATATTAATGTGCTTATGCAGATAAACCTCCTAACATGGATTCAGTCATGATGGATTGGTGTAATACATTACACGACCTCTAAGGATATATGAGGTTTTTAAGGTCCTGAGTCTTTTCTCCAGGTGACAGAACACCTTTTGTCTTCAATAAGACCTGAATGTCATCTTACATATGCACACAAAAATACACTTGAGTGCAGATACTCAGTTTGTTTTTTTTTCCCTAAAAACTGTGCCAAGAAAATAGAAGAATCCTTTAGACATTACTGTAGTCTCTCACAATAGGATATTTCAGGGCATTTTAATGAATGTTTCTAAGCTAGAACTGTATTTGTTTTACTAAAACTGCATTCCTTAACCAAGGAAGAAAAATGTTTAACTAAGAAACTGGCTTCCTTGTTTAAAAACAAAGGCACATTGTTTGCAGCAAAGAAACATTCAGATGGAAAGTATAGTGACAAGCGGACATTACTGTCACTTCCACCATTCTACGAAAGCAAAGGAAAGAAAACAGTATTTTTAACAGTCTAACCTGTAAAACTGGAGGCAAAACAGGAGGATAATGGCACACCTGAAAACAGATATTGTGTGTCAGAGTACTTGCTGTAGCTTACACTGCTTTGCCAGAAATGTGGTCAGAAACACCACAGGGAACCTCTCCTAAGTGTCACAGAAATTTTGACATGATACATTTTCCTAGGGAAAGTAGGATAACCTTTAGCTGAGGATGAATAGAGATGGTTTGCTTTCATTTTATTATGAACATGTTATGACCTTATATATTCTCTTTTCTCTGCCTCAATTCTCCATCAGCATTGTCGCTACTCTCCAACATTTTATGAAATGGTTGGGCAGTGTGGCATTGAAGATCAGAGGAAATGCAAAAGAAAGGCAAATCTCAAAGGCTATCTGCAAAAATCATAAGTGCTCCTGAGGAAATACAGTAAACTAGTGTTAGTGAAATTCTGTTAGCAACAGACCACAATAATTTAGTTTAAGAATTGGTGAAAATAGAAGAATTTTCTACTCTGTAGTGCTGTAGTCAGTTCTTTATCATGCTTGAGTCACCAATACACTAGCTACTAATCAGAAGAAAATTTATTTCCCTGGTTGCCAATTATGGACACATCACCATCATGAATATATTATGGAAAAGAACTATAGAAGAAACCCCATCCAACCTATTCTACAGGAAGTCTGTTAAGTAGCTACAGAGTATGTTTTCTTTTTCCTTTTCTCTTTCAACGTCTTGAAGTATTTCCTTTACATAGTAAACAGACTGACATTAGCAGACTGACTTGGCAATAGATTTTCACTTAAGTCTTTTACCCGATATATTCATATCTTATTCATAAACTAATTATTATAAGTTTTATAATATTAAAAGTTTTTATATAACTTATATCTTAATATATATATAATTATATAATATATAATAATTATATATTAATCTATATTTATAGAATCATAAACTTATTCCATGATAGAGACATGGACACTAAATGCAAATGTCAAAAAAAAAAATAGTTTTTTTAATTTTAGTCTGAAGATGCAAAAGTCCCACTCACAGTAGCCAAAAGAAATAAGGGTGCCTCAGCCATATGAGTAGCAAGAACACCGTGCTTCATTTCCAGGCATTTAAATACAAGACAAACATTAAGTAAGTGGAAGAGAATTAAGTAAGAGTGAGAAGGACAAAACCGGAAATCAACTGGCACCCAGATTACCAAATCTGGACTTGGAAATACTCTCAATATGTACAATATGATATTGTAAATATTTGAAAAGTATAAATCCCAAGGGGTTGCAGGAGACATAGTGGTATGAACTCCCTTGTAAAGGGAGTTGAGTTTATCATGCAGGCAGATTTACTTTGGATGAGTAAATCCATAACCAGATTGTTCATATTTCAGGCATTGAAAGCACAACTATTTCTTGCCATTTTTGAGTACTAAATATTCCAAGAAATGAGAACCTCCTGAGTCCCCTTTCTATTTACACCTGTATGCAAAAGGTTAAAAATTTGAAACTAACTCAGGAAACATCTTGACATCCAGACACTATCCTGCCTTGAGCCAACAACATAAGTAATATTCAGGGCCTATTCTCAAATGACTAAGTTCCATGGCTGGCAATATAACCCACCACCAATTACATGGCTCACCTAGTTGAAGAAAGGTAGACCAACTATGGTAGAGAAGGGCAGCAGCTGACTTCAGCCTCCATGGACAATTGATTCTACATCTAAAAGATGATAAGAGGCATATTATTAAATGCAACACAAATTTAAGATGCTTACAAATTATTTTCTTCCTTCTCTCCCCATCACTTCTTACTCAAAGCATGTACTATACTGTAGATAGCAAATAAATTTAGGGTGTGCATGTGAACATCTGGCTAAAATGATTGTCTTTTTCTGTTTATGTTTACTGTTTCAGTGCTCTGCTTCTAAGGAAAACAGTCGTCTTCTGAATCCACTTCAGCTTTTCAGAGTTAACTGCCTTTTCCCCATATGTTCATTATTCTGTGCTCCACAGGTTTTAGTTTGTTTCTCTGGATTTAGGTTTCTTGACTTTGTTTCTTCATTACTTGCACGCAGAAAGTCACACTGTTAGTAGTCAGCCCTTTCCATAACTAGTGTATTGGCTGTATTATTTTGAAACCCATAATGTGAATAATAAATATTTTAGAAAATCCACGTACTGAACAGATCTTTTAAAAACAATATTAAACTAGGATTCTAAGCACACAGATTTTCTGTTCCTCCCTTCTTTCTTGTCTCCCCTCCTTCATATGGATGCTTTTATACCTAACGGCAGGTAAGAAAAGAGCAGTAAGCAAATACGCCTCATTATTCTGTACCAACTCTGCCTTCGCTTATTCAGATGCAGTAAAAAAATGCCTGCTGATATCAAACAATAATCTTTATCAGTCACACAATTCCTGACATTCCCCTCCACAGAAATCAACATTTGACTGACCTGCCTATAGTCAGGTTACAACATCCTTCTGAAATATTTGTCAAAACTTCTTTCTTTTAGTAAGATGTTATTAGTTGTCTAAAGTTTACAGGTCTGTTTTCTTGAACTTCTGCAAACGATTTATTATTAACTCATATAGATCCTGCTACAATTCTTTTACCATGGAGTCTTTAAAAAATATATACTTTGTCTCTCAGGGTTCAAGGAAAACAAAATATTTAGTACCTTTTAGCTAGATGTCCTTCTCTGTGTCTTTGTTTCCATGTGAAACAGAGTTACTGCTTTGGATTTTTTTTTTATGCCTGCTACATTATAAAAAAGAAAAGGTACGAGAAGGTGAGTTGTCTGAAGGTTAGTTCAAAAGCCTTATGGCAACTTCAGAGAAAAACCTTTCTGCTGAATTTACACCCCGTATAACCTCATGGATCATCTTCACTGATTTTTCTAAAGCGGCATCCATGCTGCTGAGAGAAAAAAAAACCCAACAAAATAGTAATAAATTTTGTGGTTTTATAAGTTCCATCATTGAAACAAGTTTCAGGCCAGCAGATGTATTAATGTGAAAGAGCAGAGTTTTGCTCATTAACTTCAGTGGTTTAAGTTAGAATAAGCTTTGACCCTAGAGCATTATCCTCTAATCTTTAGGTGAAAGCAGGAAAAACTACTTATGATATACCAGAACACAGAAACAGATGTCACCTGCCGACCACAAGTCTTTGATATGCCAAAAAAAAGGAGAGCCTTCCAGAAATCCCTAATAATTCTCACTTTTGAGCACATCTCTGACTTTCAAAATGTCCACTTACTTGCACGAGCCCAAATATATAATAATCTCTTTTTCATTCTGGGTTCAATGCAAACTCTAACCTGTTGCAATTCAGACTGCACACAGATAAATCATTTTCTGTGGTGAAGGATTTTTCAAACTGATCCTATTTAAGAAGTGTTATTGAACTTCAGAAGAAGAATAATGTACCTTTGGCATGAATAACCTCAACGAACACCCTATTCTGTTGTCACTACTGTTGATTCTTTACAGCTTGTGTGCTTGTGCTAGCAAATATAAAAAAAATATTAACCAAAGAAAAAGCATGCTCCTTCTTCAGACACTCTCTCACATAAAATCCCTTTTTGTGTGTCTTTCTTTCAGCTGAGATCTCATCTTGGGAAGATAGGCGGGGAATGAATACCAACACAGTCCAGTAACTATTATAAATAGTTCACCTATGTTTAGGGAAAAAAATACAAACTTCCTGTGCACACAGACACTTTAGAAACTATTTTGAGGCGCTTTATCAGACAATAGAATAATGTAAACAAGAGATGAAGCGGATCTATGTTCAGACCTGGCGTACTTCTTGAGAACATCCTCGTTGCCCTCAGTTAGTAATCTGTGCCCAAAGACAAGGACTGTCCTGGTGCATAAAAGCAGAACTTCCTTTTTTCGGTGAATGCATATAGCAATAAGTACTTTAACGTTAGGAAACCTGCAGCTGCCATAGCTACCAAATTCAGAGAAACAGTCTTTCAGTCAAGTATAGATTTTATTTCCTGATTACACTCAAAATTACATGTGAAAAATCATTGATGAACTTTACTGACTTGTCTCAAAAACAAAAAAATTGAAAGATGTACCCGGGCTTCGATAACAATCTACCTTTCTTCTTCCCATATAAACCCAAAAGTCTGTGGCATATTAAAACATTACCAATCCAGAAGCAGCAGCAGAAATCCTCTGCTGTGTACAGGCTCGGCATAGGTAAGACTGTTCTGACTTGGCCCAAGGGTAAGAGTCGCTGTTATCTGGTTTTGCCATCGGTATTTTAGAAGCAGCATGTTTGTCCCCATCCTGTGGCATGCTTATAAGAAGGCTCATTAACACCGTTTAGCAAGAGCTTGTCGAGAAGAACACCCTGTAATTTAATCACCAGCCACAGAAATACAGACCAGGCTTGAAGGGTTCATGCATCTTTTATGTCATGGATAGATTTTAATCTATAAGGTAATATGACAGTGACAAAACAGACATCCACCGTCTTGATGTTTTTCTGCACTTTTCAAGTAAGACTATAAGCTGGTAAAAAAAATTTGCTAGAGGTTCTGTTTTCATCATTCACCCCTCAGTTGGCATCTATCATAGGTCACAATCTTAATGGCAGCCTGACAATTACTTTGATGGTTCAGTTCTCTACAATACAGTTTTACAGAATTTGGGTCAGAAATACAGTAACCTCTAATGGCAGAGACCATAAAACACTAGGGTTTAGTTTGACATACCTGTGATATTCATCCATGTTTTTCCTTTAGGCCTCCCAGGTAGGCACTGCTCACATATGCTCCAGGAAAAAGTAAAATTTCAGCCAAACCAAAGACCTTCAGGATCAAGGCCATCAATAGTAAGTGATTCTTATAAGTAACAAATCAGTGACTTAAAATATAGATTCAGGGGAAACAGTTTTAAATACTAGAATAGAACTCGCTTCGCAAAATTCATTTTTATCCCCGTCAACTCCCTTCAGATAGATGTCATCATTCCCGTTACTAAAAGGATCCATACATTATTCCTACCACCAGCTCTGACAATTCTGCTGAGAACTACTTTTCCCAGTACATCATTATAAGTCTGCCTTTAAATGACTTATAAGTATCTAAGCCTGAAATATGCTAGAATGGCAGTTAAGGAAGTTCAGAGGAAGAGAAAAAGGTGCTAAGCCTGTCAAGCTGAGACAGCAGAGTGTTATGAATGCAGCTACCTAGCAAGTCAGTCACAGGAGAAAGTTAGGCAAAAAGCAGCACTCTTCCTGAACTCCACAGTAAATCTGTGTGGAGTATTGACTTTCCACTAGGAAAAAAAGTTTAGGAACTTTTTACTGAGACCAATTGAGAAATTGAGAAATTATTACATGGTAAGCCCAAAAATGTCAAGGTTGGGTAATTATTTTGAAAAAACTTCCAGCAAAATTGTCCCTACACCTTTATAAATTTGCTGAAATAGCACAAAATTTAAAGCTGCACAGTAACTCCACTTTGAAAACTACATGAGAAGCTAGGGTTTCAGGTTCATGAAAATATTCAGTACCAAAGTTTGCACATGAATAAATGAATAAGAATGCATAAAACATCCAGGATTTTTTTTTTGTTCAGAACGTGTGTATCTGAATACACAATATCTTTCACATAATACATTACTTCTGAGAGGAAAGAGAGTAGGGTAACTAATGATAATTTTTTATTGGGGGCTTATTACCTGTTTGTCCCGTTTCTGGCCAGGGCAGTGTTAATTTTTTTCATTAGCCAGGAGGAGACAGTAAATTGTTCTTATCTCAATCTGTGATCTTTGCCTTTTGTGCCTCCAGTAGGAGAGGGGAAGGGGAGGTGGTTTTTTTTAGTGGGAGTACTAAATTGGAGAATACCATTCCTAAACCATGACACTGTTGTTTCATGTTAATTTAGTGTAAATAAATGATCACAGAAATCTTGTTCCAAGCAATCTCTTGCTGCTAGCATCAGTAAACATTTCAAAATCCTCATGACTATAGACAATACAAAATCCTTTTACCCTGATGGTGGTTTTTCCAGATAAACACATTTATACATGACAATATTTGTGGAAAACAATCCTCAGACAATAGATTTAATCTCTTAAGTCTCCTTGGGCTTCAAACTTCATTCAATACAAAACAGTTGGAGGAAGGGCCAGTCAACATGCTGAGGGGAAATTGCCGAGCTCCCCAGCAAGTGAATGTCTGGTAGATGTTCAGAGACAATCCATTTCACATCTCCCATAGTCACTAAAGTCAGTAAATCAATCTCAAGAGTTCAGCTATGCGTTGTTGGACTTACTGAGGCTTTCTTCTGTGTTTTTTTTTTAAAAGTGAAAACAAAACTGGTCAGGACCACCCACTGCAGTACCCACACCTGCTTCAGGTTGTAAGGAGAAAGAAAAGTACAAATCTGATTTTTTTTAGAAAGAGAGTGGCTAAGGAGATTTTGCTTTCCTAATGGTTTTCATCTAGAGCTAGAAATGCACAAATAGGAAAACATGTCTGGCTTGTTACTATAACAGCACAATGCTAGCAGTTCTTTGTGGTAAAGTTCTCATTCAATACACCCTGACTCTAAAATCCTAAGTGGCAATACATTGCTCTCCCACCTTTCTACAGAATTAAACATGATAAAATCAAGAATTAGACCCTTTCAAAATTTTCAAATCAAAGTGCTTTAAATGGGAGATGAATTAGACCATCTGGCTTAGGGAATTTAAATGACTTCCCACTTGCATTTGGTATTTAACTATAATTAGACCAATCTATCTGAAATAGTTACTAGACAAACAAAAATACCATTATACCCTTGTCCTGTATTTCTGTCCTTGCATCACTGTGCAGTCCTCAAAGAACAGATCTGTTGTTCCCTTGCCATCCACAGCATATTTTCACAAGCACAAGTTGTAAGTCTGGAATGAAAAATACTTTCTAAACCTGCTATTGGCTCCAAAGAGGAGAAGGATCAAAGTTCCCATTCAATGCAACTCCATCACCCTGCAGCAGAGCAGAAAGGGGGATAAAAAGACACTGAACCCTCTAAGGTGTCGACAGCTGAGAATGACTGTAGTGTTGATCTATAGCTGAAGGGACACATGCTGCCCATGGACTCCAGAAGTGCTAGGAGATACCAAATGTAGATCACACATGTTAAGGCCCATTTTTAATTTGATTTTACAGCAAAAACCACCTTGTCATGGCAAGAATGAATATAAATCCCCCCGTAATGGATATTCATGGCTTCTCTGTGTATATATATATATATACACACACACACACATATATATATTTTAGACAACTTATAGACTCATTTGACAGTCAGTTCATTACAGGGCATTTCCAAATTAACAGAGAAAAGAGTGATTTTTTTTAAAGCTTTTTTTCAGGCCTCTTCACATATTTTTTACAGCAATTCAGGTGTAAAAATGTGAGAACTTGCTAATTATTATGTGTTTAGGGGATTAGTTGGACTTCTTTTTCTTACATTTGACAGGCAAATCAGCTCTGTGAGGCTGTGATAAAATGTTCCTCTGTGTGTTGTCATTAATTTGTCTTTTTTTTTTTTTGACTGCAAAGCAAGTGTAAGTTTCTTAGACCCATTAAGGGCTTTTTTTTCAGAATGGTAGAAGAATTTAGGAATTTGTTCTCCTACCAGTCCAATGATAACTCATAAAGCTACTATGGGGAAGACTGAGGTTTCAAGATTGGCATTAAAAACATCTAAGTTGAAGGAACATGACCTTAGAGCAAACATGACCTGCAGCACTGACATTATAGGGAATTTATTCAATACATCCTGCAATATTTAGGCAATAAGGCAAGACTAACTTTTCCTCAGGACAGATTTTTTTGTTCTTTCTCAGCCAAAAATACTATTTACCAGATGATGAGAAATTACTTGCAAATTGTGTAAAGGCTTCTGCATTTTGCTTCTGAATCACAAAAATTTGCAGAGAATAGGCAAAATGTTTGGCATCACATCAATCATCCTTTTCCACGGAAATAATACAAAAAGAGTTTCTTCTTTTATCCTTTAGCTGCCAAATCACACTGTAACTACTCACTTTATCAGAGATTTTGCAGCATGCTGTCAGTCCATTCCACTCCCTGCTGTCGCTAGAAAACATGTTTTTTTCTGAGTGTGAAGTTACTGAAATCCTGACTTTTTATTGCTTAGCCACGATAACCTTTCTTTCCAGATAGCTAACATACAATAAATATTTAAGGTACCTAATACAGACAAACAGCAGAAAAAAAAATAGTTCAAAGATTTCTCTAGAGCTTTCATTTGTACTGGCTAAAAAACTGCTATTGAGAGTCCTGGTGTCAAAGAAATGTGGAGAGGATTGCTCTCTCCTGTCCCTGGGCTTCCTAGTGACATTTGCTTCAATATTTCTGGGTGAAATCCAAATTACTTTTGCAAGTAGTCCAATGAACCTATGGCCATCTGTTCCTGAATGGTGAAATAAAATGAAGCTTTTAATCCCAGATTTATTTTAAGGTAAGACCGGTAGTGAAATAAATCAAGTAGCAGGAGAAATAAACTGATTACTAAAGCCATTAGCAGACAGGATGCGTAGATACAAAACATAATGACATGGAAAACTTTGCAGTAACTTTCACAAATATGGAAATGGTAAAAACCCACAATTTTTTTTCTGAAAGAAGAAAAAGCCAGATCAACAAGAAGTATCAAAATAGTGGCAATCACGATTTAGTATAAAGTTTTGTTGGGCAGCAGTGATGCGAGGCCTGTAGTAATCCTTGACAAGTACAACAGTTTGCCTGTATTCCTGAGTTAAATAAAAACAAATGGCATGTGTTATACAGAACAGTTCTACTTTTGGGAGAGGAAAGTCTTGTGAGTTTGAGAGATCTGATACCCAGAGGTTGGCATGAATAAACTTCTTTCTGTAATTCTCATCTTCCTCCTGCATCCCCTGTCTCCACCAGCACCCCTCTGCCCCTCCAATTAAAAGAATAAATAAATTATTATCGGAATTCACCAAGGGCCAGCAGAAACTCACATCAAATAGGAACATGTGGCTGGTTTACATATAAAACAGTTGGTTACTCTGATTTGTATCACAGCAAAACATGGATGGCTCAGAAAGATCCTGGCTTCATTTCAGTAAGAGGTACGTAAATAATAGGAGCTCTAAATAATCCATGCTGTTTTCTAGCACTCTCTAACAGGAAATAGATGAGGAAGAACAGATGAACAGTGAACAGAAAATGGTTTTCTTATTTCCATTTCACAGAATCACAGAGTGACTGAGGCTGGAAGGGACCTCTGGACATCATCTTGTCCAACCTTCTGTTCAAACAGGACCATCTTGAACAGGTTACCCAGGGCCATGTCCAGCTGGCTTTTGAATGCCTCCAAGGATGGAGATTCTCCCATTCCTCTGGGTTCATTTCAGAGCTATGTTCACCAGACAAATTTTGAAGCTCACTTTAAAATAATGCAAAAAAACCAAAAATTGTGGGGTTTTTAATTCCTAATGAAAACTAAGCCTAAATTTTTTCCCAAATAATTTTGCTGTGCTTTTTAATTTGCCTTTAGGGCATTTGCTGATGGTCAAGATTTTAATAAGATTACTGGTCTATATGATCAGGAGCAGAACTCAAATACAAATAGAATACTGATAGGTTTATCTAAGTTATTGCACAGCACACATTTAATATTTAATATACTAACACTTATGCAGCATTTTATACATTTTAAAAGCAAAATGGGCAATTATATAACTATTTAATTTTACCAAAATCTGGAATGTATGCTACATAATAAAAACTTTAATTACTGCAGTTATTACTTTTTATTTCATTCTTTGCTTAGAAACAAGGCCTTCCTGTTTGTGTACTGCAATAGGAAATTTATGATCACTCTTTTCTAAGGAAAAGAAGTCAAAATTTATCTTCTGTGTAGCAAACACAGGCATGTAATATTCTGTTTGTTCTGTCATCTAGTGTTTGTCCGAAAGTAGTGACTACCACAGCCTTTCTGGAATCAACTTTCCATAGAATTAATCCCATTTTGAAGCAGTAACCATGGAAATAGCCTTGTCTACTGAAAATTTTCATTAGACACCGCCTTCACAAATAGCATTAATCATAACCCTAGTTCTAACCTTGCAATATCAAATAAAATTAAAATCTTTTAATTACATTGAAAAGTTTTAGACTTTACTTTCAAAAATGAAGATGATAAATTTTGGTGTCCCAGAGGTAGCACAATCAAAATACCTAAATCTGCAAAGTGCAGGAAGACACTTAGTGACACTTTTGTGGAATGACACTTCAGAAACATTTCTATATATCTACACTGCAAATCAATATTACTGATTATCAGGACTATTGATAAAGAACAAATACCAAGAACAAACTCATGTAAGTCATGTATAACACCTTTGGTCACTCCACTCCAAGCTAACAAGCAAACGTGAATAAGGGACGACATATGATCAGGGAAAAAAAACCAAAAAAAACCAAAAACCATGTTTAAAGGAAATTTAAAAATTATTTTATAGGTAGAGTCCTGTATCAAACAACTTCCTAAAAATTCATGCAAAAGAGCACATATGAAGGCAATATCAATGTTTCTTCTCTTCCATGCATTTACATCCACATTTGGTCTTAAAAATGACTCCCCAAAGAAAATAAGCAGTCCAAAAGGGCTAAATAAAACCAATTAACTCTTAAAAACTATAGGGAAGGATCTGCTTCCTTTCTCTGCAAGGTCCCTGTGGGGACATAAACAGGATTTGACACTAGCTGAATTTGGCCTTGTCTCTAGGTAACACACAGTGCACACTGAGGAAATGTACTTAATATGAAATGGGCAAGTGCCAAATGAGAAAATTCTAAGGTTCGACTCTGAGAAGTAAAGAACTTTGGCAGCTATTAGAAGAGTTTAGGTCTGGAAAAAGTATGAGAAGCTTTCCAGTTAAGATTTGCAGTGTTTCCTAGTGTTAGCAAGGCTAACAATAAATTCAAGTTAGTTATAACATTGCCAGCACAGTCACTATGGCTTTACACTAAATTGAGGGATCTGGCAGATGGTGGCAAATGCAGTTTTAAACTGAAGTAAGTACGAGATACAGTTTTGTACGTATATATTTTGCCCGGGGCGGGGGGGGGGAGGCGGTGTGCAGAAACAAAAGCACAAAAAGTTTCACCTGAATATGAGGAAAAGCTTCTTTACTGTGTGGGTGATCATGCACTGGAACAGATTGCCCAGAGAAGTTATGGAATCTCCCTCACCGGATATTTTCCGGAACCGTCTGGATGCAATCCCGTGCCATGTGCTTTAGGATGACCCTGCTTGAACAGGGAGGTTGGACCAGATGACCCACTGTGGCCCCTTCCAACCTTACCCATTCTGGGATTCTGTGTAATTCTGTTACACAGAATATCAATTCCAGCCAATAGGTCATGCAGTATTTTTTTCCCCGAGGATCCAGATGTGGCTTTCCCAGTCCTTATATTTAATGAGTAAAAGGAAAGGGCAATAAGCCCCCAGGAGCTCTTGCCTACCACTAAGTTTCCCTTTGAAGAATTTACAATGAATGTCAACAATGGCAAGACATATGGCCTGATGATTTGGACTTTTACAAAGCACTTTACAAATTTGCACTAGATAAGGCTTCTTTCAAGGAACAAGCCAAAGAAACAAGTGTGAGAGCAAAGAAAAGGTAGTGTAAGAGCAAAAATAGTAGTTTGATCTTTTCTGAGTAAATTGCTAATTCCCAAAGAGTATGAAGTTGGCCATCTGCTGCTGCACAAATCATATGTGAAGGGTCTTCTGCTGAAAGAGATTTGTTAAGCATATGAAATACTAAGACCAAGAGCAACCTTGGAGACTCCTGACTGCTGTAGTAGTTCTTAGAAGAGCAGAATTATTTAGTGACAAAATAGATAAAATGAAGGTGTAGAATAGATCCAGATGCATGGAGAATTGATTTTTTTCAGCAGATTAGCTATTAGATGTGATGATTTTTCAATAGATAATTGCCAAAGAGACTAGAATAACAATGATCAGCCTCTTCACAATGAAAGTCTTGCCACTGAATTCACATTTAAAAAACGAGAACAAAACATTACAGGTTAGTAAAGTAAGAAGATATACTAATGAAAATCATACCTGCTTTCTTTGTAGTCAAGACCAATTCTTCAGAGCATGTGCTGATCGTTTCATGAGCCTGCTAAGAAGATGCCACTTGAAGGATGAGTCGTAGGACAGGAAGGATGCATAAAACAAGTTCTGTTTTGGTTCTTTCCAACAGTTTCAATAACAAAAGTCAGGATCTGCTATATGCTTTCATAGTTCAAAAAAGACTGGAAGTCAATTCCTGGAACAAGACACCTGAGAAATGCCTAGAAGCACAGCTATAGGAATTAATAGGAAAAAAAAGGTCAGTCTTATAGTTGTAATTAATGGCTGTTGGAGGTTTTTTTGTGTGTGTATAATCCATGTGTTGACTTTCTGAATTTATTTTAGGGAAGAAATGACAGTACCTTTTCTGAAAACAGTATCTGGTCTGGTAAGATTCAGAGAGAAGGGCTCAGATTACCACTACAAATAGACTATACACTGAAGAACACATTACTGTACTGGACAAACAGAAACAGCAGCTATTAATCTGACCATTAATCATTTACATTTGTTTTGCTTTTTGGTTTTTGCCAGGTAGCGTCTGCTAGATAGAACTGCTTAGGCATAATGCCTTTTACTAAATCACAGCTATTATGGTCTTCTACAGGGTAAAGGCAAAGCTAAGTGGATATCAGTACCTTTGGTTCAATGTTTTTGTATTCTTATACTGAGTTGATGATTATCTTCTGTGGCATATGAAATTAGTCCTACAGATCTCAAGGGAATGGAAGAAATGATAGTGTAGCATATTAACACACAAACACTTAATAATTCACATGTTGGGAGCTATGCATTGCAATCACTGTCTTAAGAGGGAGAGTGACTGGAATTTCTTCCCATGAGAAAAATGCAGCTTTTGCAATTCACAGGTGTTTGAGCAGGTATAATCCCAGACGTATGGGATAAAATGTTGGCTACAGACTGATACAAAGATCACAAAACTAACAGAGCCTTTAGATAAAGCAAGGTGGAGGAAGAGCAGTGTGGGGCTTTCTCACCCTATTTTCCATAATTCCCCCTTGGTAGTTTACTATTTTAACAATAGCTGGACTAAGCACACTTTAAAAGTGAAGAATTAAAATTAGAAATTAACCTCATGAGCACAGTATTTATCTCTTTTTGAGACAGATAAAATGGTAGGGAAAAGCAGCTAGCTATTCTGGGCTTATAGTCCAGCCAGGAGAAATGGAAAATTGACACACCTGAAAGAGCGAAAGTCTTTTATGAAGTACAGAGCTTAGAGAGGCCACTGCTGTGGGACTATCCAGTTTGCACAACCTTTTTTGCTATGCAAAAAAAGAAAAATCTTTCCCTTTCTTCCATCACGCTCGGCATCAGCAGAGCACTACCATAAGGCCCTCAGGCACATGCAATTTCCCTTCAGCAAATACTCAGTCTGGGGTACAGCTGAACCCTCTGCGTTCAGATCTCAGCAAAACCACATCAGCTGCACAGGGGCAGGGTAGGTAGTACAGGGATGAGCTGAGCCTGGCAGGAGAGGCTTCCAAAACCCTGCGCTGCTCATGACATTCCCTCTGTTGTGTCAAAGGAGATGGGGGCTGCTTGGCAAGGTTCCTGTCTGCATGTAGAAAGAAACATACACCTGTACCTAGACCTATACCTGTACCTAGACCTATACCTGTACAGCATCAAATAATAGGAATGTTGTGCAATTTTATTCCTGCTCTTGAAGAGTATTAGGCCCTTTCTCCATATTGTTATGTAATGGTGTTCAAGAAGCAGTGGAGTGGGAGAAAATTTAAAACAAACTGACCTCTAATTAATAGTAACAGACATATTATGGATTTGAAAGGGTAAAAAAAGAGAGCTAGTGGTGAAAGTCAGATCTATGAATCATAAGAGTGAATTGTAAATACTCATTACCTGTTTGACCTTAAGACATGCCTTGTGTCAGCACTGACATTTTTTGCCTTTACAAAACTGATACAGGAAAGGTACTTAGATGGCAGTGCTTTTTCTGCCAGTATTGCTGATTCAAATGAAAGTTACTATGCAGAGAGATAAAACAGTAATGCCATTGCTATTACATAAAAATCAAGCCATTTTAGTGGACAAGATATACAACTGTTGGTGGCGTTACTCCACTCTTACATCAGAATCTAAGTAAATTACCATTTATATAAACAACAACTGGACAATTCCCTGGACTGAGTCAAGCAAGCATTTGTAATGGATGTACTAGATTACACCTGGACAAACATGTGCTATAAAGCTACTTCTGAAGAACTATTTAATGTGTCAGTAACATGTCCCCAGCTTCTGGGCTGGTCAATGGTGCAATTCCTACAGATGCATTGTGCCTCGATGCCACTATGGGAACTGAACTCAGCACTCACATGTAATTTCTGATGTGAGTGATATGGTATAATATAGCTATATATAGCCTGATAAAAACATATGTGGTGAAATTATGAGGGGAAAGAACAACATGGACAATAAATTTACAATCCCCACACCTTTTTATTCAATGATAGGATCAGTCAGCTACTCAAATGCATAGATGCAGCTCCAACCATTGCCACATCCTTTTTTTCTGCCTTCCTTTCCTTTTAACTTGCCTTGCTTACAGCATTACTACGTTGGGTTGTTTTTTGAGTATTTTTAACTAATAATTGTCTTCCTGTGAGAAAAGATTATATTCAGGTACATTTTCAAGGCATAGTGGCAGATTTTCCTTACAAAATTTTTAAGAGTTATCAGTCTCATCTAAATGATGCATTTTAAGCTGCTGTGCCTTTCAAAGAATTCTCCTTCCTATATTTTGGCAGGATTTCTAGTGACAGATCCTAGAGCTCTTACTGCTGAAGGTAGTAGTCCTACTCAACATTTAATTTCCTTAATTGGAAACTAGTCTATGTTTCCAACCATTTGGGGCAATTGAGGCAAGCAAGATCATTTGCACAAGAAGAAACTCAGACTGCTACCATCATCTTGTGTTCCTACGGTGTCATTTCACATTATGCACCCTCTCATTAGAGTTACACTAACCTAGAAACTTGTGACATCCATTTGGTGACAATCACAATGACATAGTCAAGAGACATCAGCTTTGCACACAAATCTTCATCACACTAAGTAAACATGAAAACTTCCCCACACAAAATCAGTATATAAACTTCCCTATAAATACAACTGTATTTCTCACATGGTTACCACAGATGCTAGAGCAATAAGGACTCTTGGGACAATTTTAACAATTTCAACCTCATTTTTAAAATGTATGCCTCCTAGGAAGGTTTTTACAGTAATTTTTTACTTTGGGGGATTTGGCTTGGATTTATACTGGCGGCATTTGTAAAATCATCTCAAGGTTTTGTTTCCTTTAATAATGAATGTTTACACTAGAAAACTAATAAACAACTTCACCCAACAGATTCTGAATTAAAGCATGTTTCAATTCCTTAACACCAATGCATCACAATGGAATTAATGTGCATTAATGGAATTAATTACAGAAATGTAATAAAACTGAACAAGCCCTGAAGAAGTTTTGCATAATGCTCAAACCCAATCAGTTTTGAATTACAGTACATTTTCAAAGAACTGCATAGTTCTTAAGAAATAAGGAAAAAGAATCATGGCATTACAGCTGCAAAATTGGACTCTCCCTATAGATTGTTATTGCTGCATGTTTTTTGAAAGAGAAGAAAAACTGAGTTACTTTTGCTAGCTTTCAAACAAAATTAACGAAGTATTTTGATAACCACTACTCTGTTCTAACACCCCAAACTTGATAAACCTTCTTGTGCCCTCCAAGCCCCTCAGGCACATGGAAATCAATCAGAAGCCTTACACTTACATTAAAGAGATCTTACCTCCTCTTCACAGAAACCAAAGTCCATCAGACAAGTTAACCTCACCAACACATGTCACTATGTAAGTCTGTGAAGTAAATAAACTACGACAAGGGACAGGAATTTGAGAGTCTTCCTAAAAATGGGTATCTGATGTCAACAGCAAGACCTATAGGGCAGACCCTCAGTACCTTGTGCTCGGTACCACTGGCTCTTTCAAAACTGCATTTGCCTGATGAGCAGTGTAATGATATGACCCAAGTTGGAAGGATGTGTATTAATACTTTTTTTTTTTTTTTTTTAAATTCAGCAGACTGCAGAATGGTGCAAGAGCATAGAAAGCAGCTGTGAATGTTACTGGCAGAGGGGAAGAACTGGCAACCTCCCCGTCCATTTTGATTTTAACTGATGAATTTCAACCATCTTCGCTAAAAGTTTTTTCAGGCATGAGTCTGAGGTTTTAATCAATTCTTTCTAAGGAGTTTTATGGAAAGACGGTGAGAAGATGTAAAATGTCTTGCATTATTACTAACATTGTAATATGGAGATTCTCTTTAAAAATAGGCAGACACATTTCACTTGTAAAACTCACCTTCAAGAGGACAGATACAGAGCAGAAGTCTCTTTTTCAGGATTTGGTTCAGTTAGCATCTGAAACACAACAAAAAATTCAAGCAGAGATGTCATCTTTTAGGCAAGGCAACTCTTTTTCCCATTCTTGCTATGTTCCTTGACTTCAAAGAGTGATTTCTATTGCCATTTAAGTGGATGAATTAATAAATCAGCAAAGTGCGCCCATCCTGTACAGCGAGTACAGTGACACTGTGTTAGCAGCAATGTAGTCATGACAAAGGGTTACTCTATCAATTCAGCTTGTCCAGTATTGTACTTGCCTTCAGGAGTGGGATGAGTATTTTAAAACTTGATATTTTAATTACTCAGCCAGTGGTAATTGGTTAAGTCAAGGATTCTTCCAATACATTATTTTCTTCCTCATGTTAATTCCAATCTCTTTCTTCACACAGAAAGTTGCTCACAAACTACTTTTAATGTCCACTGCACTAGCTGAAATGAATTTGTCAGTGATTTGCGACTAATATATTTAGATTAGTGGAAAAACAGTAAAAAGGATTACTGTAATTTAAATAAATTTGTCCTGCCACAGCTTTATTTAAATCCAATTTTTAAAAGCTTAGTAATTAGAAATACATACACTGCTCTAATGAAGAATCTGTAAATACAGGTATTTTTTAATGTCCTATGAAGCACAAAATTAATCCAGTTCCTGAAAAACTTTTGTTATTCCACTTGGACACTGGATTTTTAAAATAATACTAAAGGAAATACAGTTCTTGTCCCTATGCACAAAACAGGTAAAAATTTTCCTACTATCATTATGGTCTGTCAGTCTTCCTCAGTCTTGTACAATAATCCAGTTTTTGTATAAGCAAACTAATGACACTAATTCATTCGCTTTTAAACTACGCCTATCTGTGGCTTGACCTGAAATATTCCCTTCAAAGACTATAAAATAATTCATTGCACTGAGCTTGGTATTCCTTATTTTTCAACGAAACTGAGAATTGTAATTCCACACATCCTTTGAAGAGCACAAAGATTAATCACTGCGTCTGAAAATCTCCAAATTTATATCACTGTCTTTGCATATCTATAAATACACGTGCAGAACTACAAGATCAAGAGAAAAGCAACAAGTGACTGCGACAATATAAAAATAGTCAAGGGCTCCCTACTGCTTTCTGCATGACTGCAGTCATGAGGACAGATGTCTGTGCAAATTTTTGCATTTTACTGAAAAAAAGAAAAAGCTTTGGAATGGTTTCGGTATTTAGTAAGTTTATGTTACCAGCCTTTACCTTTATTTGTTCTACCTGCTCCTGATTTCCTGCATTTCTTTAATGCTTCAGTGGTTTCCACTTTATCTGGTATCATGAAAGATAAGCAACACCATAGTATTAATCCATAGACAGTTACCTACTTTTCAAAAAAAGAAAGGATCTTTTCAAAGGAAGACTTACACTATCAACCTCTTCTCTGGCTTTTCCTCATGAATGAGTAAAAACTCAAAATTCTGTTGTTGCTGGTTTAGTTTTGGACCACAAAAATGATCCAAAATTATCCCAAATCTCCACTGCCCCTGTTCTTTAGTAAATTTAGCTATCTTAACTTACTTCTGAATTTATGATAGATAGCTTTGATGCTCAGGGACTAAAATGCATGCAAATTCCCTCCTCCTCAAACTCAGTGGGGAATTTTCAGGGAAGAAAGAGCATGACAGTTGTTTTCAGGAAGGTCTTCATATTGCAATCCCATTAGACTAAACATATTATGAATTTTCTTTCCACAGTTTCATTCTCTTAATATCACAAGTTTTATTGAAATGCATTTTCAGTTTGTCATCTAATGACCATTTGTCACATCAAAAAACCCTCCACAACAGTACTTGCTGTATCAGCCAACAATGACAACACTTTTGCTTTAGCTTCTTTATTTAAAATCAATTTTATATCAGTTAATTTCAGTGCTAAGAAACTGTTCTCTAACAAAATCCCACTAGGAGAATTGTAAACTCTTAACTATTTTTATTTAAGAAAATAATACAACTATGCCCCACAAATTATGACAAAGCTTGCAAAGAAATCTCTTTCTTTACTATGTAATGAAGACAATGTCATAGAAGTACATAACAAAGCTAGAGAAAAATCAAGAAAATTACAGAAAAACAAAAGCTTGCTATGAGTTTTGCCTTAGTCAAATATTCTTTAATGGAAATAAAACATTAATAAATGGTTTTATTCAAATAAATACATATTTTAATAGGTAAAATGTATCTGAAACGTGAAATTCCTCCTGATTCAAAATTTCAGACTACGCAAAAAGTCAAAATAATGGGCTATACTGGGTTGGTTACAAGAGTCTTTATTTTGCAAACTATACAGAAACAGTAAAAAAGAAAATGCATTATACTTTTCAATATTACATAGAATAAACATTAGATTTAGTATTTAATGTATAGAAATTAATTCAAATAAGAAACTGATTTTTCTTTTAATAAACAATGGGAAAACAGTGATCCATTTTTCAAACTACAACCTGTAGTAATACATTGTACAGGTCATGTCAATTTTATTGTGGGCAGAAAGCAACAGATAGGATATGAATGAAGATGATGGAGTCCCAAAATGTCTACACAATTAATTAACATGCTAACATAAATACAGTGATTAAAGTAATTTTCTCTACACTCAAATCTTAAGTGCTACTCTACACAATAAGTATAATCTAGTCCACATGGTAATTACATAATAACAGAAAAAAAATTAAAATAATCCATTTTCTTCATTCCAGCAGCAGTACCTATACTGGTATTAATTTGGTAATTGGGTGTGCTTAGCTATTGCCTAATATCCTATACCGGTATGCATGCTAAAACCTCTCTATTTCTATTTTGCAAGGCACCTTTACAATACGTCCTCTAAGTTTCTGCACTAGTAACAGAAAACGACATGAATTAAGATAAAGAGCAAAACTATTTCCTGAATTAAGAAAATAAAAAACATCATTATACATTTATTAAAAACTACTTTGGGTCAAGTGACAATACTCTGAAATACAGTCATGTATAAAGGTAATACAATTTTAAGCAAATCTTTTTCCCCATGTAAATATTTTATGCTAATCTGATTAGAGAGAAATACAGAGAAACAACAAAAGGTGAAGCACTCTTTGAGTAAATAATGATAACGCTTATACTGTCTTGACATGAAGAAAAGAAAAAAAATAAGGGTAAGAAAATTTTAGAATTACAGAATTGGTGCTTGTCCATGCTACTGCTTTTGAAAAATCCTTTCACAAATTTAGCCATTTCCTAATAAAAATGTAACTACTAATGCAAACCCAAAAGAGGACTTTGTTTTAGTCTTCCCTCCTGATAATTTTTCTCCATACCTTTGGTTAATTAAAGGCTGGTGAGATGCTACCTTGTGCATCAAGGATTTTCTGCAATACACTTCTGATTTGTAATATGGACAACCTGCAAAGACTTCAAGGCCTAAAACACTGATAGAACTGAAGTTGAGTTATGGCATGTGTTCTGAAGAGGACATGCACAGTTCCAAGTAAAGGCAAATATCTTTTCACCAGAGTTTTAAAGAGAATGGTTGTCTTTATACTGTGTTTTGCACATTTATATTTTCAGTAGCACATAACATTTTTTTCTTCAGGCTAGACTTCCAATATGTTTTCTTCAGCGCAACGGCATTTAAAAACTCAAAAGCACATAATATAATTATTCTTATTTAAACAAAAAAGTCTATTAACTCAGCTGCAATGTTTGAAGTAATCATACAAAATATACATATTTGTTAGAACCCTTTTGATCACGGAGAGCAAAGGGATTTTATGAAATGTCATCTCGTGAAACTTAGAAAGGTACAATACATGGACCCCATAATATCAAATATATCCCTCATGATCATCGTCATCATCAACATCATCATCTCCTTCATCTTCATCATCATCTTCAATTTCATCTTCATCATTCATTATTTCGTCTTCATCATCTTCATCATCTATCCATTCATGGAAATCGCCGGAGGCAAAATCACCTGAAGTCTCTAAATCGACAGCTAAAAAGGTATGATAGTTATAGGAAAGACACACAAGATACACTACATATTTATAGTATATTTTACATAAGCATACAGAATATTTACTTTCAGGAAAACTACAGTGTGTGACATAAAAATAAAATATAAAAATTATGAAGATTTTTTTTGTCATAAAAGAAATCCATTTCAATAGTGAATGAATTAACAATTCAATATTAACAAAAGGAGACAAATTTTATGGATTTCTAGAACTATAATGAATGCTAGGAACAACTGAAAAAAATTACGTCCAACTTACAGATGACAGTAAGGTCTACTGACTACTGTTCAGTTCTTACATATCTATCAAACTGTCCATCTAGAAAGGATCCTCGATAAGTTGGACAATAAGCCTGAGCTTGTATCTCAAATACTGTGCTCAATTTACTTTCTGCTTCAGGCTATGTTCTTTTGTTGGAGAAGAAGTGAAAAGGAGTCATAAATGACTACTAAAAAAAAAAAAAAAGAGAAATACTTTTTTTCATCTTTTAATCAAATAAACAGCAAATAAAGGTGACATGGGAATTCGTGGAAGAAGCTGCACAGTGCTGTAGGGAAGGGAAAAATAAGGGAAGATTTAGTGTGCTAAAAACTTTTGGCAATTCCCTCAAATATAAACTGAAAAAAAAGTAAAATTGAATTCACTAGCATGCTGATTACCCAAAGGAATCCCATCAAACATTCTGGGGCTTATCTAATGCTGCTCTAGAAAATTAACTTTTCCTGGGTTTATATACACTATGCCAAGCACATATAAGGGGTCTATTTATAGCTGACTCCAGTGACAGGAGTTCCAAAAAATAATGAAGTAATAACAATAACAAATTATATTCTGTTATTTTTTGCATCAAAATCCATGTAGCTGGGTCCCACATCTCTTCTTACAGAAGAGATTTAACCTGGTTGGCAGTCAAAGGGAAAAGCACCTCTAAACCAAATATCACAAAGGGGTTTTTAACTTACCACATTCTGCTGCACCATTTGTTCTGGATCCTGTTACCTCATTACCATATCTGTCAACACACCAGCACTGCCCTATGCTTCCATGGCACTGACTTGGTTTGTAATACCCATCTTCATCACAGAAGGGGATGTACTGCCCTGCGACATATAGATATGTAGTGAAAAGGTGTATTAAAATCTGCCCCTTGGCCAATGTAACAATTATAGAGGAAAGCAACTACCTTTTGCTGTTTCATCATTCCAGACTCTACACTGAATGCTTTACTTCTACTAAATTCAGTTAGCAGAAAGTGACTCAATATATCAAATGTGGGAGGGCAAATAACGCATAGCAGTCTTGGACTGATTTCAAGAAATAAAATGAGCAATCTTCCTTTAATTTTTTTGTTGGTCCTGTGATACATATTCCTTTCTTCCTGAATGTCTTGGTCAAGATATTCACTGTATTCTGGGGAAAAGGCTCAAATGTAGGAACCACTCCTAAATGGGAAGTTCTGTCATCTGCGGAGTACGAAGAGGTCTGAATAGTAAGGGCCAGGCTTCCTGGACTAACAATTTGCTAAAAGGAGTTAATTGGATTTAATATGTATTTTACAAACCACTTAGTTACATAGTAACATTTAATTATTTCACCACAGAAGACAAATGCAGTGTAACACACCACCAACAACTGTAAAAAATGAATGCTAAATTTGCATTTATACGTAAAAGAGGGACTTAATTTGTGAGGCAGTGACTTGCCTAATGCTAAATAACCCACCGGTTTTCATTTGGACCAAACAGGGACCACAACAAACAAAACATTCATACAGAAGTGTATAGTTCTTTTTAGAAACCATCCTTAGCAGAAATACAGGTTTGACTGCTTTGGGACAAGCCTTTTATTGCAGCTTTTATACAGTGGCTAATGGTAAAAGGAAGATTTTACACTTCAGTAATATTGATACAGTATAAACTGATTTACAACAAAGATTTCAATTACTTAAAGAATATTACAGTTAAAGGATCAGCAGAGATACTAATTTAGGAGTGCCTTAGACTGTCCCCTCTATAACTGTAAAAATGTATACCTTCTATCAGGGTAATAAAACAGATGTAAGATCTTTTGGTAGGTAAGGTAATAAAACTAAGTTTAATAGCTTTCAAAAATTTCATAAATTTTGTTGCTGAAATTTACTGCGGTCTATCTTTGCTGGATTAATATTGATTTTATGTTGCTGTTTCACTAGGCTTATTTATGTAAGCAATAAAACCTTCAAAAGAATGATCTGTGGCTCACCTAGGAACTTCTTTCCTCCTTGCTGCTTCTGAATGTTGCTGAGTTCTGTCTGGCAAGGTGGGTCTAAAATGACATAAAAATGTTAAACAGATTACACTGTATGTAGGACAGAAAGCATAGGACTAAGTTTTTGAAGTGTATGACATTTTAAGGTCACTCTAACTACTGATCTTAAATCCATCACACGCTATTTGATTGGTCCACAAAAATCAGAATGTAACTATGAAGCTTGCTTCATGTATTGCTTAGAAAAAGGATGACTCTTTTAATTTCTCCCCTTCTGTCCTTGTTAGAAGTCATGTCCAAGTTTTGTATTTCACATACTACACTAAAAAAATAAAGATTTTTTTCTTCACTGAAGTCTGCAAGATTGTGGTTCTATGGCAAAAGTTTAAGACTGGATCTTACGGATACAAAGCCCCATGTTCAGCAAACCAATTTAAAAATGTTGGCCAAACTGTGGATGGCCCTAAGAGGTAGAATAGGTATTAAAATTCAGTTTTCCATTCTTCAGTTGTAGCCTAATCCAGTTTTGAATAATTTAATTTTCTACTGTCCATAAAAGGAAATCACAGTATGCCTCATGAATGGGAAGAAAATAAGATGTGAATGTATATACCTTACTGTTGAATAAATGAAAGAATCAAAGACAGCAAAGTACTAATTAATCTCTGAACACTGACATCATGTACTACATTAGACCATTAGCACAACAGTATTTCCCATTCTGAATCAGCACTAGTATTACTGAGTTTACTCACATGTCTTATCTTATACTGTTTCCAGACAAAATCTCGCACTCCATGAATATTAAATACATTTTACATTTTGGCAGACTCTGACAATTTATAATATTCTTTGCCACGTAGGCTCCCTTTTTTTCCATGCAAATAGAAAAAAGTCTTCTGAGATAGTTTAAAGATGAGTAAGACTGGCCTAGCTTACTGATGAATAACACATGTAAGACCAGAACCTGTAGGGCACTCTGGTGACAAATGCCTAGATGAACTGGGGATCAAAAATATATTTCTGGTAAACATAGAGCCTCTTGGCTGGCACAGCCTAGATATACCAATAGGCATTTGGTATTATTCATGAGCTCTTATCTAAGAGAGTAAATAAAAACTAAAAGACCATAATAGCCCCTTACTGACAGCAGGCTATTAATTTCTCTTGGCTCTACATTTTAAATACCATTTACATACCCAATACATTTAAAGAAGCTTATAAACATTTCCAGTGGCCTTAACTCTGTTGGACCAGGTTTTTCACACTGAATCTATGATGATTCCTTTTAGAGTGAAGACCATAAAAGTAGGCTCCACTTTCAAGTACTGTTCACAGGAGTCTCAGTGCCAAAACAAATTTTCAGAAGTTGTCTTTCCAGACAACCAAGCAATTTTCTGTGTGTGCTCTTGAAAAATCACTGGGATTTCACATCAGTGGGTGGGTATTGGGTTTTAAGAATTTAGTCTTTGAGTATTTGCTGAGGCTACATAAAGTTTTACTTTTTTTTGTTGTAAGAAGTGGTTTGATGATGATCATGCTCACTATTTGCCAGAGATGTTCATTACTTTTCAAAACTAAGGTTTCTGACTTTCTTGACATTTAAAGAGTTAAACTTTTAATTCTACAACATTCTGAGGATCAATTTTTTCTTAAAACAAAGCTATTTTAAATTAAACATTAATCTAATAAATGACAGTCATTTATCACACAAGTATCACAGGCTAGAAGGATCTAGGACTGGGGTGGATTTGGCAGTGTTAGGTTAATAGTTGGATTATGTTACAGAACCTTTCCCGTCTAGTCTAGTCTAGTCTAGTCTATCCTATCCTCCAAAAGAGATGAAGGAGAAGAACTAGTCAAACAGGACAAATACACTTATTTTGCTCTATGGAAAAAAAATCCTAAATCAGAAACACAGATCTAAACACATGAGCACTAACATGTGGAAAAGTAAAAATTATGGACTATGCCATAAGAAAAAAAAATAAATCTTCATTTACAGCTATAAATCTTTGGTTGTGTAATTACAAAAAGGAATACAACTAACCAAGAGGTAACATGGCAATATGAGAAAGTTACTTACCCAAAACTCCCTTCTTCTCAGAACCTAGGTCTTCAGGATTCACATTTAAGCTTTACTTCTCAGGATAAAAGCAGCAAAAACTCTTAACAATACTAAATCACTCTGGTGCTAAAAACTGTCAAAGAGAATGGCAGGCTAGAAGTTCAACCATCTCCTTTTGGTCCATAGCATATCCTTTTTAATTCTCTCCCCAAATCATACTGCTTCCCTCTTTATTTTCCAGTTAGTTTCTAAGTCTGAAAAGCTTTCTTTAAGATTTCTGAACTTATTTCAATAAAAGAGTCACAGGACAACTTCTGGCAGTCCTGAGTCAAGGAGAAAAAATTTCTTTACAAAAATCAGTGTGGTGGCTTCCTTTGAAATAGCAATTAATCTGACATCAGTCTTTCTGGTAACCTGAATACAAATAATGTACCTAATTATCTTCATCCTTAATCTACTTCCACAGATGTGGCAGGAATTGTCTTTCTGATAATATCACTGCATTATTATAAGTGATTCACGAACCATGTAACACCAGCCACCCACAGTTCTTCAGTGCTCCAAGTACTCATGCACACCAGAGTATCCCATGTTATTAATACCGGCCCTTGGGACATCAATATCCAGTTGTGTCAACAGGTGCTTCAAGGACAGCACAACTAAGCCTTGGTTTACCAAAATGGCACATTAACAGAGCAACTGGAGTAAAACTGGTAGATTTTATAAAGAATGTCTTTTATTTTTTACAGACATGTCCAAAGGAGCTGTTACCTGCACAGTGAGCCTCCAGCTTTCTGAGATTCTCCATCTTACTCAAATACAAAACAGTGATTTTTCCATATATCAAGTAAGTAATATTTGGCAGAGCCCTTAGGTTCTGGAACATGGTCCACTGCAGATTAGGCTGCCCTATTATGTCTTGCCTGTGCTTGTGGTCAAGAATTGTAATTTTTCTTGGACATCCAAAGCTTTTACTTTAGGGATCAGAAGCATCAACACTAGTCTTCAAGAATTCTTTCAGGGGATTTCATTTATGATCATCATTTATCTTGATACACCTTCCTTATAACAATCTATAAATACATTTGAAGTCCTTGCAATCTGAAGACTGAAAAATACGAATCATGATAATTATTATTCTTCTGTAAGATGGACTGATTTTAAAGTCATGATGATGTCTTCCAGGCATGACAAACAGAAGAGCCTGTAAGAAAAAGCATCTAGGAAAGTGCTGGACTAATAGGTCCATGCAGAGGCTTGCAGTATAGAAATACTTAGGTGTTAAGCATGAATATTCCCAGCAAAACTGGGTACTCTTCTACTCTGAATCAGTGATGCAACAAAACAACACTACAATAATGATGAATTACTGGCAGAAAAAAATTAACCTATTAAAAGGCTGACATTGCAAAGGCCTCAGCACTTAGGCAAGCGCTAAAGTGACAAGTTAGCATCAAACAACTAAGAAAACAAGTTCTAGAGATGGCCACTGAAGCACTTACATGAATTGTTGTTGAAACTTGAGGGCAACAGCAACTAAAGCACACAGGAAAACTTGCAAAGAGCACCGGCAAAGTGCAGATTTTTAAGTATTGCAGAAATGCATTATAGTGTCTTGGACAAATCTCAGAAATACTAAACTACATTTAAAGCAGAATAAGATGAGAAAAAATGCAATAAGCATCACTGAGATGTATGTAAGTATTTACGCATAAGTCAAGGTGGGACAGTACTACAGAAAGATCATCTTCTCCACAAGAAGGATCTGACTTCAGTATTCATAAGAAGGTGCTTATATTGACTAGAAGTTGTGAGCAATGTGCAGTAATGGGTCTAGTGTAGTGTAATGCATCGTGGCATATCTCAAGCAGAAAAAAAGAAGAAGAGTTGCAAGTCCTTGTCTGATCCTGACAATCTTGCGCCATGAAGATAAGATCAAAGACCATGGGGGCTTCTCAAATAATGACTTAAGCAATACTATGTGCTTTCAAAAAGCACAATGAAATTGCTGTCCCATTATGATACATAATGTTGACTAAATTTTGTGTTCACTTTTGAACATCATTAATGGAGAACAGTGCTGTAAAACCTGTAAAAGTGCTGTTGATCGGCCCAGAAAGCAGCTATTAAGCTCAATGAATACAGGGAGCTCCTCTACATGGTCAAACCATTCTGTTAATATCAACTTCTTTTAAAAAAATCAGAAAGAAGCCACTGAATTTCTCTACTTTGCCATCCCTTTGCTATTAATAGCAAAGGCTTAGGTAAAGGCCTTATTTAGATTGTTCAATCAAGTAAAACATAACCACATATGAATATATAATCCAAAGTTTTAGCATAACACTGCAAACTACAAACAGATAATTCAGTGGGTTACTAATACTAGGAGTTCAGACTCAGACTGTTGTGCAAGAGCTAATAATAAGACATGACAAAATAAGACTACAAGCTTCTTTTTTCTCCTTACACCTAAAAAGCAGAAAAGAGATTTTGATGACAGTGCTAATTTGGAAGGATGAAGCACATATGTAATCTGCAAGGATTGCCAAAATTGACATTTCACTTCATTTACAGTGTTGAGGACACATCTTTTTTACTATATGCTCATACACTGTGGTATCAAAGTCTATCTAATCTGTTTAAAATCAGTGCCTTATCTCAACACCATTATTAAGACTGTGAGGAAATTGGTAAAAAAGGGAAGGAAAGCTTGATAATGTTGGATTCTGCAATGTGGAGAATCAGTGTCACTGAAAGCCGGATCTGCTGGGATACCATTAATAACATTCTGTAGCATTTAGATCAGTCTTCACAATACCATCCTCAGATTCTAGCAGTATGCTGAGCAAATATTTTAGACAAAATCAGTTTATAGGCTATAGAAGGCAAAACTACCTGAAACTAATCTATGGAAGTGTTTTCTTAATGCTTTGGTTATGTCGTACATGCATTATATAAATTGGTAGAAAAACCCTGGACCATACTAGGCCACATATTATGTGCTGTCCTTCCTCTGGCAACTGAAAAGAATTATGTCTCTCTCCGAAGTTGTTTATATGTTAAGCTGAAATTGTTATGGTGGTGTTTTTTTTTATTTTAAAGACAACTGAACAAAACATGTTATGTTCTTTAAGAACTACTTTACTTCTTGGATGGGTTATTTTTAATTTGCTAATTTTCTTAGCAGTACATACATGCTTATAAAATAAAAGCCAATGTTATTGTTCTACTATGCAAAAAACAAGTTCTTTTGAAAGTTTAAATAATTAACTTTTTAACTAGGAAGTTACCAAAGAAAAGAAATCTGCTATTCAGTATTTATCTACAGAAGTACAGCTTTATTTTTATTTAGATTTACCACTGGTAGATGTGGCATGATGAAAAACCTTTGTTTCCAAAGAAATCAGAATCATGTTGAGTGCTAATGGGAATTTATCATGAAAGTTTTAAGGGCACAAGTGAGATTTAAAAACTGATACTAAAATTTTCAAAAAGGTTGAATTGACTTTGCAAACTTCCACCAAATCAGTTTTATCTCCTCTACTGGCAGAATAAATTTAAACCCTGGTTGCTATTTATCCTTAAAAAAACCTCCCTCATGTTAATAAGAAAAATGAAGGGGCAATTCTGACCACTTTCAGACAATATCTAATGAGTAAATTCCTTGATACATTACAACTAGTTTGATTATATAATGTACGTGATGTCTCACCTCTGTCTAAAATTTTTTATACTCCTCAGGAAAATAATGCTTATAGGTTGTGTTTATTTGTATAACCAGATCACATCAGAACATTAACAAGATATTTAACTAGGCAATAAAAATCTACTGGTTTTAGGTCCAAATGACTGGAAATAACTTGATCCATAATGTTCATTCAGCTATTTTATGAAGCTCACAGAACATTAAGATACTGTACATTAGAAATAAAAAAAAGTTTCTTTTATAATGCAGGCAAAGTAGACTGTGAAAGAAATAATTTAAGTAATTTTGTTCTTTATTTTGATCTCTCTCCTCTACATATGCACTGGATGTTGGCACAAGGAACAAATATAGCTGTAAAAGCATTTGTTGCTGTTTTGCACTTCATTTAGAATCCTTGAATTTTTAGCAAGCCTTTCCATTTAGCTTGGGTTGGGTTTTTTTGTTTGTTTGTGATTTTTTAACTTCATTTTAGGTATTCACCATCGGTCAAAAACCTTAACACAAATTCATTGTACAGCACTTAGGAGCTTGTAGTTTACAGTAATCTTCTTAATATATTAAAAAGAGATTAAACCCAACAAAAATATCAGTCATATACATATACAGATTGTTCTCATTTTTTACCTTGCTGTCTTTGGAAGCAGTAGCACCACTCATTGTTAGATATCAAACTGTCTCTGTATGTGTCACAAGAATTGAAGAACGCCCTAGTGCATGGCTCATTCTTGTCAAGGTAAATGCTTCCAAGTTCCGACTGGTCCAACAACAGGTCATAGTTCGTATCAAGCCTATTAAACATCCAGCCAAGGGAGTCTTTGCAAATTGGCAAAATGCTGGTATCAAATCCTAAGAGGCAAAACAGAAATAATAAAAATTATATACAAAGGAAGATAGAGCAGCTGCTGAGCTCAGCCACCACAAAAGAATGCTGCACCATGGCAACAGCTCTGGTAGTACACCTATACAGTATATACACAGTGTAGTCTATTGAAATACTATATATAAATTATATGTCAGACTCAATTTAAAAGTCATTAAATTGACCTGCTAAAAAAACCAATCCCATCATCGGTCTCAAAGCATTTAGAAATACAAGTTTTCTTGTCAAATGTCACAACCATAGCACACACATTATGTATGGTAATAAATGAAATACAGTGATTTCCTGGAAAATAATTCTGTTAAGGAATTTAGGTGATATTAGAAATCAGGAGACTGAAACTTAAGCAGTTTGCAAAGTTAAAAGAACTAAGAAGAGAATTAATTCCAGATAACTTGTTGGAGTCCATGGGTTGGTTTTTTTTGTTTCATCAATATACATTTAAATCTGTGAAAAAGTAACATGATAGTCAGCCTCAGCAACGCTTTGGAAGTTGTATTTTATCTTTACCTGGTGTACTTTCTATCTCTGAGGAGGCCATGGAAAAGATGATTGCTAAGAGCAGCTGGCTGCCAGTATCAGACCTACTGATAGAGCTTGCAACTTCCTAAATCATTGCTTGGAAAAAGGTCAGCTGGAACAGGCTGAGATAATTATTCCTGTATCCAGAGTTCAGACCTCATGTTTGTGATTCCTACATGAATTTTAAAGTACATGCAGACTTGCACATGGACATGAATGGGAAATTCAGAAACCATCAGAACTCTCACCTATGTCAAAGATGTGAGCCGCATATGATATAAACACACTTTTTTCCTTGTTCATGTGCTATGGGTCATGCATATGGCCATTTAAGTATACATCTTAATTTAGCATGAGATTTAGTGCTACTAAATAGTATTCTTCTGGAAACTTTTAAGTCAAAATGAGATTGATAGATATGGCTACAGAAAAGTTGACATGAGAGCACACAGGAATTCCCAATTTCTACTGCTGTTAAAAATCAAGCCTGCCTGCTTTGCTTTTGTTTTGACAATATTAGAAAAATCTGAAAAGCACTTCTACACTGCTAAAACAGGTTAACTTGGATAACCCAGTAACTGTATTTAGAAGTCAGTAAATGTTCTTTTACATACATATCTGCATATGTAGATGTCCATACTATGGCAGAACGACCATTTCAGAAAGTAAAAGAAGAAAGCTGATAGCATCAAAAATTCCTTGCGGAAGTCAGACCACCACATAAACTCCCTTTCCCCAGAAATCCTAAACTAACTATAACTTTTCATTAGGGTGATCTTACTTTTCCCTGTTCCCCGATGATTTGTTGCATTAATTATTATTTTTGTTTGAAAGAAGAGAAAACAAGAAAAAAAAAAAGCCAGCCATTTGATATTTATATTTTTCATGAGTTTAACACAATTTAAAAGCATAGCCAAGCATTCAACCAATGACCTCTCACTTCCTTCCTCTCCAGCCCCTGTTAACATGTAAAGACAAAACTTCTTTTCTGTGGATTATGAAAAGCAACAAGATACAGGACGCAACAGAATGAATAAGGATAATATAGTATATGTGTTATTCAACTTTATCTGTAAAAGATGTTAAATTATTGAACAGGTGTTTATGATTAGAAAAATTCTGGAAGATTCCTTCATCTTAAAACATTTTATTTAAGATTAAATATTCAGTATAACATTATTTACCTATAATGCTCTGTTCCTGAAGGCCTCTTAACACTTTCTGTCCTAGTCCTGCTTTTAGCTAGAGATCCTCCTCACGACCTTGGATTCAGAAAGAGGTTGACATGAAACGTACTGTCACCTATCCTGCCTTTTGTGTACCTGTATGATGGGAGAAATTATTCTTGTGCTCACAAAATTTTTCTGAATTTAGCACTCTGGCCAGCTCACCAAACTGTAAGAGAAGGGGCAGAAAAAGAGCAACCATGAGGAGACAGATTTTAATTAATGAGATGCCAGCTAGATGGGAATATAAGACAAAAGCCACTTTAAGGGTGTATTCAGGTATATCTTGTGGGCCAAAGTAAGTAACTGTAGATAATACATCTGCATGTGGAATTTTGAGCATAAACGTATGAAAGCAGCATCACTTTCAAGCTTCAGACAAAGTATTTTTAAATTAGTGTTTGTGGTCCAGGCTGGCAAAGCTCACTTCATAAAGTACTTTGTATTTTAGGACACTAGAAGACAGCATTATGTACTTAATAAACTATCTAAGGAAAAGCAGAAAAAAAACCCCAAACAACTGTTTATTTTACTTCTCAGTCAGTTTCAAATTATACTCTCAAAAGAAATAAATTTATCTGAAGAGTAGTGAAAGAACACTGAACATTTCAAAGGTTGTATGCATCACTATATTAAGGTTGGAACAATATTATACAACTGTGTAAGACTTTATCCCTATATTTTCTTGATTCCCTTAATTAGCATTAGCCTGTGACTTGAGTTCATACTCTGCTCCTATTCATTTTTTTTCTCACTCCTTTCTATATAGCTTTTAGATTTTTTAAAAAATATGCCTAATAGTAATGCCTCACCAGCCTTTTCTCTATATTTGTCATAGTTAAGTACAGAGTTTGAAATTTAAAAAATTGCATTGGAGTCAGCAATATCATTAAAAGACAGATGATTTTATTACAGATCACCGATATCAACAGGATAGCACCAGAAAAACGTTACAATGTTCTAATATTTTCAATAAATCCACTTAAGGTTCAATGTAGTTAAATATTTAAATATAGAGTTTGAAGTCTGATATGCACAGCATACTCTTCCCAGAAACAGGAATATATTATAACTGGTACATCAGAACTAATAAACCTAGTTTAAACAATAACATGTCATATAAGAAATTTTTTATGCTATTTCCAAGGTTGGAAAATAAAGCTTACATTTATTAAAGCTGTCATAACCTATCTATTAAATAGCATCATATGCTGGCGAAAAAGCGCTGTGGGTCATGGGGTCTAGCTGTCTACTAAATAACTGTTTGATTTAATAATTTCTAAAACTGACCATGCTTTACCTTGAAAGCAGTTTATGTTTCTTTTTCAGAGTCTGATTCTGAAGTAGTTTTTATTTTCCTTTATAGCCCAGGTATATTTGTTGTTGTTTTTACTATTTTTTGCTGTTGTTTTTCCTCTTCTCTGGTATACATAATTTTAGTGTTTAAATAATGAAAAATCACATATCTTCTTAGTTTTCTTTTGGCTTGTTTCATCAAGCCAAACTATTTCACAATTATCAGTCACTGCAGTATAGAAATGTCTGAAATCTAGGTCAAACACTAGTTTTGGTGAAATAAATAAAAATGTCTCAAGTGTTTCGGAGGTAAGCCAGGCAGGTGTTGACAGAGATAGAAGCAGCTTTGTTTGAAACGAAATGGAGCAGTCCACCTCTTCCAGAACTGCTACACCACAAAAAGATCATCACTCTTAGTTCCATGTCCACATTATCAACTCTTTGAGAGATTACTGTGGTAAAGTAAAATTCTTGGTTCATTTTATAAGAACCTTTAAGGAACTGTCCTAACTTAAGATTATCTAGAAGTATTTTCTCCTGGCAATGACTTTTTTCCACTATTACAATATTGATAAAATAATACGTCTGTCACTCTGGAAAATATTACACTTATGAAGAGACAGAAAAGCACTTAGGTACATACCTAGAGTTTAACATCTGCTAACGTGGTTTGACACATGAAGGGGTCAGGTGATACAGAACTAAGAATCAAAAAATCACCACGTGGCCTAGTACTAGCAAGTTGGTTGCCCAAATTACACATTACATACTAGAATGCTGGTTTTTAGACATTTTTCACAGTTGTGACAGAAAACACTAAGCAGAAACTAAGGGGGATGAATTAGTATGTTGAATGATAGTAATTTATTCTTGATGATGAAGTACCAGGACATTGTACTGAGGAGAGCAAAAAATGCTGCTCAGATGACTAAATTATGAAAGATTTTATCTTTCTCTAATTTTAACCACTTATTTAAAATCTATTTCCATATACCATAATAAAATGAGCTTTTATAACGCTATTTCTGAACACTGTCTAGAAAAATGTGAAGTGCCAGCTTAAGCTCTTTTCCTTGGCCAAAACAATCCCAGGGGAAAAATTATTAAGAAATATAGCCCTCCTCCATGGCTTACACACTAAGCATTCAAAACGTTTGCTCAAAAGGAACCAACAGAAATGCTCCTGTTTCTGGTTATTTCTCAGGGGAGAATTTCAACTCTTAGTAAACATAATCTGCTTTCCAAGGTAAAACTATTGTTTGTACGCTTATTAAGGACATAAGCAATAAATACTTGAGTATATTGAGGAAGACAGATTTTGACATCATGTGGAAACCAAAACAGCATACATACACACACAGGTATGACATATTGCATTATGTAGAAATTGTTTATCTAATACATCAAAAAGTGCATGATTCTTTCCAATGCCAATAACTCTCTGAAACAATAAAAAGCACTGACAAATCACATATGTGAATAAACACATGTGCACTCTGCCTGAGTCCTGACTGCAATATAGACCATGGATTTCATCTGTTCAGCATGCAAGCTGCACAGCAAGAAGGTTTTCAATTGTAATGGATTTTTATAATATTAGGGCTTGCAGAAAATCTTCAGTTAACAGCATTTCACAGATCAGGCTGACTACAAGCTGGGAAAATGTTTTCCTTCCTAATGTAAACAGGACAGACCCGAGCAG
>JAWWLV010000144.1:34445862-34476223 GCA_035041135.1 Platyrinchus mystaceus
ATATATTGTGCTGCCTCAAATGAGAAATTCTGAAGTATAGAAATGTACATACTAGAAAAAACATGCAGTTGCATTAACGAAACCAGTTTTAAGATAATTTGTGCATCCTGAAATCCACAAAGGAAAAAACTATTACTGAATATGTATTCAATCCATTGCTTTCTGTCTATAGATGGAGTGCCTTTCTGCAGTAGCCTGTCAAATTAATACAATCATGTAAATACTGGCTATTTATAAAATCAAATCAATACTGCACAAATGGAATCTTTCATATCTGAAAGCAATATTTTTCCCAATTAGCTATATACAGTTTGAGTAACTGACCAGAGTACTAAAACACTAATCTCTAAACAGTTATTATATAGTTCAAATGTTTTTGTGAAGCACTGTGGGTTTTTCATTTTGAAAAGAAAAAGAAGAAAATATAGGACAAACTGAATGTCTCACATGTAACCATTTTCTAGAATTTGATTTACTTTGTTTTAGTAAAAATAAAATAAACATGCTAAAGCCTATCATCACAATTCCATCTAATTTAGAATCAGGATAGCAATAAATTAAGATTTCATCCACCATTCCAAATTTCTGATACCATGATACAAACATAAGTCAAACATTTCTGACATCATGATATTGACAGGGAATTTAAAGTCAGCAGTGTACAGGAAACAGATTTTTCCACATAGATTGTACTTTCTTACCTGCTGATGAATAAGAGCCCTGCAAAGATTATTCTTAGCTGTCCAAATCAAGAATTGATTATATCTCTCAAAAAAATTATAGAATAAGATCCTATCTAACTTGTGCCTTATATTTCAGATACCCGCTAAAATATATGCAGATTCTTTACACTGTCAAAGGAGAGGACTTTAAGGCTTCCAAAATTAACAAGATGCAAAAACTCAAGAGGCTCCTGCGTTATTAGTCACACATATTAAAATCATAGATCTTAAGTCTAAATACAGTCCTTGATTGCTATTATAAAGTAAAAATCTGCAAACAAACCAGTGACAAAATAAATGCGTATATTATATCCACATACACATCATAATACAGTCAACTGTCTCAAGTATAGATCGTAGGTCTTATTAACTGTGTGCTTAAGGAAAAAAGGCTAGAAAAGATGTCTAAGGGTAAAATCTTACACTTAAGAACTTTGTGCTTGCACTACATCATACTTAGATGAACAAATGACACAATGACAATTCCAATTAAATTAAATTAATGGATTTCTTGATAAAAGTAAAAGTAATGTCACAAATTGCAATCAAACAAAAGCAAAGAAAAATAATTTTAAAAAATGATTTCAAATACTCAAAAAAGCTAATAATAAAGTAAGTAAAGTAAGAAGCTGGTGGTGGCCAAGTTCTGTGAAACATACACTGGAAGTCTCATGGTTTGCTCTTCATATTAACCAAAGGTACAGTTTTATGGCTTATCAAATCTAATTTGACTCTGCTTCACAGTAGGACATCACTCTTGAAACTATTAATGCACACTTCAACTGCTATTTTAAATAAGCTCTTTGACAATTACATTTTAAAGTTTTACTACTTTGCACAACAGAAGAAACTATTTTAGTATTTGAGAGGGTTAAAAACAAATTATGACCCTTACTGTTTCCATTTCATTAGTAGTCCTGAGTCTTTCCGAGTTTCAAGTTTATACTTGAAAATTCCATTTTCACTCACAAGCTCCTTTTCCGTTTTTCTTTACCAGTACCTTCAGTGGCTTCATCTAGCAACAATGGGTCACACATAATTACAGCTCCTTTGTATTTTTTCTTTCAATTTGACAGCATTCACAAATAAAAGCATTCTGAATGTCCTGCCAAATAATGTTGGAAGTTTAAAGTGAACACTGTCTGTTAGTACTAAGCCATAAGTAAGAAATTAACTTTAGAAAAGCCCAAAGTTACGATTTTGTACACATGCCTATTTAAACCACATGAGAATAAGGCAAGTCTCAGCAATGGAAATACCAAAGTAGAAAAGAATCAATAAAAAACATCAAATAAGACAAGTAAAAATCTCTTACTGGTTCTTTCAGGTCTTTGAACAATCCTAGTCTTCTTATTCTGAATTCCACTTTCATGAAGTGCCTTAAACCAGTCTCTCAATCTGTTTGCTACTTCCCTGAATTCCAGGTCACTGCACACTGAAAAACAAAATGCAGAGCTGTTTAATATTCTTCTCCAAGCTGCTAAATAGAACTTTTCGAACTATGTTAAAAATAAAAAAAAAAGGGGAAAAAAGATCCTCTGTGAAAAGCAAAGAACACAAAATAATTCAAACATATATGTTCCACAGGTTTCGTAATTAATAACATTCAGTTGCATTGCTTAGTATGCCTTCAAACCCAACTAAGGTCCTCAGAAACAAATGCCTGATGTATAAAGAAATTATGAAACTATATATACCTAGAAATTAAAAACTTCCTTTGCAAACTACTGCATACTACTATAAACAGTTCTAACACAGATATTTTCACATCTTACTGTAGATGAGGCTCTATGTCAGAGACACCTATGACAGTCTTTCGGCATTTTATTTCCATGTTCATTAAGTCAATACTAATGGAAGTCCTGCCAGGACAGGTCACAGATGTAATTTAGGCATATAATGCAGGAACACCCAACTTGCTTTCCTTTATGCTGAAGCATGAAAAGGGGAAATAGTGACAGCAAAAGTGCTTAAAGAGTGTGCTGGAATCTTTGTTAATTGAATGAAGTTTCACATGCCAACTTCGTGAGCACCTAACTGCAAACTGGCAACTGTACAGCTGCTTGCTGATAGAAGATATCCCTCCCAGAACTCCATTTTCTCATGGGCTTGAGAAAAGCTAGGAGAAGACAAGAGAAGTAATAGTATCTGGAAGATGACAAGAGCAGAATGGATGAGAAGAATCAAAAGATGTATCTATCCCAAGGTAACAAAATACCTTCCACTGTCACGGTCAGCAGTTATCACTCACAAATCAGGATCACTCTATGGGTCTACCAGTAACTAAGGTACAATCTGAAGAGTCCCTACCTAAGTATGCAGAGCTTCACAGTGACACTCTTGAAAATAAATCTCCAGTTCAGCTTACTTTTCCTTTATTATAGCAATCCAACATATGTGGTGACACAGCCTTCAGCACTTCGTTAAATTGAACAACACTGTGAAACACCTATTTGTATTTTAGAGTAACATTGAGACATGTCATTATGCCAACAACTATCAAAGTCTGTACAACTGCAAGCATGTAAGCATTTGATTATGTAGTCTTTGCTGAAGTCTCTCTTCATACTTCAATTCTACCCATGAAAGACTTTTAGATGCAATCTATACATACATTTGCATATACTATGAACTGACATTTTTACAAAACTTGAATTTGTGCTTTTCTCTTGTGTAATGGAACAATTTTTTTCTGATAATTTGATAGGGAACTGGGAAAAACGCATGATAAAGAGGCACGTATACTCAAAAAAAATTATTGTATTACAAGAATCAGATGAAAATGGTCTCTTGAACCAAGACTACCTCTCAGAATTCAAACTTGTGAGATTTCTACGTTTGCCACAATGATACCCTCCTTTACCAACCCTTGCAATTAGTTGACAGGTCAGCACAAAGAATCTGCTATTAACTTGGGACACCCTACTTCTCTTTCATTTCCCCTCCCATTACAGATGTGTGGCCAGGTTTTGGTAGCAGGGGGCTCCAGGCTGCCAGAAGCCCCATGTCCAACAGACCCAATGCCAGCCAGGTCCAGAATGGACCTGACACTGGCCAAGGCTGAGCCCATCAGGAATGATAGTAATGCCTCTGGATTAATGCATTTAAGAATTTTAAAAAAAGTTATTACGCAAATGTAATTGCAGACAGAGAAGAGTGGAGTGAAAGGAACAGCTCCGCAGACACCGAGGTCAGAAGAGAAGGAGGGGGAGGAGTAAGTTTTGTTCCAACTTTTCAAGAACATTCAGAACAACATGTAACAGATATAAAGACTCCTGTCGAAAAAGTAGAAAGTTATCAGAAGTCGTAAGAAGCAGAGAACAATATCCAGACATTATCACAAACACAACTGTTTTTCAGAGAAGCTGGGCTGCAGAACGTTAACTGCAAGTTATGTTTAAGTAAAGTCTTAAAGACACAAAAAATGTCAGGTATATTTACTGACACATTTGGCTTTGTTTCTAATCTGTATCCTGTCTCAGTATAGTACCTGCCTCAGCACTTCACTTTGACTCAAGTGGATTTATGTGAATAAACTTAATTTTCTGTAACAGAGATGATCAACCTAGCAATCCGTTCACTAGGATGTTATTTGCCATTGAAACATGGTTGCTAAGGGTTATGGTGTATGAAGAAAAATTATATTAATGAATGGGTTGATAAATTCTAGATTATGTTTAGGGACTTTTCATCCCAGTGATGAGCTTGTAAAGATACATGGTACTGAAATTATTGTACGAATTGGTCTGTACTGATTTAAAATAGGTCAAGATGAGGTAATTCAGACCTATTTGGACTATTATTTCACCTGATAGACTGGGAGATGAATTTTTCATGGCGAAAGACAGACAGTAAAGGTTGTAGAAGGTTAGACAGTAATCAAAAAATGCATATTAAATCACATGAATCCACTCTGAAGTACTGAATCTGCCTAGAAGTACTTCTGTTTTTGTATAATGACAGTGCAAGGCAATCCTCCTATTACAATCAATTCTAATAGCCACTAAGAGAATTAGTATGAGGCAGCATGAAGTCAGTAGTTCATAGGTTACTGGAGTCTCCTGTCATTTTGAACAATGAGACTGTCTTCTAGAACCAACATCTATGGCTATGAAAACAAAGAAGGCATCTGAAAGCTTATAGGTACTTAATCAAGAAATATCTTTATGCTAAATATTATTTAAGGGTTAGATTGAACCAACTGTTAAATCTGTTTTCACATACAGTAAATGTTATGATTTGTGTTGGCATTTGAATATAATTTACAGATTGAAAGTAAAATATTTGAAAATTCAGTATCTGTCTGCCTTTCAACTCAAGCTAATTAATGAAGTAAAAATAGCATTACTGAAAGCTGTAAAGACATGCAGAACATATTTCAGGACTAGCATATTGGATTGAATTCCCTAACATATTTAAACAGTCTTAGCTTCCTGACATTACAGAAAGTAAGTTATTTTAACACTGTTTATTTTTTAGGTAAACACAGAGATATATAAAATAATCTGTAGATTAATAAGTGTTGAATGGACATTGACATAATAAGCACACTGAAGTACTGTTGTATTAAGGAGTAGCTTTTGCTAAGCGAAAGGTCAAAAAAGTGGTTTAGAAAAAAAAAAGGCAGCAATAAACATACCAGACACTATGCAGCATCATTCACAATACTATATGGGATGTCAAGGTTGTAGATTGAACCTGTTTACTTTGCGAAGAGATACTTTCAGCTACTTTTTCAGCAGCAGACCCCAGTTCCATATTCTATTCTAAGAGCACAAGATCTGATAGCTGGGAAAACGTGAAGAAATTATTAGTTCATAGCAGTAACTTAAGAGTAGAACTCAAGTCATTGATCTGTCTTTTGTGATCTGCTGCCAGAGTGTTCCTGAAGTTTTCAAATAACCTAATATGACACTTCCATTCCCGAATCCACTATTGGCCAGTCTGCCTAAAAACTATGATTTACTAACGATACAGCCAGTGAGATTAAGTTGTAGGAGAAAGATTAAGGCTTTGTTTCAGCGTGAGGTGTGAAGCACCCTGCCCTGCCAGAAGGCACACTTCCACAACACTATGTGGTACTCCACCACCGCACCACGTGGTGGTGCTTGTCACACAACTCTATCCCATGTTTCAAGAAACACAGCCCCTACAACTAGAACTGCAGAAGGTCATCCCTAGCACATACAATCACATTCAATCAGGTAGAATTATACTCATAAATTCACATATATAATAAAATAACCAAGAAGTAAATATAAAGAGAATATACATAAAACTTGAAGAACTGGGTACACATCAATGACCTCCTAGAGTGAACTAGAAATTACTCCATGTGAGATGGGTAACTTAGCAATCAGTGTGCACTAAAGCAAGACTTCTTACCATTCAAACGTTTTCTATGTATTGGAATCACTGCATATGACCACAGAATCACAGAAGAATTTATGCTGAAAGGGAACTCCAGAAGTCATTCAGTCTTATTCTCTGATAAAAGTAGGTCTAATTACATCACGTTGCTCAGGACAGTGTCCAGTCATTCATGCCCTGTGACCATCATGCAATTCACATGAAGGTTCCTCACTGTTTGAAAGACTATCCCTCTTAGAACAGAACAATATACTATCACCTACCTTGTAACTCTACACTGTTCTCCCTGAAAAGCACAAGAGCATTTCCTCATTCTGTAACTTGAGGATTGCATCTATCTGTCCAGGACTGCTAGACAGCCAGACACCTGATTACAGCAGCAATTCTGAATGAATTGTGAGCAGGTTTATTTAGAGCAGTGCACAGCTGATGCTTATGTAGTCCAATACCTTTCAGTGTGTTACCTACCATTCATGTACTACTGTATGGCTGCACAGGTAATGTTAAACATCTGAGATGCACCGATTAACTGCAATTCCAGCACTTGCATTTAAAAGTATTTCTCAAAGTACTGCCATTCTAATACTGCCATTAGAATTCAGTGCTTTAAAGACAGTATCTACTATAGTAAACTGGAATATTATAACAAGCATACCTACTCAGCACTGGCAACCAACTCAGGTTGCCAGTCTGCCTATGTTTATGAATTTAGCCCTGAGGAACTGATATTCCTTGAATTGAAAATTGATGGCTTCAGAATAAGGGCTAGTACCCATTTGGCTAATTCTAAATGTCTCAGAATTGCAAGTGACCTTACAATTCCTGCAATATAGGGCAGCATTTCTAGCTCTGCATCATCTGACACAAAGGGGATGAGTAACATAAAGCAAAAAGAAACACAGTGGTAAAATCTAATACATTTGACAGAAGGACAAAAATCCCTTCAACTAAACGATGGGACAGTCATTTCAGTCATCTTTTTACAGTCCCATAGGTACAGTTAGAACAGTTTGGTTTTTTTGTTTGTTTGTTTGTTTTTAGGGGGGGTTTGGTTTGGTTTTTTGTTGTTGTTGTTTTCTTTTTTTTTAAGGCTGTAAACTGAAAATTTTCATATGTATATTTCCTTTTTTATAAGCTGATGTTACCTCTAGGGCCAGTGATTTTTGGAAGATACCTTGAAATTAACAAATAAAAGCATTCTGATTTCCTTACTATTTAACTAAACATAATGAATTTTCTACTTCAGTTAGTCTATGTTATAAGATAATTAATACAAATGCTGCAGATACCATATCAGGGAACTGCAGCTGCTTATTCTTACTGCTTCAAATTAATGTTCCATACTGACATTCTGCTCATGATTAATGTTTCATAAAATTCAAAACTATTTCAATTAAATTAAATTTTCATAAAATAAATCTGATCTTTTTGTGTCCTCACAGTTTTTAAGACTTCACATTTAAATATAACAATGTCGTCTGAGTGCAGGAAAAACTGTAGTAACTACAACATACAGAATTATGTGTCAAGATACTACCTTCAACTTAAAACATACAAAATCACAAAAACATTGCAATTAAATAAGACAATACTAATTCTTCAGTCTGCCAGAAGTACCACAGACCTATTGTGAAATTTGCTAATTTATTTTCTGGAGGATAGTATATTTAGAGAGAGAGAGAGAGAGAGAGAGAGAGAGAGGTATGTCTTCCTTTGTTAACTGCTGCGAACCTTTAGTGTTGGTTATTTCTCATCATGCTCTGTTATTCCAAACTATTAATTTCTGAGGATGAAAATTATGTTATTAATCTGTAAATTGCGTAGTAATGAAGACAGTCAGCAAAAAAAAGACAGTGAAGAGATACTCCACTCTTAGTGGTGAAAGCTTTCCAGACAGCCATATCCCAAAAGTGTTGTCATTTTTCAAATTCAGTTTTAAGGATTCCTGAAAGCACTACACATCTCTGTTACAAAGTCTGGACATTCTTCCCTTCAAGGTCATGACTGACGGAGTTCTGCAAAGACTTACTGCATTTGACATACAACCCTCTGAATCATAGCAGACAAAGATAAAAGGATCCCTGGACAAAGAAAACTTAAAAATATGTATGTAAAATAGATAATAAAATAGATATTTTCTGAAATCAGAAATGTTCAGTGCTGATAAGAGACTTTAAAAGTCTACCATACACCGATTAATAGAAATTAACTACACTCTGTTCTGCAAGTATCTGGCATAAAGGAATTGTACATCATACTGGATCCCAATTAAGTCTAACAGATCCAAGGCTGCATTGCAGCAATTTTCTTCTTTTTGTATGTAGATTGTGATCTGATGCTTTAAATCACTTTGTACTTATCCTAAGCATTTGCCTGCGCATTCTTCTTGAATGTTTAGTCACTAAAATCACTCTTAATCACTTTAAATTGTTCATTGAAGAGTACAGTTACCTTTAGACCTTTCAGTGAGGACTGAGAGGGCAGAATCACTAGTAGCTAGTTATTTGTGTGTTGCCTAAAGCGAGGCCAACAGAGGCAGACAAGCTCTTTCTCTGCTACTGAAGAAACCTATGACAGCTAATCCATTATACAGCAATGTAACAGCAGGACCCAATTCCCTTGGCACATGAATCACATGCAGTGGGAAGCAAACTGTACTACAGTGTGTCACCACCTCAATGAAATCAGAACTCTAGTTAAGTAAATGTAATCGACAAATCTGCAGCTGTGTCTCCACACAAATTCACTAATCAAAAGTTGAAGAAGAAATGCAGAAAGTAATGAGTTTAAAAAGATATGATTAGGGTACCAACATCCAAAATGTTTACAAATGCATATATGAAATATGTTAGCAAAGTGCAATTATGTTTTGCTAGTCTCTGCACTGAACACTAAATGGATTGTTCATTAATGTCTTATGTAGATCAGGGAATTTTTATGAGATGTATATGAATATTCATGGAGATATAAATTTATTTAGCCTTGGTAATTTTTAATGTGGTTATTTCTTATACATCTTTTAAATCTAAAAATCCTGTATTACCAACAGTGATCCTACTGAATTACAATTACTATTTCTGGAGAGGAAGAGGAAACTTGTTCAGTGCTGTTTTATAAATAAGTAATAAGGATATAAGAAGAATGCACTGGTGAGGCATGTGAATGTGTGAAAATATTGGAGGGTACAGTGTCTGATAGAATACCATTTATTTGCCAGTTAAAGGACTCTAAATCTGTTGCTTTTTTATTCATACAGTCTGTGGGAAGAAGTCCATGGAGAAAACTATTCCCAGAAGTACATCTGAAAGGGGAACAGCTACTTTACCTCAGCAGAGAATCTGTCAGTGAACTAACAGTGTGGATAACCAAGGATAAAGTCAAGGAGCAAAGCAATGAGATACATTATTTGAAGAGGAAATACACCCTTATGTGCCCTACTGTATTCTTTCACTCCCAAATTTGTGGCCAAGACATGGAGACCATGTCACATTTAGTATAAGGAGAAATATACTAGTCATGACAGCTTTCAGGAAATGCTTCTTTTCCAGCTGCAGTTTTTTTGCATGAGACTGCTGTCTACCTGCACGCAGTCTATCTGCATGGCTACTTTGCAAGCACAGTAGTTTTTGAAAGGAACTGCTTACAGCAGGCACAAATCAGCACCATGTGTATGCAAAACAGAAAAAAGCTATCCTAAAAATCCTTATCATATTGAAATCAGTAGTAAAATTCTTGCTGATTTCAGTACAGCCAGAATTTCATCCCACTTTGGTGCTGTCTAGACCATCTACTTGGTTCTTTGAAGAGGAAGGGAATTCTCACACTGATCAACACAATGATGGTTGTTTAAACAATTTTGTTGACATTTTTCACAATGAAAAATTATATTTTGTAAGTTTTACAATCTGTTAAAGAAAAATATAACCTTTTTGTTTAAAAAAATGACATAATTTTTTGAAAAAAATCTGTTCAAGAAAATGTACTGTATTTTAGAAAAAAACCTACATAATTAGAATGTACATTGTTTCTCCATATGGTGATTAAGAACCTGTCAAGACAAAAAGAGTACAGGCAATTAGAGATGCCAGGCAGTAATCTATTCAGTTATAGTTTTACTTGTTAATCATAAGCCATGAAAGGTATTTGAACTAACTGGATGTGCTGATTATCAGCACCACTGCCTACAGCTGAAAAGAACTGCCAAATGTCATCAACTGTGAACCTTTTCACTACTGCATCTGAGACTTCAAAACTATTGGCTATAATAATGGCATTACTGTTCTGGACTGTTTGCAAAATCTGTGGAAGTGTTTAGACTCTAAGTGACATCAGCAAGAGTCTGAAAATAATGCATCAGTAGCTGAGACTTAAAAACAAAACCAATATTTCAATTATTTTAAGAAATAACCAAATGCCTACTGATAATGGTTTTGAAGACATCCTAGTAAGAGCAGTCAGAAATATTTATAATGTGAAATTATGTCTATTTTTTACACAGATTCCTTCCATCCCTGTCACCGGCTTTGTTGTCTTCCTCTGGATACAGCCAAGGACCTTCACATCCTTCTTGAACTGTGGGGCTCAGAACAGCACACAGCACTGCAGGGGAGGCCACCGCAAGGCCAAATGCAGTGGGACAGTCACCTCTGCTGGTTGTGCCGTGCTTGGTGCTCCCCAGGACGGGGTTTTCCCCCTGGGCTGCCTGGACACGCTGCTGACTCACACTGAGCTGCTGCCCACCAGCACCCCCAGATCCCTCTCTGCAGGGCTGTTTTCCAGCTAGTCCTCTCCCAATTTAGACTTGTGCCCAGTGTTACTTAGCAATACTGTTTCTTTCAGTATTAGTCAGCATGAGGGAGCTGTGTCCAAAAAATACCAATGTACAACACCTGCTACCACCACAAAACTGCTGTGTAAAATATCTGACACAAACAAACAGCTTACCAAAATAAAATAAATTAATACTGAATGTCTAGTCACTTCAAGTCCAAAAATGCCTGAGAGTTAGGTAAGTACCTTAGAAGGAATTAATAAACAAGGAAACAGAAACCTTGACATTTTCAAAAGACACTGACATCAATCACCTGTGAAGAAGATGTAGGCAACTGCTCCTCTGATTACTCAGTCACTCAGCAGTGATGATAATTAGAAGAAACTTCCTGAGGATACAGGCAGTGATAATGTCCCACAGGGGAGAAATTTACACAGACTCTCCAAAATCTCTCTGAAAGGTAGTCAACTAGGTACATAAGCTATCTAGATTTGATTTGTTTCTCATTTTCTACACACACAGAGAAACTCCTCAAAACAAAACAAAAAAACAGGTCACCTATTCAGCAGAAGATAGAAACATATAGTTCAATCTTCTACCTAGATAAGGCAGCCAAGCACTTGCCTGGTGTGCACAAAACTCCCAAGCTTAAGGCATAATAAAGAATCATCATGTCTTTGCTATTCACATTTTCTTTTTTTACCCTTCTTCCCTTTCTAGGCTGCTTCTTTCCTTAGTTCCTCACATTTTGAAGTGTCAAGAGCTAATGAGCCACACCTCGCTTATATTTACTTGTACAGCACATAATCCAGGTGTCCCATTTAATCACTTTGGTCTTGAAAATTTTTCTGTGAAAAGAAGTTATTTGTCAGTCAGCAAATGTTTCTGTAACAGAACACCTTTCATCATTTCAAACCTTTTATACTGTTAACTGATTTTTTTTTTTTCTGGACCAAAATAGTATGTGTTCTTTTTTTGAAAACACTAAAATGTAAAACATTTTTACAGAAAGGTAAGATGCTGAACATTTTAGTCTAAATTAATTGACATTTATGCAATCACTACAAAGAATAATACAGTTATGTGTAATTTTTGAGTCAGCATATAAACTTTTTCTCTTATAGTATTGAAAGAAGCAAGGAATTACTCGTCCCTTTTTTGTACGGCCTGGTATTTCACAGGTTAAGAAATTCAAAGTTTTAAAAAAATTAATTAATGCAGTCTAACACTGAGATACTGATGATAGCAAAAAATAGGTCATCTATGAAGATCACAACAGGCAGATGCACTTTGTTTTCACAGTTACTGTTTGGCTTCCACTGCAAAAGGAATTTTTCATTGTTCAGAATAACACTGATGAGCATTTATAATGCTTGATAAGGAATTTATATTCACTTTTTATTTTATGTAACATAATGATCCATGTCCACTGAAACAAATTGCTCAACAATATAGGAAAAAAGTTCCCATATTTCAATTTTTTTAGATCGCTGTTTTTTATCTACCCCAAAACTCTGGAAATAAAAAGGAATTTCAGATTATATCAGAACAAGATCAGAAGCTCTGAGCAGACCATTTCATGTTCAGCTCTCTCAGAAGGGTATACAATTCTTCAGTCATTAAGCTGCAAGCCTCTGGGATACATCAAACTCACTGTATAATGCAGTGCAGGTGATCTGCACACATGGACTGGCTATCTGCCCACTGCTTAACAAATGTGTGCCAACACCGTCAGTCTCTTTGCAAATGCCTTCTTAATGGATATATGCATTTCTATTTCCATTATGAAAGTCCTAAACTGCAAAAGAAACATTCTTCCAGTCAGAAGAAATCTTGCTTAGAGGTAGAGTAACAGAAAAAAGGTAGATTGTGCAATTATTCAATGACCTCTATGGTAATGAAATTCATTATAATTTTATCCTTACACTTATCCTCAACTTTCTTCTAGATACAAATATATATATAGCTAGGAATTTAAAAATTACTTCCAAGGTTCCTTGTGTCCTTTGTCCAAATGTCAAGAATAAATCATTACCCTATTAAAAATCTTATGTCAGATTAAATTGAATGTTACCTCACTGGGCCTGAAGCAGACGGAAAGCAAAGGCTGTTTTGCAGGCTTTATGATCTACAAGACTTTTTATGAGCTCATGTTCTGGAAAATATGTTTGGTTTCTAGGCTACTACTACTGATCGTACTTTTCTGTCTATCTTGTACATGGCTGTGTTACCCTCCAAAATAAATCACAGTGCTCTATTTCACAGAATAGTTTCAATGTTCTAGGTGCTTCATATATATAGTGTGTATATATATATACATATATATATATGAAGCATTACAGACTTGCATTCTGTGTGCATGTAAGCAAACTATTTTTAAGACATTTCTCTTAAACAGGAACTCTGACATAAGCTAACATATAAATCTAGAATCACTGTAAATTGTATGAAGTTTTCTAGGAAATCTACGGATTTACATCACTACTTTGAAATGATAAAGAATTTTTTGTGATAAATATATTTGGGGTTAAAAATCACATTTTCATGACTACATTTTACACTATATGCTAAGCTACACATTTCTCAAGTTGTTCCTCAAAAATGTGAGATCAGACTATATTTCTCTGTATTTTGGCTAAAGAAGAAAAATACTCATTTGCACACAGAAACACAGTGAACTAAGTTTAGTATTCATAAGAACTATATGCTATAGTTCTCAGATCACTTTTTGAAGCTTTTGCTCTTTCACAGGTCTTCACAGCTAACCAAATTGTCTCACTAATTGTCATTGAATATGACAAAATCAGTCCTGAGATTCTATTATGATAGTTATGATAGTTTGGTTAGCTAATTATAGTGTGACTTTTTGTTTTACGTTTTGTGAATCAACAAAATCTCACACGATGAAATGCTGAAAGCATTTGGACCACTTTCCCTGGAGAAGAAAACTCGAGAGGATCTTGTCAATATATATAAATACCTGGAGGGAGGACATAAAAACCGAACAAGGCTTTTTTCAGTGGTTGCCAGTGACAGGGCAAGAAGCGGTGGCCGCAAAGTGAAACACAGGAGGTTTCTGCTGGACATACGGAAACATTTTTTCACTTTGAGAGTGACTGAGCACTTGCACAGGTTGTTCAGAGCAGCTCCATCCTCTGAGATATTCAAAGGTTGTCTGGACATGGTTCTGAGCAAACTGTTCTAGGTGGCTGTGCATGGGCAGGGGGGTTGGATAAGATAAGATGACCTCCAGAGGTCACTTCCAATCTCAACCATTATATGAGTCTGTGATTCTGCAATACTGGTGTGTAGCCTGGTGAAAGTTTGGTACCAAAAGTATTTTACTGATAATTTCAAACATCACAACAAAGATCAACCAAAGAGATGATATTGTTTAATTCTTCATTTACTGGAACTTTGTTCAGATTCTCTGTGTTAGTTGCACAGGTTATTCTGAGGAAAAAAGATATTCCTGTCTCCTTGCTCCTTTTACACTAAATGAAGTTTTCCACCTCCACACACCATGCCCTCAACCTTATTTCTGTACTTTCTGTTTCTGGTTTTGAAAAGAGAAATGGCGTAAATACGAAGCCTGACATCTTGGTCATATCAAAGTCTGTTGTTACACAACTGATTTTAAACGTCTCCCAACACATTGGAGGAATTCAGAAATACCTTAAATTAAAAAAAAAAAAAAAGGAAAAATGTTTATGACACTGGGTATCACTTATTACAAATCTTTATGTGGAAGACTGAAGTAACTTCAAATAATAAGAACAAACTAAAATAGCAAATTAAACAACTTAAGATAAATGAGTAACAATGCTTATTATTCGCTCCAACTCTTCTACCCTAACTTACAAAGACTGATACCTTAATCACTTGCAGAATGAAGTGTTACATAGTATGTGCAAAATAGTACAAAGTGGCCTACAGAGAGGACAAAGAAAGTAGTAATATATAGTCCTTCCACACAAAAAAATTAGGATGTTCTCCAGAAAGGGAATATACTCCAGCTAGAAAGCTGAATTACCGTATTTACTCAATATTGAGTGCTAAACGCCTGTCTGAACACCTTCTTCAACAAGCTAAGGAAATCAGTCCCATAGCATCACTCACATCAATGACCTACTAGGAACCGTTCCCACATGCTATATGTTAAGGATATCAAGACAGTCTGGTTGAACAGGTAAAAGTGACCACTGCATCTTACATGACAAGGTTCATGTTGCCCACAAACCATCATTAGGAAAGTGCTTGCTCTAACAGGTCGAGGCTGTTAATCCTTACAGACAGTGAGAGCTCTCACTAATAACTACATGACTATCTGGATGAACTAATGACATGGTAAATCAATGCTTGTGTTACAAAATATACCTTTAACCCTACAGAATGAAATTCTAGAGATGTCAAGAAATAAACACATGTACACAATAATCTTGTGAATAACTGAACTGATCTTTAGCTTTCTTTTTCTAGGTATCAAATTGTCACAAATGCTTGTTGCTGACAACTGGCTGCATCCTTTAGCCTTGACATACTTTATACTGTTGGCTATTTTCAGCTTTTGACTCAGAAAAAATACTTTTTAACTACCTACCAGTCGTCTTTAAAGCTGGTGGACAATGCTTCCTAAATTATTCCAATCTGTGGTAATTTTCTTTTAAACTTGCTTTCCTAATATTATGTATCCTATTTTCTACAAAGTCTAGTTATGATCTGATGACCAATTAACCCGTCAGAAACATCCCAACTGACTTGGATATATATATATACCTGTATAAAGTCTGTGGTTTTTTTTCCTTCTTTGATAGATTCGAACAGGGTGCAACACAACACAGAAAGAGTATTACTATCTTCTTTGTTTTTCTCTGAGCTGCAGCAGTACTCTGTTCACTTTGTTAAAACTATACACTCTTTTGATATTCCTCTTCTGAAGATAAACCTTTAGAAAGAAGGTAACTAAATAACAACAGAGTATTAGTGGCCTCAATCTTAGAGGTATCTTTTAATCCTCTTAAACTGTGTATACAGAAATACTACAGAGGGTGATCAAATACTGACCTGAAAAGAAAACTAGACCCAAAAAAATCAGATTCCTATGAGACATAATAAGCTGTGTTACAAACCTGCTTAAAACTTTCATTTACACCTAATCTCAGAAAAGAAGACAACTCTGCTGAAGAGTCCAAACAGAACAAAGCCATCTTAAGTTACTTAGTTTCCTTCAAAGCCGGCTTTACAAATCTCTTTTTAAATGTTTCACGATCTACTACTATTCTCAGGAATTTATAATAAACTTCTATTTAAAGAGCATAAATAACGCAAATAGTTTTGTCAAGAATTATCATTAAAGATCTATCAATCCAGGATTTCTCATGACTTGCCTTGTACTCTTAGCAGAGATTTGTTTGTTTTTCCTTCCTACAAAAACATATATTTCAGTACTAGCAAATCACAATACAAACTTGTTTTTCAAAGACATTTAATTTTAGGGGGTGTTATGTTTTAAAGCTGAATGCTTTTCAGGCTATTATAAAGGTGCCACCACACTAATGAGCCAAAGCTTACAATTTGACACAATTGCTGATGCCTGCATGCGAGGTGGCTGTAGCACTTGATCTTGCAGTATCAGCAGGAACAACAGTTAAAACAGATGCCACAGCTAATTTCATGGATCATGGTGCCTTCAGGGCAGAAGTTGGGTTTTTCATTTTTCATGAAGACTTTAATGTTTTATTTAGCAGATTTCTGACATGTAAAGCAGTCTGCATCTGGGATATAAAATTAAGATGTCAAGAAAAAATAAAATTATATTGTATTTTGTGATGCAAATAAAATGCAACACTGTTGGGTAATTATTATAATTTAAGGCATGTAGGATTTTATAATTTCATTAATATAATTTTTCATAATGCTGATTCATCAACAATATCAAAAAAATCTTTATTTACAAATATAAAATCTGTCTTCTTGGCAGTGAAAACAGTCAGTATATAAAAATGTATCACCTGAAATAGAATCATAGAATCACAGAATCATAGAATCACATGGGTTGGAAAGGACCTCTGAGATCATCAAGTCCAACCCTTGATCCAAAACCACCACAGTTACTAGACTAGGGCACTAAGTGCCACATCCAGTCTCCTCTTAAATACAGGGAGGGAGAATCCACCACCTCCCTGGGCAGCCCATTCCAATGGCTGACAGACTCCAACAGATATTCCATGCTGACACTAGTGCATATTTGTTTAAATTTTCTTACCAAGACTCTGAGTAAAGCTATAGTAACCTACATAAAGATGCAAAGCTAGCAAGACTTGTAAAATGATCATTTTGCATAGAGAGTAAGGAATTTTTTTTTCAAAGACAGTCAGAAGTACGTAAGGATTGTCCTGGAGAGAATAAAAATGTAAAATCTCTTTTTAGCACTGTATCATCATTTCAAACTTTTAGAATTTATCACAGCTTGAAAATGGTAGGATAATCAGATGATGTGAACATGGCCTAGGTGTCATCATACTTTTAAAGCACAGACATTTTCAGAGCATCAGTGAATACACACTAGCCACATTAAACCATTCCAGTAGTGCCTCAAAACATTACACCAACCAAGAGAACAAAAGTTTTCAATTGTGAAAGAGCATTCAAATATTTATACAAAAAGAGTAAAAGTGAAACAGTAAATCAGTATTGTTCTGTCTGTATGCTTAAGAGAAGTGAGAAAGGTTTTTCTTAGAGAAAACTTGTACTTTTATGTGTAACTATATTTTAACTATTGACATTAACTGATTATATTTTAACTATTGAAAGAAAGAAGGCATTTAGTAACCAAGTAAGGACATGCTTATACCAAGTAAAATTTTTTCCTTGAATAATGAATTATTGGAATATTTGCTTAAAGCTCAAGTAGAAATTAGTTACTATGACAGAAGTCAGCTTCAAAGAATACATGAGACCCAACATGCTTTTAAAAAAAAAATTTAGAAAGGTCCACCATATCACTAGGATATTGACTCTGTAATTAGCACATTTTATTTCTGTCAATTTTTGTGTGGCAACTATAGAAACATTAGCAATAGCTGCCAAAACCAGACTTTTTAATCCCTGTCTTCTAAAGGACTTTAATGTTTTAAACAAAATAACAAAATTCTAGCAGCTATTAGAACAGCCACTTCAGAAAAGTGATACTTCAACTATTTAAGATGGAGCACAGATAGCACAGTTGAAGTAGTAAAGTAAATAGGAAATTGAAATACTAAAGATTCAATTAATGTTACTGAGAACTGGTTGCGAAAGGGGTATCACAAGTTCTTTAAATACCACTGGGTTTACATCCTACTTGAAGACAACTCAGTGAATCTCACCGATCCAACACTCCTTCAGGACACTACTGTGCCATCATCAGTCCATTCCTGACCTTCCTAAGGATCTCAAGTAGCTTCACTGTCCAATAAGTTCTGATATAATTACAGGAAAAAATAATTCAGAATTCGGTTACACAATTAGCACCAAATGTTTTACCCTCCAAAAATAAGGAAGGGCAAATAAACTAGCCAAAAATAATTATGTGATTTAAAAAAAAAATAAATTCTGGCAGTTATCTCCTATTGATGAGCAGTGAAAGACTTTTAAATATTACAGCATATTGATGGCATAAAAATAGTATCAGTAAAAAAATATTACCATTACATCAGTAATGAAGATGCAAACATAGCATCCTGTTAGCTTATTTTACACTGCATGAACAGAAAGACAATGCTGATCCAGATACTCAGCGTATGATCTGCATCTCTTTGGTTATTTATTTCAATACAAATACCGTGACATACTTTTAAAGCCTTTAATGTATTTTAAGATTGGCAAGGCCCCTTCATTTATATAATTAAGGCAATTATAGCCATTATAATCGAATGCAACACCATTTTAATGGTCTGGACTGTATTTAAGCTTCCAGTTTTATAATCCATGAAAGCTGTCTGGCAGAGAGCAAAAGAAAATATTGAATATATCCTAAAAAACCCATGATCTCATGAATATCTAAAATAGTTTATTAATAGAGTTTGTTGTGCTACACAGACTAAACTTTCCAAATAATTTTAGTGTTCTGGGGACTCTAGGACTGACTCTATTCATTAATTGTTTAAAGACCTAAGTGAAAATTAATGATTATAAAACACAAAATGAAACATCATTATCTTCTTTCATCAACAAGTTAGCTTGTCTAACTCTCTTAAAATTGCTGCAGCACAAAACCATAGGCTGATACAATGAAGGTAACTTTTTTGCCTCTAAAGACATATTCACCATGTGAGTTCTTTGGGTTTTCCTCCCACTGCTAAAACACAGGGAGAAAGGAAATAGAGAAATCAACCAAGCTAATCAAAATTTTCATAATAAATCATTTTAAAGCAACCTCCTATAGAGAAATCTTTTCCTCTGTGAAAAGTATATGAAGAGTATATACTACTTTGTAGTAGTAAGAAAATAACTCTGAATGACTAATTACTCATCTTGCACACACAAGTCTTTACCTAAAAAGAACCAGAGTCTAAATGGCTCTGAGTGTCTAAAAAGCCCCACAGAAATCAAGGATTACAAAACAGGCAATGCGTGTCCATCCCACATGTGTAAGCTCACTCTCACACACCTATTTGCAGTGAACCAGCCAGTTTTACTTGAGAGGAGGTCTGGGAAGTTCACTTTGAAATCGCTTCCAGCTGTTCCCACCTTCTCAAAGATATACACTTATTTTCTAAGACACAACTAGTACAGGGCATACATGCCCTCCGCATCCTGTGATAAAAAATACTTACACAGTAAGCAGAGATGTGACACTCCCGTTATTTTAGAAATCCAAAACTGTATTACACAAATACTTGAACACAGGGCTAGATCTGCCAGTTATGTGCTCGTTTGCTGCTAACAGAAGAATTATGTGAGAAGCAACTTCTTGAAGGGCAGCAGGCTAGCACTGATTTCCACAGCCTTGAAACTTTGGAAATTTTCAATTTAAAAGTAAATTTGTGGATGTGATATACATACCTGGATTTGACCTGGATTGAGTACCCAAGGCTTCCAAAAGCAGCCATAATAAGTGGAATGACTTGGAAGTAACAAAGCAGCCCAAATAAAGAGCAAAGGTGGTTTTAGGGTAGACTGCTGCTGCACAGGCACTTGGAACTGTGAGCAAAGAGCTGTTTCCAGTGATAGGTATGTAATATTCCTGTTTTCCCTTTAGTGTGATAGCTCTTTGCAATATTGACAACAAGCACTCAGCTAACAATCCTTTCTAAGGATTACACTTAATCCTGGCAACAATAAAATGTTCTTTTTCAAACCATTCTTGAATATGTTCTGCAGTGTTATGTGGATTATTTTTCATAAACACAGCATATACACTCTAGCCTTTTTTATATAAACTATATTATTATGGGATGGACAATCTCCCCTTAATCCTTCACTTCTTCCTTCTAACAGTCAAGTTCAATGGAATTTTAACTTTTTTCTGCAATTATGACTTCATTGCAGAGAATTACAAAAATATAAATCACTGTTCAAGCACATTCTACCTGGGGTTTTTTTACACTATCAGCTCCATTCTGATTTGAATTAATAGTATACTTTTTACTAGAATGTCTCTGCCTCATTGCTCTACTTGCATTTGTGATGTCACTTCTTTTCAGCAAGACATATATTTCTATCCCTTGTTCCCAAATATTTTAATCCCTGTAAGAACAGAAAGCAAAAATTTTTTAGCCAAAATATCATCAACCAGTAGACTAACCAATTCTGGTTATCCTTTTTGAATTATAAAGGTGTTTAAAACAAACTGAAGACACACTGTTCCATGCAGAAGTTTGAAATTACAGGAGAAACATGCATCTGAAGCAAAACTGACAAATAGATTCACTTCTACAATCTAACAACAGGTTACACAGATACATCTCCATTTCCCCAGTTCTTTAAAGTCCTTCCACAGGCCCTTCATCACTTGCACATCACACACAGACAATATATGGCAAGTGGCCTATACCTCTCCTTTCCAACCTTTCCCAGTGTTCCAGGGGAAGAACACCTGGTATGTGGGTGGGTTCTGGCTAAGCTCAGGCTAGATGAGGAGGGAACCAGGGATTGTGGGCATACAAGTCAAATCACTCTCATTCCAAACACATTCTCTGTCATTCTACACCATATTAGATTGCTACTAATCAAACTACATTAGATTACTACTAATTTTGACAGAGTGTACGGAGTTTGATTAATGAAAGAAGATACTGCTGACAATTTTACTTGGCGCAGCATCATTCAAGCAAAAAAGATACTCAGTTTAAAAATCTAAAGAAGATTCATGCAGAAACTTTATCTAACATTGAAGGAAAAAACAGTAAAATTAGCTCCATTGCGTTTCTGTTATTACAAAAACACAATAATAAATCTTAAACAAATGCCTTACAAATGCAATAATACTGTATTTTTGTGCTAGCAATTTCCCCTTTTTTCATAGATATAGAAATAACTTAGAGATACAAATGAATTGTAGCTAAGATTATTAGCCTACTATCTCAGAAATAACCTGGCATTTATAAAATATATAGCAAAGCACTAAAATCTGATAAAACAATAGTACTTCTTATTGAAGATCAAGTAAAAAGTGGTCCATCATTCACCCTTAATACAAGAGAGAAAAAAACCCCATCCTTAATGAATCAGGCTGATCAAATTTCTAAAAATCTACAACGCATCAATTTGCACTTTATCTTTAAATAGTTTCAATTTATATATAATTTATACTTACAGCTCACCATTACTGTAAATGTATATAATGAATTTTAAAAAGTGAAAAAACAATATTTTAGCTTGTATACCTGGACAAATATAGGTCTAAGACGAATAGCTTTAAGATTCACAACGGAAAACTATGTATTCTAGAACAAAAAGAGATAAAAGCAAAATGGGTATTTACTGCTAAGTCAATACCTTCTGAAGAACTACAGTGGATATACAGCAATACATTTTAATTTGGTAGCATCTTTAAAATCATAAAAGGTTTCAAAAACATTAATAAAGTAGTGTTCAGAAACACTAGTAGAGTAAGAAAGTTTACCTATGGATAATGTCTTTTCTTCTAACACGGAAACTGAGTCACAATGTTAGAGCCGATTTATATTTAAATCAATGACAAGATTCATTTTGAAGCCAGTAGTAAAGGCAAGAGAAGACATACTAGCCCAGATTTAATTTTTGTTGTCAGCCCACAATGATATCAATCTCAATTTGAGTGGTTCCACTGGTACTACTGATAGTTTTGGTCTTGTATTTCAGGCTTCATCTAAAGACTATTTTGAGAAAAATCATTACAATTTTCTAATGAAAATTAAGCAACTAAAAATGCAAAGAGATTTTTTTTAGATGTTGCATTCTATAGAACTGCAGCAGCAATTATATAATAAAGTATTTTATTGAATATAAATATACAGCTAAGAAGAACAGTAGACGAGAAAGGTGACATTTACCTACTGCAAATTTGTCACATATACACAGTGTTGCTACTGCTACTCCCAGACTACTGAGACTGCCTCCTTCCATTTACTGTGCATAATCTTCAAAGTTAACAAGTGAGAACAGTTTCCCCATGATGAAAATGAGCACGCTTCTCTCTGTACATCTTTTTATAGGCTAGTCACTTTCTGCAACAAGCATGAAAGCGTAAAATTAAATGTTACAATTAGATCCTTTAGGAAATGTCTTAAAACATACTAACGTATTTGTAAATAAACCCTGAACAGCACTATAATATAACAGCAATTTTGTTTGGTGGGTTATCTTTGTCTTATTTGAGGTTTGAAAGTTAAATTTTATTCTTGACCACACAGCATGAACCTCTTCATCTTCTAGATGGGAATTTTGCTCATTGTCTCACACGAATGTCTTCTTCTGGCTACCCCATAACTGATCACTGATAATATCAGGTCTATTTGGTCTCGTCTATGTTGGTTTGAATACAGATTTTATTCTATTGATGTCCTGTAGTTCATCTTGCCAATGAGAAAAAGGGAATTACAAAACAGTACTATCTGTCTTTGAAAGGCAAAAATACAAAGTAGAGATTAAGGAGTTAACACAAATATTATTTTTGGCCCTCAATCTCTTTATTTGTGAAGTCTGGAAACCATTCAGTGTCCTCTCTGAATGCAAACAAAACAAAAGCTCTTTTTTGGCATCTATACCTGCACTATATGAAAAGTGGTAGAGGTCATATTTGCTTTTCAAGCACTGATGCACACAGAATGAAACAGAATCCAGAGCATCTTTAATCCTACTGTTACTTATCCTCATCTCTCCACAGCAATTAACAATTCAGCAGTACTCAGTATAAAACAGGATACAGCTGAGAGAGCAGCTATATTCTGTGATTAGTCTTTCATTTATGCTAACTGAAAATCCTTTTAGCATGCAATGTTGCCTTTTCACTTCCAACTGGCAAAAACTTAGATTCAAAGAGTATGATATTTATAGAAGCTTCCAGTCTTACCTATACAGTCCTCCTAAGATGATGAAGTAAAGAGAAGCCCTTTTTTAACTTGCAAGAATATAAGACTATCTCTGTTATTTTAGTGAAAATATCAAGTGAGCTCTTACCACAGGATTCATTAGAAATTAACTCAAAAATTATTGAGAGAAAATTCTTCTATTTCAGTAGCTAATGGATATTCAGTATTTTACCCACAATGCCATAGTTTTTGCCATTTAAACTGCAGGACCTTCGACTGATCCTGAGCTTTTAGATATGACTACATGTCCCAGCTGCCTTGATTCTGTGTCAGGGCAGAATCCCAATCTTATTTCCAAGATGAAGATATCCAAAGACAAAATCCAGGAGGATGCTGTAGCACACTTCAGCCAAATCTTTGAAATAGTCTGTTTGGAAGATCAGAATACTGGGCAAGTCACAGCACACAATTATCAAAGTTGCAGTGTAGCTTAACAGGGAAATAAAACATAGGCACTCTGTCAAGTTTTTTATATTAAAGAATAATTAAACTGTCTGAATGTATGTACTCTTGAGTAGAGCAAATTTAAGACAACTGACAATGAATGCTTTTCTTAGATACCTTTGAAGTTAAGATTTTTCAGAAGTTAAGATTTTTCAGAGTTTTCAGTTAAGAGTTTTCAGAGCTGCTCTTTCAGTCAGCTAGAAAATACAAGGTATTATCCTGTAAAAACATCTATATATATATATAAAGCCTTATATATACCACATTAAATGACACAAGAAGTAAATGCAGTTAAAATGTTATGTCCTTTTTTTAAAGACACATATTCCACAGAATGCATTATTTCTTTTTGCAGAAAAAAAGGCAACATAGGTCTTGATCTACACCAATAATTAAATGTGCCAATAAACATTATATTAATTATGAATTAAATATCAATTAAATAACAGTACAAAATTACTTTCAGTTGTCCATCTTCTTTTTTCTTGTAATGTCTTGAACTAAAACAACACTGCAGTGCTTACTGTAGTTTATAGTTTATATGATACCCATTGTTTTCTCTAAACTAAATTTAAAACAAAGATATGACAAAGAAAGATCTTTATTTTATTGTGTCTTTTTTTGCTTCTTAGTTTTGTTTTGTCAACAACTTACACATCTAGTTCCAGATCAAGTTCTTAGCCCTTTCATTTATGGATTCAACCTAAGAGCCCCTGAATATCAATTGGATCCAATGTTTCTAAATGCATCATTAAAATGAGACAGCTTTCACAAATACCCAGATGCCTTCACCTGCCTCATGCATTCATCAGAGATATGGATTAGACAAACTTTAGAATTCACTTTCAGCTAAGAGCATCCTATGATTTTATTATAAGGTTCACATACATTTTATAAGGAAAATCTGTTTTTCTGAATACTGATTTAATTTTGCTTCCCAAAGGAGTATGGGATTCCCCACCAAGACTAATCTGGGAAAGTTCATAGACATACTCTGCTCTCCTGATACACCAAAAAAATCAGTAATTTTTTAAATCTGAAAAGATGAACAATTGTCTTAGATAAGGGATGTATATTAGGAAACCCTTACTTCAGTTATCCCTGAAACAGGAACAATAATCTTACTTTGCCTGTTTGGCTTCGTCAATTTTGTAAGCAACTGCCATATGTGTATACAGCTTAGAATCATAACCACAGAATCATTTAGATTGGAAATGATCTCCAAGATCACGGAGTCCAACTGTCAGAACACTTTATGGAGTTCTACTTAAACACAAAAATTGTATTCTTATAATTTCTCCTGTAAGAACTTCCGTTTTAAGAAATTCTGTATTATCACAAAAATGGCTGAAATTTCAGTAATGAAATTCAGCTCACTTTCATATTTCTCAAGTCTCCTGGCCTTCGGCCTTGTAAAGAAATGATATTCAAATTTCAGTGTTGCAATAAAATGTAGTATTTGGAAAAGCCCTGTATTTTGCTCGCCTTGACATTCTGTCAAGATGGGATTAGTGTTAATTCCCATACCCATGGGACAAGCAATTGCACAAGCAATCTTGACCCCTAGGCAGCATAAATCTTCAAGAAGAGTTCAATTCTAATTAAAAGTAATTGCATTTTTTTGAAGCAAAAAAAGATTGTCTCTAGATTTTTTTCAGTGTTTTAGTACAGCAGTACAAAAAACAGAATGTGCTTGAATAAAAACACACCAAGGACAAAAATAACTGCCTCAGCTGAAACAACTTCCAGCAGAGAAAATGCTAATCTTGTTTTGGTAAAATCTGAGGGCAATGATACCATATTAAAAGACTAACACTGGAGAATCGTAGGCCTGCTATTCACAGAGAGATTCTTTTCAGCTCATTATCTTAATTTCACTTAAAGCCCACTGTTAAGGAAATATTCCCATATTCATCCTGGAGATGCAGAAATTATTGCTAATGAATACTGCAACCACATTAGGGTTACTTTATATGTCTTATTAAAGGGGCCACATTAACCATACAGTGCTGTGTCTTCCAGTGCTTTTCATTCTGACAGTGTGAGTGAATGAGAGATTTATCTACTTATTTAAAGGTACTACTTGAAATTGTAAATTAATGGCCTTAAAAGACATCAAGATTCTATTGTTTTGCAGAGGGATTACAGCACAGGAAGTATTTAATTACATATATTCAATTAATATTTAATTACAAAATCAATTATATGGCTGAAGATCAAAAAAGTGACCTAAATGAGTGTTTCAGAGCAGTTTTTTAATTTACTTGTATGCCTGCATACAGCTTCATGTTTATAGTGGTCATCTCTATTCATTGTTAAAAGAGCAATAATTTGTTTTTCAAACTAGGAAAAAAATAGTTTTGGCAGTAGCTACAGTTTATAATGGAAACAGTAAGACTCTCTTGCACAACCCATTTGGAACAGTACATCAAACTATAGTGAAATACCAACATTAACATAATGCAATGTTGGTTTCTTTTATCAGTAAGAGGTTGCTACTGGAAAAAAACCCAATCTTTGAAAACTAATTTTGCTGTATTTTCAACTATATTTGTGCATAAAGATTTTAGCTTACTCGTCAAAAGTGTTATTATACAGAAAGAAAAAAAAATTGCATTTAACAGAGATAAGTTAAAAGAAAAAAACAAATGCAGATCTCCAGTCATGCTTTTCTTATCAAATTCAGGTCCATGATGGCCTAAAACTTCATGCTATGACAGCTCTTTATTCAGAAGTACCAAGGATGGTATCATTGTTTAACAATAACCTTCCAAAATCAACTGGGAGCCACTAAATACAAATATGCTCAGCCACCATTTCTTTCCCTCCAGTTTGCTCCAGCTGCACCAATGGCTAAGGAGGAGTACAAAGCAACTTCATTTTCCAGCAGCATATTCTCACGCGTGGTACGAAAGGAAACCGATTTATTCCTGTCAAGCACTTTTCAAACTGACTCATTTATATAACACAGCCTTTACTAATAGTTCTATAGTGGAACTACTTGCTCCTATGACCAGTAACAACAACTTTAAAGTTTCAATTTCTCTATCACACTTTGTTTTCTTGAATATTCAACTGAAGACACTGAGAAGCGAGGAATGAAATTTTCTTTGTCTTAAATACACCCATAGGCACCTCAAGGAGTATTAAAGAGCAAAAAAAAAAGAGCAGCAGTAACTCATACTACAACAGCTCATTTGAAAAACACTGTGGTATTTTACTACAGGTACAATATCAAAATCCTTGGCAAAGAACACCTTGAACAAAGTAAAGTTGGTTTTATTCAAGAATAATCAGTGTTTCTGGTAACTGTAATCTTCTGTTAGAAAAATCTTACTTCCTTCTGGAAATGACCTGTTAAAAATATTACACTAATTACCATCACTCACCTCTCCTATCACTTCTGGCTGCATTTGTGGATTTGTCAGAAGGGCAAGGGCAACGTCCTTCACATTTCACTGAGATTTGTTTTCCTGAGACACAGGCTTGATACTCTAATTTGCACTGTAAGGAGAGAGAATGACTATCATTAATAGAAACATATAACAGAAAATTCTAACTTTAAGAATTTTGAAGCAACTTTTCATTGTGTTTCATTGTGTTTGCAGACACAGGTGCTAGGAAAAGTTTTCTGCAGTATATGCTACCTTCTTACAAAAAATTAAATTAGATAAAGGTACAAAGTTTTTGGTCCCTAACCTGGCTACAGTTTCAGACTTAATTCAAGCATGAATACATGTGTGGCGTGAGACTGATTTGAATATGCATGCTAAATGGAAGCAGAGTGCATTGGCTTTATTTGTATTATATGAGCAAATAAACACAGCAACAATATTAATTATAGATAGGAAGCAATTAACAGTGAATTGTTAAAGAATTTATCACTTAATTTCTGTCTTTAAGATGACAGTATCCTAGTAAAAAGCATTAATGAATAAAATGGAAAGCTGTGTCTGATGTAATTCTGCATAGTCACTGTCTTTTCCGATATGGAAACAGATTAATTTCTGTGCTTCTGATCTTTATATTTACAGCTCCAATCCAGAAACCATATGAAAATTAACCACATCTAACCAAGAAATGGAACTGTTGTATCAAGCACACAAAAATAATGTAGCTAAAAAACCACATACAGAGAAACTAACATCATTGCACATTGTCATTCTTACTGAAATGCTGAACTTTTATTCCAAAAGAACAGTTCCTTACATAGAGATCTTTCCCTGTTATGTTTTGCCAATGTATTATCAGGAAAAACACAAAGCCAAAAACAAAGTGGAGGGGAAAAAGCATATACAAAGAGCTTTTTTAAAAAACAAAAGGAGAAAGATGTTTACTGAGAACACTTCATCCTTGAACAAAAGATGGAAGATGTCTCACTAGTCAAGTAAAGGACATATATGAGTCAGAAAATCAGTTCAGGTAACAAGTAAAAAGTGTTTTCTATGCATCACAACACTTTAGAAGAACAATCTCACCGGAGTTTGTATCTTTTATTCTCTGACTCATCTTTCCTTAGGGTTACAGAACTTCATTTAATGCAATTCCATTATAAAATTATCAGGTTTTCCAGCAAACCATAGAATCAAAGTTTCTCTCTCTCCCAAAAAGATGCAAGGGATGGGAGCACTTTAGCCATGTAAGAATCGAGAAGCTTCCTGACAGGCTGCACTTGAGGTTTCCACTAGTTTGCAGATAGAAGCAGTGGGAATTTACAGAACTTCATCAACCTTTCATGAAGTCAGACTTCTAGCCCTGCCACACACTCATGCAGTCCTCTACCTAGCATAAGCTGAGCTGCATCACTGTATTGAAATAATACCTTTTTGCACCACTGCCAGTACAAAAAAGAAGACAGAAAAGGACACCTCACATTTTGTGTATTTCCATAAAATCATTATTGTACTTCAGATTTTGTTCAAGTACATTTTACTTTTTGCCAAAAAGGCACCCTTAAAGTAAAATGACACTGAAAAAACCGTTTAATTCCACAAAAACCCCCAAAAACCAAACAACCCGCTCCCCAAAAAACCAAAACCAAACAAACAAAACCCCCCAAACAAAAAAACAACAATAACAAAAAAAATTCCAAACGGAACTGCTCCATTTGAAAGCCTATACAGCAATAATATCTCCAAAAGGACCAGAAAATGACAGCAAAGCAAACATCTGCCTATGATAATTTTGAAATAACTGAATACCTTTTGTATCTCTGCACAATTATCCTGGCTGTACAGGAGAGTTCATGCATCAGCTACGATGCCCAACAGCCCTCTTTCCAGACACTGCGTGACTTAATTTACATTTTAATATTCAAAACAATATTTGGAGTTTGTGGAATGGATTACAACCCAAATTTAATACATACTTCTGTTTAAAAGAGGCATCTTCTCATTTTGAGATCTGAGAATTTTTTGTTCAATCTTAAACAGTTTAAGGAGTCATATCTACAGGTAGCTGTGCTTTAGTTTTTCATTAATCCACCTGGTGAGACCACCACTTAAAACTTGACATATAAACCCATTCCAGGTTTGTTTTACTGAGAACCAGGGTATCAAGAGTGTAAAAAAAAGGAATATTTTTTAACTTTCTGAAGTAATCCTTTGAGAGATTATTTTTACAGACTCCAGTGCTTCTACTTTGATTCACTTGGATGGTGTTGAAGAGACTGGAAAATACTTCATAGCTGCTTCAGCTAACATAATGAGTTGTGAATTTAGTCCTTTTGATTTGTTTTTCTTTAAAGTTGTCTACTCAGTCCGATTTGCAAATAACATTACCCTTTTAAATGTTAAAAAAACCTTAATGCCCAACACCAGCCACAGGCAAAGATACCAGAAATACTGACTGTAAGGTCAGCACACAACACGTCCAAACCAGTATTCCCGTTCACAAGTACGATAAAATTTTACACTCAATGAACTCATTTTATGGGCAGGCAGGCAGCAAATATATTCATTGTTTCCAGAAACAAAGGAAAATCATGGTGCTTGCAGAAGTCAGAAATTAATCCAGGCTGTTCTGACAATTTCATATCAGAAGCTAATGACACCAGGAACATAATTCTAGTTCAAACCTCTTGTCATCATTCCCCAAATAAACAGCGCACTGGGATACTGCTAAGATAGCTCAGCTAAATAAAGGTGAGTCAGACTTGCTTCAGTGTTACTCTCAAGCTGGTAGAAGATCAAGCAACATACCTGAAAAACTCCATAGAAAAAGAAAATTGTGACATTCAGACTATGAGGACACAAGAAGTAGTGGTACAAAAGGAGAGGTAGTGTTGAAGACAGTGATGAAATAATTTGTTTTGTGTAGAAAATATCTAAATAGTTTAAATAGCAAAAATATACATGAAATATTACATTATGTATAGCAATAAAATAACATCTATTTATTTGGCTTTGTGAGTGACTTTTCTACGTGGGGAAAATACATAATGAAATTTTCAAGAAATTCATCTGTTAGATTTCATAATATTCCTTATTTAAACTGGTTTT
>JAWWLV010000144.1:34476323-34496313 GCA_035041135.1 Platyrinchus mystaceus
GTGGGGAAAATACATAATGAAATTTTCAAGAAATTCATCTGTTAGATTTCATAATATTCCTTATTTAAACTGGTTTTATAAACTGTTAACTGCTTGTGCTACTTTTATCACAATACCTTATATGCATGAAAATAATCCATTTTACTTTTGAATACATCTAGCTTTTTATCTTCTGCTCTTGATTCTCCTTTCCTCTTAGCATACTAGTTTCACCGTGTCTCATTTGTATACTTGATTCTAAGGACACTTCAACTGCATGAATTTTCACATGTTTCAAGACAGAAGAGTAAGTATTTCTAACTTCAGAGCAATATCCTGCACAGCACTGAAGGAAAATAAATCACTTCAATACAGACAAAAAACATGTACCACAGGGTCTCTTGGCAATATATTTCAGAATGAAAAATTCCTCATTTCTGTACTGTCAAGTGTACCATGGAAAAAATGCAATTTGTTCACTCATATTCTGCCTGTTTGAAAACCTGTTCAGTCTTAAATGGACTCAACATTCTTCACCATTTGCACAAAGCAGATGTTTACTGAACTAGAGACAAGCAATTAAAATCTGTGGGAAAAACTTCAAAGAATATGTGTCATCTTTAGACATGACTCATGTAGCTCTACTGTTACTACAGCAAAGATGAGAACAGTTATCTTCCTGGTCCAACTACTACAGCGCATGTTCTTTTGATATACGTGAGCTCTGCTCTTAGAATTATTATTATTATAGAATTTCAAAGATTAAATGAGTAATATATTTCATTAAGCTCTGCCACCTTCCATTCCAAAGTAGCTGTCAAAGGCTGCCAAACAGATCTCTGTATATTGTACATATAAAAAGACTAGATTTTTTTCTCAAGATGAAAAACCCCACCTACTTTTCCATGGAAAAATAATGAAAAAATGAAAATACAAAAAAAACCCCCCTACTAGTTTTGTGTGTATTTGACTGGCATGAATGCAAGGACATTATACACTTTATTTATTACATTAAGTTCCAAACATCCTGACTTCCCTTGTATTTGTAAACCAAGTTCCAGGTAAAAATCACACATTTTTATATATACATAAAAATTTTTTACGACTTCAAATATTCAGGAAACCTCTACAGAAAAAGAGTAATATGTCAGCACATATGTATATGTGTCACATATACAGAGGTAAAATCTCTATGTTGAGTGAAAAAGAACATTTAGAGAATACTTATATGGTCTTGAAGTTTTCAAATTAGTTGAATTTTATACTTCCAGCCTTGCACACTTGAACTGGCTGAACAACTTTACAGTCTTTTAGAAACTGTGAAGGACAGAAATATACTAAATGAATGAAAGATGAAGAAAGAAATAAGAGAGGGAAATATTATCTCAAAAATTACAGAAAAAAAACAGCTTGTACATTTGATTTCTGGGCACCCAGAAGAAAGAAGATGGACCATGCTATAGGGTTTTATCAGGCAAATCATAATAGATATAGTTTCATTGTATGGAAGAACTTCTAGAAAACAGAGATTCCAAGTAGCTTGATTTTACTAAGGTTCATCAAGCTCTTCTACATTGCAACCTGGTAAGCCATATGAGGAAGTTATGCTATTTGTGATCCTCCAAGAGTAGCACTCAGTGTCTCACCATTAAAATGGAAGTTCTTTACAGAGAGGGTAATCAGGCATTGGAATGGGCTACCCAGGGAGGTGGTGGATTCTCCCTCCCTGGAGGTGTTTAAGAAGAGACTGGATGTGGCAGTTAGTGCCATAGTCTAGTAACTGTGGTGGTAGTGGATCAAGGGTTGGACTTGATGATCTCAGAGGACCTTTCCAACCCATCTACGATTCTATATAACAGCTGCCAAACAGGTAAAAGACATCTGAAAGATACCTGAAAAGAATACCAGGATGAATGTTGCATGAAATAATTGGCTTAAATTGCTGCAAAAGTATCAGATTAGATACTAGGCAGACTTTCAAATAAGGGTAGTGATGTCTTAAAATAAATTGTTGGAGAAGTTTATTGAATCTTATTGTCTTTACAACCAGGATTAGATAAATCTGTCAGAAATGACACCTGTGTAGTTTATCTTGCTTTGAGAAAATGGCTGGATCAGATGGCATCAAGCTTATTCAGTTGGGAAGTACAGGACAGACCCGCTCCAGGAACGAACCAGTGTCAAGAGACTATTGCTTGCATAAATGTTCATCATTTACTGAAGAGATTTAAAGATGTGTAATGAATGAACTAGGGAGACGGCATGAAAGAAAAGCAAAATAATACCTATGCTGGTCTATGGATCTTAGATAACTTCAGCAAAATTCTGTCTGGCACTGAGTGTATATGTGCTCTTGAAAACCTGAGATATGATTTGGGAATATGCTAAATATTTTTAGATAAACTAAAACAAAATTAATTGAATACGTAAATGTCGTGCAATGTGAAACATGAAAAAAAATATTTTAATTGGTTATCCACATCTCACAAATAATTTTTCTGCTTTCATCTGCAGAAGCATCTGTAAAAAGACACTCATATCACACAGAGGGACTGTGTGTGAGGCAGCTGTAAATTAGTTACTCTTTGCAGACTTCGAAAATGTACAAGGAATAAAGACATACTGAAGTAGAAAAGGATTTTAGTTTAACTGTGTGGCTTCCATATAATAAAAGACATAAGACTGTACTGAATGGTGCAGAGAAAACAATTTAATGATTAGATAAAAGGGAGGTATGTCCATTCTGTGTGTTATGTGAGTGAAGAGCCCTGCAGAAGGAACAGCAACAGAATTAAGATTATAAATCTACCCAGAGAGAAAGACAAAGTGCTTGTGCAACACTGACTTCAGCATTTCCTACCATTTTATCAATTTCCTTTTTCTCACTGACTTAATTCTATTCCTTTTTGAGAATGTTACAATCTCAGTGCAAGATAACATTTTTCCACAATAGTACAGTCTTGTCAGGAATATCTAGTGGCTTTTAAACAATTCAACTCAAGTTAGTAATGAATGCACATGTGATTTCTCTGCCAAGTAAGGAACAGAAGCGCATGCATTAGTGGTATTGAGGTACAATCTTGAGGTACAATCTGCAGATACTCTCCTCCAATTCCTCTTCTCCACCACTATATATATATATATATATATATATATATATATATATATATCCTGGGCAGCTGGAAGCAGATCTGGTACAGCATACAAGTCAGCAGAAATTAACGCCAGGGTATTCATTCATACTGTGTCCATTATGTGCTTCAAACCTTTGACGTTGTAAGACTGAAGTTTGGCCAGATACATCAACACACCTTTTCTACAATATAAACATAACTGTAGTACTGGACAAAGTGTGAATTCAATGTGAATTAAAGTATTTTAGAAATTTTCATCTGCTGAGGTGCTGAACCTTACAGAAAAGTTTCTAGAACACCATCCCATTTAATACCAAACATTTAGTAAACTGCTTTTTAGCCAACCAATAACTTACACTTACGCAATTGTAAAGTGTGTCAGCTTTGAAAGGTAACTGTCACCTTTAACTGTATCTTATCTCAATGACAGCTCTGTAGAAGTCCCTGATGTTTTTGTGCATTTAAAAATTAAATAGGGCATGCTATCCAATTCTAAGAAAAAAATACACAGATGAATAATTAAATTCAGATTCCCCTGATAATTATCAGTTCATATGCTACAAATAGAATTACTGAGAGAATTTGGAATATGCTTTAAAACTGACATGTTCCTACCAAAAAATGCCCACAGTTCTTCTTTTCCTGTCTATTTTCTAGATAATTAACAATTCATGGTCAGAAGATTTCTGTATGCTGCAATCAACAGGATCTCTGAAAAATGAGCTCTTTGCTGAAATACCACGAAGATATATTTTCTCCAGTATCATCATGTATCTCATGGGTAGAAATCTTTTCCAAAGAGGTGTGCATTCATGCATCAATACAGATCTGACTTCTCTCTGTTGTCAGAATCTGCTGTCTCTGACAGCTGAACAGATAACCCCTGATTACCAGTATTCAGTACTGTGTGCTTTTGACTTCATGCTATTTTGCTTAACCACATTCCCCATTTTCACACTTCATTCCTATTTGACAAAGCTTACATACATTTCCCTGCCCGAAATTTGCTTTTATGGTATTTGGTGCAAATTGTTATGTGAAATTACGGCCTCAGATTTGAGACAGAGTTAATGTTGACCAGGTATGTTCCAGGTCCAGGTCAACACAGACAGGTCAACCGGATAGAGAGCATGGAAGAAGCAGCCGAAACGGTAAAGAATTTCAAGCTAAATCCAGCCAATGTCAAGATACCACATTTTCAACTAATTCAAGCTTTAGAAATGAAAAATTAATGTGCAAATCTATCTATGAAGTGTCATCTAGATCTATAGATGCCTCTTTTGTCTCATCAGAAACCTGGTAAGCATGTCTATTACTTAGATAAACAACAGGAGTTTGGGTAAAAAGCTTTTCAGCAAATAAGTACTACTATTTAAAATGAAAACAACTGTTTAAAAAATATTAACCATTAAGACATGCAAAAAGTATTTTGACCAGAGAACAAAAGGAAATGTGTCTACTGAAAAAAAACCCTGAGCAAAGAAAATCTTTCGTGATTGAAAGAGAACTGATGATACATTGTTTACAAAGCTATGAACTAGAGAAAGCAATTTTCGTGACAAAATGAAAACCTGCATGCACAGTTTTCTTCTCGTCCACTCTTATAGCTCTACTGCCTGTTTTCTTCAGCCCTCTGCAGTGCAAAGGGATAAAATGAAAAACCTGAAATCAGGTCGACAAGATATTCAATCTTTTTCGGACACCCTGGAAAGGATATTAAGTCATAGAAACATGCCGATTGATGCCTCCTGGGATTATTTAAATTAGGCACCTACTTATCTATGCTTTCCTACTTAGAGGTTCTTAGAGACCCGTGATGCTTAGGAGCTTCTGCAAATCCTTCTAAGGACTTATCTGTTTTTAAAATCAGGCACCTGAATTTTTAGACACCTACTCAGTTTGGTAAATATGTAGCTCACCATCTTATTCTATACATCTTACAAACAGTCTAACTAATACTTTATACCATCAAATGAGAATGTAAAGCTTCATTAATGCAAAATGACAAACCCCTGTGATATCCTTACTTGAAACACACTGTTTCCAGTAAATTATTACTAATAATGCTTCTAGTATTTTTTGTGTAAAAAATATATTACCTCATATCCAAATCAATATATCAATATTCCTTGAAAACAATAAATTTCAAAATAAAAAAATAAGAGTGTTTTAAAAACTTACTAACAAAAGGGGTAAAAATAGATACAAAAAGATATAACCATATTACTCCTTCTGATCTTGACTCAAAAAATTTAAACACTTGATGCAGTTTGAAAAGATACTAACAGCTTCTTGTAAGCATGCTTAATACAAAAAAATTCTCTTTCTGACATATACATGCATATACTTAAGTCCATAAATCCTGGCTTATATTCAGAGCTCTTGCCTGTATAGTCCAAATCTCAGCACTTCATCAGGCTCCCTGTTTCAACCTTCTCCATCATATTTATCAGGCCCGAGCTACAGTCACTCAACGCTGCATGTATGTGAGATCCTTGGTGTACCTCATTGCTGGCATTCAGAGTTTTGCAATTTGGAGAAAATGCCTTGAGAGATAGAAAAAGTAATACTGTTCAGATAAAACTAACTTTACATTTTCAAGTTCCCGCTTCAAATTTGAAAATTGACATTCAAAGAAAAAATTAAAAATGTGAACAAAAACATTTAATTGTCCTACATGTCCATCTAAGAAACAGGTGACTATATTGGTCAAAGTCAGCCAATAAAGATCATTGATTTTCAGCTGACACTCAAATTTCTGAGTAATGGCAATAGTAAAATAAAATAATGGCAAAGCTATAAAACCTTATAATAAGACACAAATGGCTTGCAAAAATGTGGATTTTTTTTTTTTTTAAAGAATCTGCTTATTCCTTATTAACATGTATTATCACTGTATTTTTAATGTGATATGACTTCCTAAGCTGTGCTGGCTGATTGCAGTACTAATTAAACAAGTTCAATTTATCCAATTATATCTAAGTTGAAATATTTATAAAGTTGTATGTGAGCTAAAATAGCATCTAAAGGGCATGCTGATTAGTCTTCAATTATAGGAAAAATAATGAAAGTAATAAATGTAATGTGCACAGACCTAGCTAGCCTATGCTTGGTTATCCCATCAAAGTTTCAAAAACATTTTAACTATACTTTGCCAATTGGGGGGGGTGGAGGGAGGATGAAAGAAAGCAAAAAAGGAAAAGGAAATTTTGTGTAGTTAGTTACATTTAGGTGAAACATCTGGGCACTCAGCAGCGGTACAGCTTTCTACTGTTTTTTCCTCACCTAAAAATGTATGCTAAAATTTATTTAAACTCAGAGTAGTAGATTTATTAAATGGTCCAAAATATAAGGCTCCATGTGCTGTCAGTGACAAAAATATTTATGAAATTCCACGTTCATAATGGTTTTCACCCTGTCAAGGAAGAAAAGTGGTGTTACACAAGTGGGAGTTAATATTCCAAAGCATGGCTGTTTTTCCCTAGGTTACATATCTTTTCTTGAGCTTAAAGAGATACATCTTGTGTAGAGGTACACAGAACTGTGCCTAAATCTTTCCCCTTTGTGCTATTAGTACTTTCTTTCGAAAAGACACAAACATTTTTCTTGTTCTGTGCCAAACACCCATGGATTAACATCAGGACCACACAAAGTCAAGTCTTCATATGCCATGTTCTGAAGGAAGAACTAGAGTGACAAATTTTGCTAGACTCTTACTTTTCTCTTCCACTAAGTCCATGATGACCTAAGATGCTACCCACTTTTTTTTTTTTTGTTAACATGTTCTATGGTGCAGGGGACCTACCTCTGATACTCAGTCATATTTTTCAGATCCCTGTCTGTCTCTCAGTTCTCATCAATGTCCAGATCTGTTCTTTGGGGACTTTAGTTACATATCTCATCCAACAGTAGACCTGTTTGTTAAAAAATACTTAATCTCACTTTGATCTTGAGGATAATGCAGAAAAACAAGCAAGCAGAGCAAGCAGCAACATCTTAACTTCTTGAAAAATTTAGCAGAAAGGAGACAGCTTAAAATCATTAGGCATGCTAAAAATAAACAGACTGGACAGTTCTTCACTTTACTAGAAATGACTGAAGTTGCGATAGATCAGAATCACACCCCTGAAGATAAGAGACGAAGGAGGAAAGAAGGCAGGTTTCCTGAAGGAATTTAAGAGTTGTCTAAAATATTTTGAACATATCTGAATATCAACTATTACTTCCTGCAGTTTCTTCTTCTTTGTTCACTGTGGGGTTTTTTGTCATTTTGTAGTTGGGCTTCTGTTGTTGTTGCTAATTTTTTGTTTCCTTCCCCCTTACACCAGGGTGGTAGGTGTACATTAATGCTTCAGAGTCCTGAAGTGAACGGGAACTTAAGAACAACACCTAGCATTGCAAAATTCACACAGCCCAGAAACTTCTAGATGTGTAGTTCCATATGTGGTTTTAGAAACTTTAAAGTGACATGGTTTTGGGTGAGAAGTGAATATGGTTACCAAGCACCTCATCAGACAACCTGAGACCCAGACAGTTTTCTGTGGATAAAGAACTGTGTTCTTTTAATATTTTCTTGTATTTGTTTAGTATCACAATGTTGAATGCTAAATATGTCTCATTAAAGCTCATTAAATAAGATTAGCATGCATATAACAGAAGACTCCACAAACATCATCCCCCTTTCAATAGTAATTTAAAAAATCCATAAATTACAGATGTCCATAAGTTATAGAAAATCCAAAAATTATAGATGTATTCTAAGCAGAGAAATGTAAGTATATAAAACCACAGTAAATTCACATTAAAGCATTAGGAATACTGAAAACTTGAAAAATCAAACAATCAGGTATGTCTGAATTTGTTTTCAGTGAAATATCTATGTAGCAATGGTTCTGGTTTACAACATTTCATGGTGAGCTTTTCAAAATTACAAATTTAAAAAAAGAAGATGATTCTTTAATGTTACAGATATCTTACCTCATTGATATCTACCAAATTACTAGGACTGAAGCTTTTCTTTTTCTCTGTGCCAATATGACTAGTTTATAGCTCTGCTGGTCTAAATGTCGGTTATGGTGCCTGAAACATGAAACTTTACCGTATTTCAGTTTCTTGCTAAGTATAAATGTGACCGGAATCAACAATGTCTAAGAGAATCTTTTCAGAGGCTAATCACTTTGTTCTGTTTGGTTACATTTTTCCACTTTGAACAGGATGATTTTGGCTGGGTGTTGCTTGGGGTAGAGACGCGAATCCAAGTTTCGAGAGGCCTCTTGACAAAATCCACTTCTACTAGAAAAACAAATCGATGCTAACAGAGCATCTGGAAGAAGCTGCCTCTTCCAGCTGTAAAACTAAAGACCTGCATGCTGTCAAATAATTTATTTCTGAGAGATTACATTATTTTATTACTAAAGATGGCAGGCAATGATTTAACCTTATTATTTTTGGCTACATTTCAACTGACAGTTAAATCTACAGTGGATTGCTTAGTAACAAGGCAGATAAAAATGGAAAGGCATAGTGGATTAGCCCAATTTAAGAAGCAAGACTGACACATATTGAATCAGGCTTGTGCAAACTACTTTCATTTACTGTTACAAAATAGACATCTGTTTTGTAATGGCAAATCTATTTCTAGCAATCTCTTCTGAAGTACAAAAGATCTGTCAATAGCTCAGGCATTTGACCTAAAAACTGAAAATACATTAATTAATACATTTAAATCAATTTAACTTTTATGAAATCGCAATCTTTTAAAATAACGTCAAAAATAAAAACGTCAATACATATATTTTATGCTTCCTCCAAACTAGCTGTCTTATACCAAACACACTAAGAGATACAGATTATTAAGTAAAGGTCTTAAAAATACCTGAAATTAATAAAGGTAGCAATGTTTTTAAAAAGGAAAATGTTAAATATGGGATGTCATAAGAATAAAAATCTAGCAATTTAGGTTCATGCCGAACGATAAACAAAATTTGGATGGAGTAAACAACCAGTATTAATCTCAGCCCTTCACACAGTGTGATTTTATCCACTGACTCTTTTTCAACACTTCTAATGAGAAATGAATCATAATTTGGGAGACTGAAGAAAATATTTGAATATTAAAAAACTGAAATCCACATACCTATCTTTATAGCCTTTCAAGAATTTTTATCCTCTTTTCAGACTACTTTGCTGTACATTTTCCATCTCAGTCTGAGAAGCTAGTTTAGACCCATTTTTTTGCTTTTGCAAAACATGATTTTTTTTGCTATTTACACATGTAGGGATATCAATAACACGCAGTTTTCATAGGTAGGAGAAAACGTATTTCATAAAAAAATTCACAATCAATACGAAACCATCTTGAGCAAATTGTTGCTAACACTAAACTGCCAAAGTGATTCTGGAATAAAATCATGGGGCCATGGGCGTATTCCAAAGATTAATTTATTTCTGTGGTGTTTTCCTTTCAAAATACTCAAAGCACTGTCATTGATCTCATTTAAGTTTAGATTTTGTTATAGCAGGACTAATTGTCATCCACATCCAACTTAAGAGGGAAAACTTCAGCCTATTATACCAAATACCAGAGCTGTAATCAAAATATGCAAAACCCACTCAAAAGACTATTCTATCTGCATGACCATACTTTTGTTCCTTATGGATGCTTTTCAAAAGCATCCGTTATAATACAGTATAATGGAGAATTCCAACAGAAGCATCCAAGTCTGAGCATCACCATCTCATCCACAGTTACACCAGCTTTACAGTGTGTGCTGCACAGCACTGAGTTGCATCCCTGGGTAAAAGAATGGCAGCAAGTGGGTTGCTTCCACAAAACACTCCATCTGAGGTGAACTCCATGTCCTTTTTATTTCCCTTTTAATCCCAGGAAAGATGAAGCTAGAAACAGGCTGCAAAAGCTGTATGAGCATTTTTCATGGAAAATGTCAAGTATACAGGGGTACCAAAGCCCTAATGATACTTGAGAATTCCTAAGTGTAAAAATGCATACTGCACTTTCAGGTGCCAAAGTTTAGAGAAATGCAGAAGGTAAAAACAGACCACGTGTAAAACACATACAGTATTATTTAAAGGCTATTAAGTTAAAATTGTAACACCACCCTGGCAGGATCTCTTTATACTGAATTTCTTCTCACACAATGATTAACGTTCACTTTGATTAATCAACATTTCAGCATGTAATATTTTTATTTCAACATTCTTGTAATGCTAATAACGAACATCTCACATCTGCTACTTTTCTTTTACACTGACTGCATGTGACTAATTGTGGGCTGAGAACTCAGTAAACAAAACTTGGCCTGCTAAAATTAGTGGAAAACAAAACATCCTTACCCAACTCTGGAAAAGCTCAGTTTAGAAGATAACCTTTCTTTCTAGATAGCCCAACTATTATATAATCTTTTTGTTTGTTTTCTGAAGCAAAACACACATATGAAATATCTCTAGTTACATAACTTAAATTCAAGCATGGGCTTATCCTGAAAAGCAAGGGTATACACTCAAAACAGCATCCATCTGATTGCTGTCAATTGCCTGGCTGTGTTCTACAATGCTACTACTATTTAATGACTTATTTTCAGAAAATGTATTATGCAATTTTCCAGAGTCATTGATGAATGCATTCTAAATACAAGAAAATTGGTGTATAAACTCCTACTGGAGCTTGATGACACAGTGAAACTAAACTTTGCCTGGAGTAAAGGAACACAAATATTTGTCTTCATGTCAGTTTTTAAAACCAATGCTCTTGAAATAACCTTGCAAGGGGACATCTTTTTTGACGAAACTGCACTATAGAATCCTCATATCATTGAAAATAAACGAAAATAAATATTTATAGGCTAATACAGATCTTCTGAGGTAATTCTTTTTTTTTTTTTTTTTTTTAGCATTTTGCTGCCATAAACTTAGGGTTGAAATCTACCATTATGAGGTAGTGGAAGACAAAAGAAAAACCCTGCAAAACCTCTCTGATGCTGCATTATTTCTGCATTATATGCATGAAGTGACATAGAGGTTGGATAATGTACCACTGAACTGACTGCAGCACTGACAATGCACTGGGATGGAAGCACAGTATGTCTATTTAATCCACTTATTTCTCATCATTCCATTTGATAAGCACAGCCTCACCTTTATCACATGAACTGAGTTAAAAATATGTGTATCTCATCATCAGTGTTTATAGACTTCTGTATTCCTACTCCAGACCAGATCATGAGAAGCCAGAAGGATCACTTCCACCTATAGGACTATTTATAATACAGTATTCCTATATGATAAAATAGGACATAAGCAATGAGGATAAAACTGGAGGTGATTTTATTACACTAGGAAGAACACAGGGAGAGATTGTAATGGGTCAAGTATACAGTATTTAAAAAATAAAACATTGCTCATCAGTATCATCTATATCCACTTATCTATCTCATCTACTTAAATAGCAAAATTATAGAGACTACCATCTGTTTTATATCTGTGTGCAGGCTAGGCTTAGACTTAAAGACTGACTGAACCTTCACATGGCAAGGCAAAATAAATACTAAATGACAGTATCATCTAACATCTGGTAAGATGTCAACACACTTCTAGCTCATTAAAAAAAAAAAAAAAACATAGCCAGGAAATTACTGTGAATGAAAATAAAAATACTTTCCTGATTCCTAAATTATATTGCCACTGAGAGGAATTATTTTTTTGCTAAGCCAAAGAGTCCAAATTTCATGTGTACGGCCTCAGATATCCTGGTGTGAGTATTAGAAGTTTTTAATTGTTTTCTTTAAAGGAAAATTAGGATTCTAGACCAAATCCCTATAATTAAATATTCAGGGAAGTAATAAAAACATGTTCTAACATAAGATTTAGGATGAAAGCAGGAGAATTGTCAGGGTATAGGAAGCACTAGTTATGTCTGATGTTTTTATTTTATCAAGAAGAAACTATCCATGGAGAGGATACTTAGTGTTCAATCCAACAGCCAGTGACTCCTGGAAAATAATTCTTTTTGTAAACTTCAGAGGCAGTTTGTGATTACAGTAAAAAAACAAACAAAAACTTCTATACAGCAAATGGCAACTCTAAAAATCTTTAAATGATAGAAAATACCATAAATGTATTTTGTTTAAAAAGCTATATATATGGAATATATATGGAATTTTTTTCTTTATAACTAACAAACACAGAGCTTTCCCATCTCCATCAATTTAATCTATTACTATAGTTCTCTTGAAGCACTGGATATTATCTAGTAATGAAACAATTTGTTAGTGTAAGGCTACAGTGTCAGTAAGATAGAATACAGTAGCTCCTCTCACATTACTGAATTGCATGCTGTTTCTGAGAAAAAAGGCCCACATTTTTTTCTGCTAGAGAGGATTCAGTTGTTAATGCTGACAGAACATTCTCCTACTGAAAGTTTTAAGAAAGGATGCTAAATAAATTAATTTGCTTTCAGTGTTATGAAGTCCCACAATCTCCCAAGTTTCTATGCTGTACTAATGCAGTCCCATGATTTCTGGACTTCAGAATGAGCAGCACAAAATTTTTCATCCAAAAAAGACTGGGTAAACTAACAGTAACATTTAAAAATTATTATTCTGTCTCCAAATAAGTATGAGAGAAAAGAAAGAAGGGTTTAGGACTACAGAAGGAAGATTTAATTATGATCTGAAAACTCAAAAAATGCTGTTGCAAGGGAAGATATACAAAAATTATTTAAATTATTACATTTTCTTTCTGTGTATGTTACATCTAGGTTGTCTAGGTACCTGGAATGTGAAGCATACCCTTAATGGTCAACTGGAAATTCTGACTTAAAATACCTATCCTATCCCCAGCTGGGGACACGCAACACTTTTTTGCTTACTCAAAATCCTGCCGTGGTGTCTGTTGCAGATAGACTTTACTGGGAGCTCTGTTACATTGTGGAGCACTCTTACACTGTGCTGCTCCAGGGATTAGTGGTTTACACTGCTTAGGATTTGCTACTATTTTGCTTTTTTTATCATACAGTACACTAGAATTGTTGTAGACGGCAGTCTGCAATATATATTTTAGCCAAAAAAAAAAAATATTGATTTCTGTCATAATACAGTATTTTGTTTTCCAAGAGCTGGAATGGACGGGAACAATGCAAGATTAATTTAGTTCTTTCTTTAATTCTTACCTGAGATGAGTATGTGTGACCATCTGATCCACAAACAGGATTGGTATAAACTACTGGACACTGCTTGCAGTTTGATGAAATGGGACCACCCCTCCACTGTTTATGGCCTAAACCAGCCTCTTTCATACTGTAAGTAAACAAAAAGTATGTAATTCTGATAAGCAGTAGTAAAAATAGAACATATTTCAGGGTATTTCAATGAGCCTTTACAAACAGTAAGCCATAAGTAATTTAAACCACAAAGTTTTCTTCTAAGTGAAGAGTTGCCAATGTCTTTGGTATACACTTGGTCACCTTTGCACATTATTCATTGTAGTGATTTCACTTTCTAAGACATGTTAGTAGGAAAAGGTTGATTAAGATGATGCTTTGGTGAATGTTACACTTATTGATGAGTGAAAGATGTCTGACTTAATGTGGCACTCTTCTTTTTGTTATTAAATAGTATGAATAGAACTGTTGTATCAATACTGGTGTTTAAGGAGGCAACATTTAAGTTTCAGAAAACTATATAATACTTCTATAGAAACAGGTAGATGGTCCTTCAGAGTACTGTCTGCCCCACTTTGAACACTGCCTTTCACAGATTACAATTTGTAACATTCAGTCAACACTCAAAGGGGAAAAAAAAGGTAATCCACTAGGGCACATAATCAATCTATATAAGCATATATGTGTATGCTGATACAAACAGATATTTAGAGCTAGATGGATCATTTTAACTTCACTATATTGGGTCAGACTAGAAGTCTAAAATAACTTATTGATATTTCAGAATACTTCGGTAGCTTTCAGTTTGTGACACATGGTCGTCTTCAGACAGACATGCTTCTTCTCTGTAGCTCTGAATTATTTTTTATTCATTAATTTTGCCAATTTTTTTTTTCAACTATGAAAGTATTTAGCAGCCACGGTATCCTGAAACAGCTGTTTTATGAGAGTTGCCCAGTTCACAGACTGACCTAAGAATATGTTTTACATATTAACTTCTTGCATATAAATAAAAAAAAAATTAAACAATAACGCATTATTTTTATACTGTGCTTTCTGTTTAGGATCTTAGTGAGTAATCTAAAATTGATTACACTTACAATACAGCAATGACTTATCAGGACACAAACAGATGTTCAAACCCATAAAAAACTCAATTCAAATATTCTTTAATGGAGCAGAAGTCTTTCAGGTTGGTTCACCTACAGATAATCTAGAACTATTTTGCTAGTAATGAATCACTGTTTGAGAAGAACTTGTCTGGAGTAATAAAAATAAATGTGAGAAAATGAACTCCTCATCCTCTGGTTCTATACTGGCCAGCATAAAAGGCTAAAAGCATACACCTAACAGTAAAGTGGTGATGACAGAAAACAAAAGCCCATTTTCAAGCTATGCTAATGTTCTTAAGCTGTGCAAAATTTCATCTGTAAATGTGGTCTTTTCGAAGAAAAAAATAATCATTTAAGTTATAGAAGTTTACATTCAGATTATGTTGTGTGGTGAAATTTTGAACTGCACATATGTTTTACAGTGTCAACAGGAACCTAAAATGCTGTACACAGAAGCTGTCTGTTACTGGTGAAAAAGCCAGTATAGCCTCAGTTATGTGTAGCATAATGAGTGGCAAAATATCAATACAGGAAGTTTTTACATCCACCAGGAAGTATTAAAAAGGAAACAATTCAAACATATCACCCTAATTAAGAATAAAGAACAATCCTTTCTTCTGAGTTGCATCATTCGAAGACTAAGAAAAATCATCTTAATTCTATTATAGTAAGAAAAAGCAAGGTTGAACTGTATCTTTGCTTACGTATAATATATAGTAATAATCTGACTATTGCTGTTCATCTCACTTGACTGAGAGTTTTCTAATCATTCTCATGAGTTCCAGCATCATTAGATTATATAGATGGCTGCATCTATCTCTTACTTCTTGTTACTTTTATAGCTAACAATTATCCAGAAATGCTTCAGTAGCCTGAGGCACCTGACAAGTGTCCCAACTATCAACCTGATGCAATTTCTATTTATCAGAAATAGAGTAACTGTAAAATGCTGCACAAATCAATTTCAAAAGTTCCAGACATCAGAGAGAAGCTCATTGACAACAGCAAAAAACAGAAACTGGAAGCAGAATTTGAGAGACACGTAGTGGTTGGGTGTAGATGCCTAAAACATATCGAAGAAAGGACTAGTGGTGCTTTAGTATACGTGCACTCTTGTGCATGGCCCTGATGTATAAAGACAAGAAAAGGCAGAGAAAGGTAAAAAAAAAAATGCCCTTTTGGATGGAGATAAGTAAAATAGGAAAAGAGAATGACGTGTCTCAAAAGATCACAAGGAGAATGGAAACTAGAATAAGCTCAGAACAGAGAAATCACAGCTCTGTGACAAGTGAAGAGATATGACAGAAAACAGAAAATATTTGATGTAGTCAGATAGATTACTTCCCTCAACTAACCTCTGCTTTGTTAGGCTTTTAAATGCAGAGTGTCCTGTTTTACACAGAAGTCCCCTGAGACCTTCAGCAGATCACTGTTATCAAAAACTGGGTTTCTATATAACTAACAATATTTTTTTAAAAAATATATACTTGTATTTTTCCAAAATGAAAATGTACAATGATAAACAAATTATAAAAAATGATACTTTGAGGGTATCAATCCAGAAATACCTCATCATGGAAATGGTCTGTATGGATATTTATTCAGAAGCTTTAGTACAATGATGCTGAAACTAGATTCTGTATTATCAAAGATGCTGAATAGCTATTTTTGTCAGTCACTGAAATGATCGGCAAATATGAAAAGTCAATTAAAAGTATTTTAATGCTAGTTATGGCAGATATGTGCATTTCATAAAATACATGAAAAATGCATTTTACCTATGTACTCAAACATTGCCTTTCACCATTATTTAACTGCGTCAGATTTGTTTCTGTTGACTATTTTGTTGTAACCAGGTGTTGTGGTTATTTTTTTTTTATAGCAAGGCAATGAGCTAGCACACAAACTGTTGACATGGAAATAACTAAGAAACTACTGTGATGACATAAATCATCTCGAATTAGGATCATTGATATATGCCACAATATCATGAAGTAAGTACAATACTTAAACCCCAGTATGAATAAATGGTTATCATTTATGTGAGATATGCAGATAAAGGAAAAAATTTTGACATTTAAAAATGTCAGACAAGAAAAAAATTAACAAAGAAGTTGGTTACTTCACTTTAATAAATCACTTGTTTCTTCCTTGTATTTATTAAAATTCAATATGCAAAAAAAAAATCCAGATCACTGCAACTTGCAGCTAATAAAATTTTAGCATTTAATTTTCTGATTCTACTGCAAACACTATAAAACGCTCTTGCACTTGTTAGTATGTTGTCACAATAAATATATGACACCACATGAAAGTCAACCTCTTCCACTGATAAATTTTCTAAATTTCCTGAAAAGGGCTTTGGTATCTGTAAAATAACTATTACTGAATATGCAAGCTCCACTTTATGTGACATTATTGACACCTAAAGGGTAAAATAAATATATGGGCTTCATTTATCAGCAATGCTTGTGATTGCATTAATTTGCATGTACCAAACTGTGCATGTCTGCCTAGAAACATAATTAGCCAATCTGCCCAATTACTCTAGCCTATGTACCTGTTTGCATACATAAACTTACCTTCCTGTATACACAGTGATTGTGCCTGCAAATAGTTTGAGAATGCTTAATATAACCCATGTATAATTTAGCTTCAAGCAACTCTTTGGCAACATGACTTATTTAATGATATCTATAAAATGCATAGGTGCCCAATTCACTTGAAAAATGGTATTTTGTAACTAGATTTGATAATCTTCAAACACATTTCTTCAAATACAGATTAGTAGACAAAAAACTGAGTTACTAAAAACTAATCTTTGAAAGAACTCTTCAAACTCTTCTCTGATAACTACATTTGGATCTTTAGAAGATTTTAGCATTATTCCAATTTAGAGAGACTGCCTGATTATGCTTTGCCACGGCCTTTGGAGGACACAGTCAGGCTGTGCCAGATTAACATAATCAGAATAAAACACTTGTATTATAAAATCCAACTAGCTTTCTTTAGAGTTGCCTGGATTTCCTTCAAAGTTGCCCTTTCACACAGAAGCATCCTGGAAGAAAACTACAGTTGTCAATACACTATTGAGATGTTTCTTTCAAATGTCAAAAGATATGCCTACTAAGTTACTATGAAATGACTTGACATAGTTCCATGCATTTCCTATATATTTAACTAGAAATGACCACATACACAGAGCTGAAGCAGATTTTGCTTAGCAAATACTGGAGATGTGGAAAGCATTCATGTATATCACAGACCTCATTTTCTGTCACAGAAACCACGCACACAGATTTTTCTGAAGACAAAGATGCAAGTTGACTCAATACCTGTAATAGCTCTATCACAAGATCTGTTTAAATTAGCAAAAATATAACATTACTTCAAGAGAAACACGTGAGGCACATGAGCATAAACAATATCTAGATAACGAGGCAATTAAAAAAATTAGTATTTAACATTTATACCCCAACTTTGAACAGAACTAACAAATTTGTTTGTATGAACTGGTATAAAGTATTACCAAAGATAACAAACAAGAGTGCACCTTCCCATAGCATATTACTGTTAAATGTTGAATTCCTTGAAATCAGCATAGTCTCACCTAGTGATACTGGAAACATCCTTCATCCTTATTTTTATCGCTTCAGAATACATACTGAACTACTTAGCGGATAATCAGGTCAGAGAACAGCACAGTCCAAGGTGGGTTGTTTGTTTAAGAAAGCCACAGATATAAGTAATTTCCTGTATGACTTTTGTGAACTTTTTGCCTTTTATTCCTGTCTACTCCACAAATTCTTATACTTAAAAGTCTTGAGCCACAGAGGTTTTTAACACTTTAGACTTGCCCACTAAAGGTAGGAGTTGAGCATAAACCATATTCTCACTGCCTCTAAGAAATCCAGACATGCTGATCAATGACGGACCAAAGTACACTCATCATCCCACAAGTACCTGCAGTTCAAACCATGAGAACAGGGATGACTGGCACATATTTCACCTAGTTAACTCACAGCTAACTGCCTAGCTTTCTTCCTAAGGACCGAGGTTTTAATATGGCAGGGATTAATAACCTTGGCACAGACTTCTGAGGAAACTCCTAACCTGTGAGAAAGAGCTGTCAGAGATTATGTACAGTGGAACCATAGAATACAAGAAAGGTAAAACTGCAGATGGAACTAAGATTGCTGACATAAAAGTCAGGGGTGAAAGGAAAGTATGAAAAGTTGTAAAATCATAAAAACAAAGTCAGAAGTTTAAACAACACTAAGAATCAGCCCATTTCAATGAGTCATGAAGTCAACACACATTGTACTTTAACTGTCAGGCAAGCAAGGACCCACTGAGTACCCTGCAAGAGCTGGAGAGCATCTTCACACACAGTCCAACACCAAATTAGTCCTAGCTATTTGGTGATAAATACTTTTATACTTTTAGGTAGCATGTATCCTGCTTACAGAGCCTTTGCGACCTATAAAAACTGCTTGAACAAAGCAGTCCAAAGAGCAAAGATTGTAACTACAGCTTCACAAGTTAAGCGTACAACAGAAGAAAAACTTGGATGAAGCAGGTGTTTACATATGGCAGAACAATCCACCTATCGTGGGATGTCTAATTTGACTCTTCAACATAGTTATTTTGGCCTCTAACATCAGAGTTGGAGAACAGTGAAGTTACAGAAAAAGGTCTTTCAATTATTTTGAAAATATAAAACCATGTATTGTCATTAAAGTAATAAAGAGGCTTCCTTTGCTAGGTATTTTTTTTTCACATATTTGATCTATAGATCATACAAAATTACCTTAGCAATATTGACTTAATAATTAAGTTTATCAACTCACCTACTACTTTTCCTAATTCAAGTTGTTTAGAAGACTTCTTCCACTCCATGGAAGAATGAAGTAAACATGACATCTTTCAGTAGATATATGCACTTTTACTGACTAAACAGACAGTAAGAAACTAATGATCTTCTAACTTACACGTTTATTTAAGTGCTATTTTTTTAAAAAAGGGGCTTTATTATTATTTTAATCTGTAAAAATCTTAAAAAATTCATTACATCCCTCACTAATAATCAATAGTCAACTCTTCCACAGCAGAAACACACAGCAATAAAGTTGAGAAGGTTTGAACAGCTTGAATGATTACATGGGATGCTCACAATTTTAAGTGATTCCAAAATGAAGGCCTCAAATAATTTAATACATATCTTAGTGGATATAATGTATGTGCAATATAAAAAAGAAACAAATTTATATACACACATATCCCACTTCGGCAAAACAATACTGTATTATTTTAGGAAGATTTTTTAATAACGCATATTAACCTATGAACTTAGACTTCACCTTCTGACCACTTGCCAAGATATGCAAATGTCTTTCATAAGTGCTTTTTATGCTAATCTAAGTGCTTGACCTTTTCATAATGTAATATTTTAATAATTTCTCTTAGAGTTATATTTTTTCAGAATTGTTTTAATTTTATAAAGCTCAAAGAATTACTCAATTACTCTCAAACCTACTTTGCAAAGACAGAACATTACAGAGATTTTCTGTATGTACTCAACCTTGCAG
>JAWWLV010000144.1:34504587-34548218 GCA_035041135.1 Platyrinchus mystaceus
AAAAAATCCATTGCGCAGGCTTGAAAGGTAAAAAGACCTTTCCCAAATCTTCGTTCGCGAAGACTGGCCACGTTTTTATAGGTTCAGGCATATATAAATTACTGTATCCTTTCATATCTGAATTATTTTGGTAAGAGAGTAAACTGTGGTATCTAACTGGACTAGCATCCAGTCTGCTGATCAAATATAGAACCTCCTTTTAGACAGCAGCTGGAAAAGAACAGCTAAAAGGAATTTAACAGGAAAGTGACCAGAGGCAAAGCTTACAACTCTACTGCCCAGAATAGTTTTGCTACATGCCAGAAAAATTAGTTGTCCTACCTGTATGCTAGCTTAAAGGATTGTTCTTGCTCTCCACACACATTTTTCAACCTTCCTTTTAAGCACAATGTGAACCAAGAGCTCTGTGGCAGCAGTCTTTCAAAATTAAACAGGTTCCTAACATTTGTTTAGGGTCTGCTGCCTCATGCATTCTCCTCTTTTCTTCATTATTAGGGGGCAAATGAAATTAACTGAGCAACGATTACAGAAATAAAATCCTGTCATAGTCCTTTTTACTAACAGCTACGAAGTGTTTCTGTTTCTGGTATGCATCCTCTCTCAAGGTGGCCTTAGATAATGACGCTATTAAATAAATTGTGAGACCTCACTCAAAAGCACTATTATCTTTACCATTCTTTACAAATTTTCAAGTTTTGTTTATTTTTATAAATACTGCATTTGCATAAGTTTTCCAAGTCCTTCATAATCACACTTTGTGTTTGCTTCTCATTTGAACACAGACATTACTGATTCTAACAGAAATTACCTTGTTTTACAATTTGAAGATAGGAGAGGTGAATTAGAGCATGACAAAAGTATTGTAGAGTAGGCAAAAAACCTCCAGCATTTGTACTGTGAGGTAAATGGTTATATGATGGCATATAGCTTCTAGGTGTCAGTACACTTCTAGAATATGAAAGAAATTCAGTTTTACAGAAACATTAAATCTGTAGGGAAAAGGGCTAAAGTCACACTAGAATTGTTGCTATTGTTGGTTCTCTAAGAAGAAATTTTATGGGTAGAAAGGTAGAGAGTACAGAGGTCTCCAGCTTTAGCTTTAGGGAAGAGCAAGCCATCACTTCCTAATTCCTAACATGCAAGTTTCTTTTATGATATCTAAGATCATCCAGATAATCTTGGCTGTAACTTCATACTCTTTAGAGACCCCGGTAGCATGCCTCAAAGATGAAAAATCAGTCACTGATATCCTCAGGATGTCACTTTCCTGTAGTCATATGTTTATCGCTCTACTCCCCAGCCTAAATCTCCTCTAAAATAATCTTTTCTCTAATTTGCCTCTTCCTTGCACCAATGAGTTTGCAGATGAAGTGGAGATGATGTCTGGGGCTATCTTTAAAAAAAAAAAAGCCCAATAGCAAAACTTAGAACGTAACTGGGGTTGAGTCTCAGGATCAAAATTAGCTTTCATAAGTACACAAATCTTGATGTTATAAAATGAATGTGCAAGTGGTGAAGACAAAGGCAAGGGAAATGCATTCTTCAGGATGTGCAAATGTTTTCAGAAAAATTTAGGTGCCCAGATAATCACCTGATCAAGAAATGAAGTAATCCCTGAATTACAATAAAGGTAGTTATTTTAAATTTTGACACATGTGGAGCTCTCTGGCAAGAAAAAGCCCACCTAGGTATATTCCTCTATGAAACATCTTTCCCAGAGGCATTATTTCTAAGATTCAAAAGGCTGTAAAATAACACTTGTTATTTTAGGATCTGCATTAAAATAATCTACAGTTAAGGAATAAAAAATAATAATTGGAAAACAGAACAGAAAAATGTCCTCATGCACCATCATGATTGAAAACATCAAGAATTAAATAACTTTAAGTCACAGTGAAAATTAAGTGTTGATTACTGCATATGCCCCAAAATGACAGTTTTGGATGGCTTGATCCATAGGTGCTATGAACCAGTTCAGTGGTCTGTTAGTCGCTCTACTCCTTTAGTTAGTGGAGAAAAGTTGTCCTGAACATAGGAGAAAAATGAGAATTTTTTTCTGTGTGGTTTTGTTAGTTTGTTTTGGGGTGATTTTTGTTTATTATGTTTGTTTACCTTTTATTACTTCGTGGAACAGTCTAGGAGTTGCAAGTCTGTGTCTATTAGAAAAGTATTACATTGTAGGTATTAACCTACAAAATCAATCTACAAAATTATGAAATATCCTGAATTCCATGCACTTTTGCAATCCTATAAAAACCAACACTCCATTACTATAAAATGCTCATATAAATTTTGCCTCCAAAGTTTACCTGCTCTTGGATGTTCAAATATATCACTGAAGGTCATATTTGACAGAAGTCTCCTTCAAAGGAATTGAACCAGAACATGCTGGAGTCATAGCTACTGTGAGTGCAGGTTTCCTCAGGTACAAACCCTTTGCCTCACCTAGAAGTTTTGTCTACACAGAATTTGAGTATTTGTCTGAGAATTCTGGAAACAGAATCTACAGTGCCATGCATCTTGAGGATAATCTGCCCACGTACAAAAAATCCAAAGCATCCCCCAAACCACGGGACAAATACTGCCTGAATTAAGGAATTGGATCCCACAGATTTAGGAAGCTTTAAATCCAGCTTTAACTATATTGTTATTGTAAGAATTTATTATTATTATTATTGTTACTACTACTACTACAGAAATGCAGAAAGTGCATAAGGGTTTTAGGAAAACTATTTGTACGGTGTAAGTGTTCCAATATGTAGCATTTGACATAATACAGAAAAAAAAGAGGCATTTTTTTAGGCAATAATGATCTGAATATATAGTAGTATGTGGAAAAAGCCATACTTACAAGTAAAATATTCCTGTTCTCTTCTAGCAGACTACAGCATTTTATAAAGCAAACTTACTTTTGACAATCTGGACACATGAAAAGGGTTTTGGCATTTGATTTTAAATGAAAGATAAATATACTACCAGACACCAAACCCCCTTATATAATTGACCATGTAACAAAGACAAACATTTAGTGACTCCTGACATGCTTTTACTATCCTGAGTGCACTATTTCATTTCCAAAAGCAGTAGTACATTTTACTGTAAAGTAGCAATATGTGCAAATACTTCACTCTGTGATGACAAACATCTCCGGCTACTACCATTAATGTACCTTTCAACATTGTAAACCTTAATTGTATTGTTTTATACAAATGGAAATTAGTACAATGCTTTCTGTTCCCTAAACACTACTCCTACTCAGACACTTTACGGTTTTCTCACCACTGGTATGTAAGAAAAACAACAGATATACTCTGAGCCTCTTAACACAACTTATGAACCAAAACCTTCAAATAACATGAAACACATAAGAATTGATGGCAAGTAGTAATAAAATCACCTAATTATAATCAGATTCAAATTTTAAAACCTGTAAAAGAACCCTCCACATACAAGCATCCTGAAGTTCTATTGTATTCCATTACCCAGTGTTAAGAGCATTTCAGTAACACTGAAAGATTAAAAAAAAAACCCTGCAAACACACAACCCACCAACAAATTCCAAATTAAGCACTAACTGATTATAAATGTTTGCATTAGCTAATCTGGAATTGATAATATAATCTAATAAAGTACACTGAAAACGGATACTGGCAGGAAGTTTTTAAAGCACTATAAAAACAAATTACAAGCTTGACAGGTATTTTTAAGAAGGGGCATTGAAGTGTTCCTGAATTGACTTTGCCTAATTTTTCTAATAAAGGTATATTTAAAGATTTTATTCTTATAATTTTGTATTATTTCCATGTTTATAGTACTACTCAATGATTCTTATTGCTATGGACTATAATCACAACTTTACAGTTAAGGACAGAGAAATAATTTATAAGCACTGTCTTCATCTTTCTTTATTTTTTAACAAAAAGGCAACCTTTTAAAGTAGATTCTCAGAAATACTTTAAGGGAAAAGACCATTTTAAAATAAAAACACAACAAAAGCTCCATAACATTTTTTATTAACAGGACAGCACATTAACATCCCCCAGGATTAGTCAAAAATTGCATATTTAAGAGCAATACTTTCCTAGATAAGACATCACATTCATGATCTAGTTTATGACAAGTGTTCTACCTCACTGCTTTTTAGTGGGTGGTACAACTGCGAGTGCTTTCAGCAGGTATCCATTTTTCCTGAAAAAAAAAATTAATCCTAGTTTATAATCTCATTGTAGAATTTGAGAGTAGGTCACAGAAAAATTCATCATGCCAACTGATTATCCAGTGCACCCTCTTGCTCCTACAGGCAACTGAGAATCTGAACAAGTACTGGAACAGGTAGAACATGAGTAGGTACAGGGCTTACTAAATTAACTGAAGTCCATATGAATTAGTCTAGCGTAGGACTCCATATTTTCCTTTAAAAAAAGACATATTATGGATTTTTAATCACTTGGAAAACACTTGTTTTGCTAATAAATAGGATAGGGAAGCTCTGTTTAGGTTTCCTTTATTTAAAGTTTGCTTTGACCTCCTACAAAACATATATTACATACTAAGAAAAAAAATTCCTAACCATTAAAATATTCATATTTTATATTTCTACAAATAGACAAAGGTTGAGTAGGGCAGGGTTTTCTTTTTATTTCTTCAGGACAGCAACTTTTGAGTCTAAATTACAACCTTAATAAATTGTAAGGCTGATATGGACAACACTGGTACTGCAATATACAATGCAATCTACATATGTATCTTCCACCAGTGTCATCAAAAGTTCCATACAGAGAGAGAATGAATTCCATTAGAGGACCCTGTTTTCCTCTAGCTGTGTATCCGTAACTCCCTGCTACAAGGAACGGAAGAAACACATGCTCACCAAGGAATGAACAGACCTTCACAACACATGCAAAAGGTATGATGAATAGTGTTAGCCACCTTTTTCCTTTCCAATGAAATGAAATAGAGAGTAAAAAAGAAGCTTTGTTTTCTTACTTTATCAAATAAAATTGCATAGCACATAAAAGTCTTCAAAATATTCAAATTTTCACCTCTCTTAAGTCCATAAGAGTCCCAATTATTTTCTCAGCAAGTTCAATTAAGCTACAGCTAAGCAAATTTCCTTTTCAGTACTCTGTGGAGTGTAAGTATGATCACAATGCATAGTTACACAATAATTGGACTAATCAAAGCTATATAATGTCAGCATTGTGAATGAAGTAGTGCTGCTCATTAGCCTTTTACAAAAGAATTACTATAAATTCAGCCTACGTGCAGCAACACTTCCTGTGCAAACAAACACAGATAATGCAACAAGCTTGAAACACTGCCAAGCTGGCAGACTGGCAGCACAAATTATGCAAAGAACCAGAAAGCCTTCAGTAGATTCAATAGAGCTTGGAGGATAAGAATGATTAAGTGTTTCTGTGTACAACTACAAATCACAGTAATGAATCAGACTAAAATTTCCAATAAGGGACTTAACTGCACCAGCTGACCTTCTTCAGTAGCATTATAATGTGAAATGATGACATCCTAAATAGTGGTGTTTGCAACTTTCACAAAATCTGCCCAAAGCAAGTCCTTTGTTTTGCTTCAGTTTTTTAAAGGCTGTGTTGCATTTTTTAATCATAATAAAGCATTGCAGCACCGAAAGATACAGAAGTTACAAAGCTATACTGTTCCTTCTCTGCTTCTTTTCCTTTTTTTCTAACCAAATGAAAGAGTCTCCCATGCCAGTTCTAACTGACTCTCAAAACTCCTCACTATTTAATATAACTATAGAATTGTAATTACAGCCTTTTTTCCCCTTTTTTAAATCAAAACCTTAGTGGTAACAAGTCTAAATCGAAAAGTGTCTTTTATTGTACCTCGTAGTCCAAAGTATGATGTTTTGAAAATCTGAAATACAATATGAACAAAAAGAATACATAGGCATGTGTACATATTTATTCATATGTATGTATATACATGTATGTATGCACATGTGTCCATATGTGCATTTCTATTCAAACAGGCCTCTCACATTTTTGGACTTTGTCACTTGTTATGCTTGGGGGCATAATCTCAGCCACACAGTACCAATATCCATGGAAACAGAAGAGGTTTTGGCTTGCTTTTCAGCAGAATCAGTGTTACTCTGAGCTTCTGTCACATCATCCAGGCTAATCCACCTAATGCTTCAGAGCCCAACACTCATCACTTCCAAGCTGAGATGGAATGTTTTCCTCAAGTTATAATACTAAGATGAACACACCCAGGGAAGAATTTCTCTTAATCTATCTCATAAAAAAATGCATTTAGACTGGTTTTCCACATTTTTCAGAGAAACTGTAAGAGTGCAGGAGTCCGAGGCAAGATAATGGTCTAGACAACCAATTATTTGAACCAAACCAGTACTTTAAAATGTCACTTAACTCAAAACCCTAAAGGAAGTTGTAACAAGATTAAGTGCTAGCACAAAATCTATCAAGGTACCCAACTCTTCTACTTTAATAAATTAAATTAGGTGATATAACATCTTTACCACTATCAGCCTCTGTGAGTCTATAATAAAGTGATGCTCTTTAATACGCTTTAATAGTGAAACTGTGGTAACTTGAAAACTGAGCCCACAGGTGAAAATACTAGAAAATTTTTATTAATCACTAAATTCAAGTCCTATTCCACACAGGCTTGGGGCAGGGAACCATTGTCACTAAACTTAACTTTCAGAACTCTTTCACAGAACTCTTAAGATTAAGTCACTAATTCTTAGAGAGTGAATTCTGTATCATTAGGCCCTCTGTACTGCTCACCTTCTACCCAGCTGCACAACTTACAGAGGTCCATTCTGCACACTTCTCTGCAACCTGTCTTGTCGAGCTCTAATAGAAAAAGAGCCACTATAATTTTTTGTTTCTTACTTAGATAAATGCTTTTTTATTATTACTCTCTATTCATGACTAGTGAATTCTTGTCATTTTCCAGGTGATAATCATGTGTAACTGAAATGTTTTTACCATGATTAAGTTTTCTTTCCTACCTTAACCTTAATGAAATAGGATGGGGTTTTTTAGAATTGCTAATATCATCAGAATCTATTGCTGCTAATATTTATTGGGAATCAGTTACTTGTAAAGAACATCTAAAAAGAAGTGCACTTCTACACAAGGAAATTATATTCTTCTTATGAACACCTTCCTTATATTATTAAAATGCTGCAGGTATAAGCTGCTATCATAAAGCAGGAAAAAAACAGTACAAAAACAAGACAGAGAAGAGACTATAAATGACTGTAAGGCATAAAAGGTATAATCTGCAAAGAGAAAGAAAGTATATCATAAATGAAGAGATGTTCTACAAAAGGAATTTTGTTTCTAAGTAATTCCCTACAGATTTCTTATACCTAATACATGAAATAAAAACTGGATCTAAAATGCCTGAATTGTGGTAGAATTGCTTCCTACTCTGAAACCTAAGAATAAATTATTGGAGACGGTAAAAATCCAATGGGAAGAAAAAAGTAAGTTCAATGTTGTTACACAAGTAAGAGCTGTCAAGTCTTTAAATATTCCTACTCCATCTTAACATGCTGTGGGTATAACACGGCAGACACAAATGCAATATATTTCTGCCATAGCAGGGAACTGGTGTGTTGATCTACACATTTTATATAAACTCATAAGAGCACAGCAGGACCTTCACAATGGGGTCAGGGGGCATTATCTCTGGTGGGGAATTCCTAAAGGAGACAGATCTACATGTACCTAGAAAAAGTCCACATATCTTTAATGCATTGAATAATTTAATGCCTCTAAGGATTGACTGATTTTAGGTATCAAATCAATTTTATGTAGTACTTTTTTTCTACTTATGGAAGTAAGTACAGTAAGTACAAGATTAGTCACTGGGTTCTAATATATCAAAGACACTTGGCTTTCCCTGGAGCACGATCTCTGGCTCAAAACTGTTTCACAACTACCTCATTTTCAGAACTTAATTAGAACTTCACCTATACACTGCTTTGCTTTGTAGAGTAGCCTATGATTCCCAGAATATTAGTCTTATTGAAAATTACAGTACGTGTCAATTAATATTATAATTGTCTGTTTCAAATTGAAGAGGAAGTTCACTATTCATCAGGACCTGAAAATTTGAGATACTTTGCTGCTGAACTAACTTCTCCACTTTCCTGAACCTGCTTAGCTACCATCTTCCATGGCCTTAGTGAGCTCCTACATGTTGTGGTGTCAGCACATATCCCTTCCTTCCTTGCTCAAAATGGCAACAAGAAGTACATGAAGATTTAAGGATTTATCTTTACCTCCTGCTGCTCTGCATATACAAAAAGTAGACAATTTCTCTTAGTATCATGAATATTCTGCCTGTGACCATAACATTCACATCAACATATCCCAGTATTAGTAATACTGTTTTCTAATATTCTACAAGTTGTATCTGGAATTGAATGAGGTATACTCCAAAGCATTTCACTATTTCATGTACAGAGTCTTTTTTTCCCCCATAAAGCCTATCACTTAACCAATAAACTGGAAAGCACAAAGGGATAGAAAAACACCATTTAGCCAAAGTTAATGACAAACTCCCGAATTTAAAAGAATCAATGAAAAATTCTATTTTACACTATACTTTGAATTACCTGTTTATGATACAGTCTAGTGCAGGCAGCTACTCCCTTCCCACAGCAATCCACATGGAAGTATTTGGATAAATAACATTTATATACACATCCTGCATGTTTTCCTCTCTTCAAGTACATCCTCTTTCTTTTGTAGGATGAAAGAAGAGTGCCAAGAGTGTAGCACACAGAATACATCTTCCACCACAATTAGAGCTAGCAGAGATGCTACCAGCTACCAAAAAAAACCTTGTGCCTTTAAGCATGCCCCCCATAATTTTAAAGCTCTGGTATTCCAAACTACTCTCATGTTCAATGATCACAACACTTATTTCACCTTTTTGTCAAATACTATTCAGTCTTTCCAGGACAGTACATAAAGGAAGCTCTTGTCTGGGAATGCTGTGGCACCGCAGAAGCACGCTAGAAGAGAACTTGCCATCTTGGCAGTCTACCAGAGAAGGAAATGAGCCTTGAGATTAAACTGAGGGAAGACCATGATCTCAGCTGTCATGGTCTCTGAGGAAACAGCAAAACCATAGGCTTGTCTGACACATGAAAAGTACAGTGAGATGCAGTAGCTGGTTTTGAAACCATTCAAAGGCAAGCACACTGCAACAAGATCACAATGCTGAGATCCCCAAGCTAATACAAAGGTTAATAGTTCTGAAAGCACAAGCAGAATCGTCACTTAAGTGTGCTGTTCACATTAACTAATCCTATTGGGACCTTGTCATATCATGTCACTAACAGCCTTGCAGATGGCTAGGATATCCACCCATGCTTCGCTGTGTGGTACTGAGGTGCCCTCAGTAACCCATATAGGCCTACAATAGTTTGGAGATTGTACTGTACAGATAAGAACACCTGGGAGCATGGACTGAATAACAATATCTATGCCTACTTGTTTTTTTCTGCAAGTCGATTTCTTACAAACAACAAAAGAAATTACTAAATCGATTCCTCCATTTGACAAAATTATCAGAGTTCACCGATTAGCAACCTCTCTTTTTATGCAATTACCTAAAAAAGGTAACAGAATTAATATACAGAAGTTTATGAACTTGGTAATAGGGCTGCTTGGGAATGCTGCTACTAATAATAGATAATTTAACTATAAGTCTGAGCATTTCAACTTGATGACAGCACAGAAAAATCTATTCAGCTGTAACTGTATGTCACGCTTCTTTCTCTAGGGTAGCTCAAAGGTGCCCATAAACTTTTTATTTATCTTGGAGGTATGCAAAGTCTCCTCTTCCCTGACTGTCTCTTGAGGATCATCTTTGCCACTGTATCAATTCACATGCTTAAAACTACTTTTCCTGCGCAAGAGTCTCGGGAATAATCTCTGGAGCATTTATGGATCTATACAGCAAATATGTCCAAACTGAAACCTACGGGCAAGTTCTTTATGAAGAGTTCCCAGTAATCTATCAAAAAGGTCTCAACTGTTCTTCCAGAAAAAACTGTCTTTTCTTACTTATCTATGTTATCCAATCTTTGAGGAACACTGCATGTGCACACACACAAACTAAGCAAAAAAGAAAAATTATTGGGATTGTATTTTGCAAATATTTATTCCCAACAGATTACACACAACTGATATATCAGAAATAGATACAGGCAGGTAATATAACTGGACAGTTGATAATATAAACTTTCTCACCGAATTTTTACCAAGACACATAAAGAGTGGACTAGTCCTTTGAGCTCTGAAAAAAAGATGGCTCTGTTGAAAATCAATATACGAATTATAGATATCAGTGAAGGAATAACATGTTGGGCTAAAGAAGTTAATAGCGCTAAAGAGACCCAGCAGACATGACCGCTTGTGTATATGCTATTCATACTCTTATCTCACCGTATACAGAAAGGTCAGAGATTGCATGAAGAAAACCTTTTTACAAAGACAAAATAGAGCAAAATAATTTCTCCTTGTATGTGGTAATCTGGAGGAACAGGGAGATCTAAGCTTGGGAAATCCCTGTCTTGGCTTCATCTAGCTTACAAGATTAGACTCACAGTGCTTTTGACAATCACCAAGTTGATGCCATTCCAAAGTTTCACATTATTGACTGTATTATATTCAGACAAGTTTTACCTCTTAAAATACTACCTTTCTAAGAGAGTACCAAGAACTGTGGGAGGAATAATACACGGATGAAGACTGATGTCAAAAAGTTTCTTAATTCAACCACAGTACATATCTTTGTATAAGCTAAAAAAGTTTTCAGTCCTCATCTACTGCATGTACACTTAACTTGGAGATGCCATTTTTTTTCACTGTTTTAAATGACATGTGCAACAACTCTTAGAAATTTCAAATTATTGTGTTTTCTTGGATGGTTAGCACTGACATATTCCTGACACTTTGCATGCTGTTGAAATTACACTACCTAACTTTGACTGATAGTTCTTGCACCTTATACAGTACTTTATCAAACTAAAATGCCTAGTTCTACACTGAGATTGTTTAATATAGCAGTGTAACTCTGCAAATACTGTCATGTTTTTTGTTATTAACTTCAGCTGCAGATCAAGAACAGTTTAAACTTTTCCTTTCACTATGTACTATCTTGCTTGTTTGAAAAGCTCCAGATGGATGTATTTAACATAACTAGACACTCAGAACAACATTTTTTACATCATTCATGAAACTGTACTTGAAATAATCCTCTTCCAACAGACAAGGAAGTCTTTTATTTCCCTTAGCTCTTTTCAGCCCCTACTGAGCAAAGCACTGTAGCAGACACTTGGTTAAACCAAGTTATTGAAATTTAGCCATTCTACTATGTCTCATTTCCCACAATGAAGTGCAAAAAAACCTCAAGCTACAGTGCAATTTGACTCCATCTCCTCCGCATACAAAAACCATGACACAACTAAATGTACGGTTCAGGCCCTACATATTCGTATTTCTGCCCCAGATAAAGCTACAAAAGTACATCACTTTATCATGTGTCTTGTCCTTATATTTAACCAGGCCAGCATGAAAATAAAATTGGAATGCACAGAAGAAGAGAAAAAAGGGGGAAAGAACCCCAATCTCAAACAACTTACACTGTATTAGGCTGTTACCCACACTTTAAGAGGCAGTTTTGAGTTCTCTAGCTTCATATAAGAAGTGATGATGTCAAAGTAACGTACAGCAGCAGGACATTATCATAATAATTTTATTCATTTGCTACTGGCACAGTGGGTATTTTCCTAAATCTATTTGTACCAGAAGCTTGCAATATTTAAATATGTACACCTTCTAGTTTACCAGCCTATCGAAAAAATCAAATATTAAACATTATAATCAAACTATGCATATATAATTACTGCCAAAATCCACCTCTACTCTTATGTTGTTAAGTAACTGAACTAATTATAATGGATTTATGGTATAAAAGTCAGTCATGAACACTATAAAAAATGTCTACAGGATTAACTTTTGAAGTATTTACCTGTGCGTAAGCCTTCGGTGACTAATGCAAACAGCAGTTTGTTGATCCTGTGCAACACAGACTTTATGGCGACTACATTTCATCTTCAAACATGGATCTTTAGCCGGATCTAAAGCTAAAAAAAGTTTTAGAAATTTGTTAACAATTATCTAGAAATATGCAATTAAAACAAGAAATATCACACAAAACATCACTAAGTTTGTGGAGAGGGTTGGTGCTGGTTTTACAGCATGCTGTACTGAAAGCAGTTAACTGTCACAGGAAAAAAATGCAGCTGTTGTGTAGGTAAGAAACTGCTCACTGCTGTATTCCTTTAATAATTGCCAATCTCTGACTGTAATCCCCAAATACTTCTATTTCCAACTTGAAAGCATTTTCCCTTAACTGTTTACTAAGATACAACTGGGTTCTTCCAACTCAGCATTAAGTGGTCAACAATGGCACCGAATTTACTGAGAAATTATTACTCAGGTGAGATTTTAGTAAAAGTAAAATATGCAGGCAAGTGATTTTTATGACTCTGCCGTTATATATAAATTGCAATTGCTTCTAGGCCTCTATTTCTGCTTTGTGAGTTTTAGAGGGGTTTTTTTGTAGCTGGTCCTTTAGGCATCCTCTATACTCATTTTTCAAGTACAATTCCAACTAAAAATAGTGATTTCTGGCTGCACTAAAAGAGTCAAATAATTCTGTTTGTTGCTTATTACTAAACTTGCATTTTTCTTGAGTAGCCATGCCTACAGGACTATAATATAGAAAAGCATCTGCCAATTTAAGCTCTCACTAGAAGCAACCAACTTCTCCCTTCTCCCATCTCATGGTGTCTTTCAGGTAGATCTAAATATTCCAAAACTAATTTTTTTATCCCTATCAGAATCCTTTTTTTTTATCAAGGAAGAAAGCTATTAACAATTAGAATTCCATTTCCCTGTGTTCTTCACTTTAGCATGTTACTGCCCAGTATTCAGTTATATTTCAGAAATTTCCCATATTTTACATCTGCTTATAAAATATCACAGAATCACAAAACATTCTGAGTTTGAAGGGACGCACAAGGATCATTGACTCAAACTCTTATCCCTGCACCCAAAGAATCACACCATGTGCCTGAGAGCATTTATTTGCATATATATTTTCTGAAGAAAAATGTTATGTTTTTTCTATTCTTCATAATCAAAATTAAGCTTTTAATCACATCTTTATTTGACCTGCCAGTTGATACTAACATAAGACTGCTAACTTTGCATGTACCCAGAAAACAAGAACCAAGCTCATCATTAGTTGCACTTTTGATGCATGACGTTGCAGTGCTAAGTATGATTAAATATAGTCTGAGCAGTGACTTCTTCAGTTTTATTTCCTGAGCAAAACAAATACACAATATTATCAACAGAGCAGAAAAGTGATGGAATAATTAATATAACAATAACTCAATGCAGACAGAAAAGTAGTATTTTGTTAATTACAGCATAAGACATATGAAAAGATGTATTCTTCTTTTTACTTCTACAGCAAGCCAGCCATAAAAACACAAGTAATCCAGACTAAATCTGATTACAACAACTCTACACAAATGGGAAGCAAGCACAGCAAAAAAAATTACTGAACTAGGATAACAGAGTTGGAGTCAAAATTACTGAGAGCATATTCAATATCCTTCTCCAATTTACTTTAGATTCCACACCAAATACTTCCTCTGCTTAAAGTCAGGCAGAACGTAATGCCAGCCGTTAGTAAAAATGAAGACATAATCACTTAAAGTACTCGTCCAAGTACCTCTTCCCATAATGTTCCCTGGTTGGAGACACAAGGGTAGCAATACTGTAATATGGCCTAACTTCAGGTAACTGTTTTGCAAAAGTGAATAGGTCAATGAAATAAAAAAACAGAAGCAAGAGAAATCTGGAATCATATAAGGATGCTGAGGTCAGTATCAAGTAGAAAACAGCTTTCAGGAAAAAGGGTGAAATGGGGGAGATCATGTAACCATTCCCATTGAAAAGGCTCTTTTCCCAAGTTCTTGGGACTCTGAAGGTGTGTTTTGAAAATTCCATCAAAATGTAGCAAGCCATAAAACATGATTTTGGCAATATGTTACATACTGGCAAAATGTTACAGGCAGAACCCAACTTTGCAAGCAAGCAATGGTACTTTCACGTTTTGCCTTTAGGACAATATGAAGGTCAAATGGAAACCAGGACACACAATCAGTTCTTACAGTACCAACATAATCTTCTAGTATTTGCTGGTTCAATGGTTATCATGTCCTGCATGTAACTCTTGATCACCTCAGGTGAGGTATATAGTAATTATACAGCATGAATGGCTATGGAACTGTGTCTGGGGCTACTATCTAAGCAGGGTGAGTAAACCACCAGAGCCACGGGTGCCAAAGTCACAAGACCATCTTTATATTCAAAGGCATGTTCAACACTCAAGGTCTTGCCATTGACACTAACTCACATTATCACTCTCTGACCTGATAGACTTTTTCTCTCTCAGCCATGAACTCCCTACAGAAGTCCTTTTTCCTTATCTTATCTGTGACACATGGCCTCCCTTTTTCCAATATTTTTGTTGTGAAACCATTTTACAACAGCAAGGGAGAGATCAAATAAATCACTGATACAAAAATGCAGATTTTTGGAAGGTGAAAAAGTTAATTAACTGAAGGGTCAATGTCTGCCTGGACTAATAACACTTAGCAACATAGAGGATAAAAACACAGAAAGAACACAGAAAGAAATGTTGCTAGAAAATGGGAAAAGCACTTTTTTTTTTTCTTTGAGCATCACATGCTGTAGTCAACCCCATACTATAAAGTACATAGTATACACTTTTTACTAATCTGATCTTTGCATGATCTTCTGTTTTTATTTTTAACCTGTTTTTTTAAAAATGGTAAACTTATGGATTGCATTAGCGATTTTCCCAGCTTTGGAGGGACAAAAATAATTAGATACTTATGAAAGCAGAGAAATGGCTTGCCCTTTTTTTTAAAGCCAGTTTTACTTGATAGTTGGAACTGAGCAATGGACAATTTTCATGGGAAATGAAGGCTAACCTGCAAGAAAACCATTTTTCAAAATGATAGTCTGAAGCTCTTCATGCTGGGGAAGAACTGGACTCCCCTTACAATGCAGGGACATAGCCGACTATATGTCTGATCTTAAACTATGATGAAAATTAATAACTTTACTCCAGGAAAAATACCACTGATTTCCTCTAAGCATATAACTCAGTTATATCAGGAAATACACAGCATTAAGTCTTTACTACATCTTCTAGCTATCCCTGACAAAATGTGGCTGCTTTATCTCAGCTCACTTACAAGTATGCAGACTTGCACTGACAACACCGCAGATTTCTTTCCATTGCTGCTAAAATAAGCATCTTGAAACAGTACAATGTTCACATCAAAAACATAAAAAGTGACAAAATCCCACTGTGGGATTGATGTATTTCCCACAGCTACTGTCTCTAGCACAAAATAGGCATCAATCTGGCTTTTCATCAAATTCACATTTACTAAAATATTGTTATAATTATGAAAGTTAGGGCCTTTTTTTCCCCACAATTGAAGGGAAAATGTTGATTGTACGGCTCAATTACACTGCTACTGAAAACTGGTGAAGGTTTCTACTGTGGTGAGGAGACTCCACACATAAGCAATATAGTTAAGTAAGGCTTGTCAGAAATCATGTCTTTATTAAGGCTCGCCAGCAATCATCTCTGTATTAATGTATCAGCTGACTTCCTAGAATGCCATACAAACAGCTTCTAAAGATGCAGGTCTGATCTTACCCTTAACAACTTTAACGTTCAGCTTTATGTAGCTTTTAATATTCAGGACGCTAAGCCTGCACTAGTTTATTTGACTATATGTCTACTTTACATTTGTCCATATATCTGGCTATAATAAGAAGAAATGTCATGTTAATTAAATTTCAACAAATAGAAAAATATCACTGTTACAAAATGCACTTCAAATTTATAAAAAGCTTTTTAATATCTACTATTTGTCTAAGAGCTTACATTGTAAATTACATATACGTTGCTCTGCTGACAAATTATGGAACATAATTAGGATCTCCTTGTGACTTTTATAGATGAATATGGATTTGTTCTTCTCACATGCTAAGGAAGCAATTAATACTAAAAAAATTGATTCAATTATTACTAATAGATCTATCCATTTATAATTCAAATTTGGAAAAGCAATTAAGAAAAGCTTCCTATCATCTCTTCTGTAAGTTAATTTACAGCTAGTGCTCCCGAAAATGGACATTAGCCAGAACATCATTTTTATTGGGAATACAAAAGGAAATAAATAATAGCAACACATAACATAGGAATATTCTTAACAGGTGCTCTGTGGCAGGAACCACAGTAAATTTTCATTATTCCATAGTCTGAGTGCATTCTGACATGTTCCTAATTTTCCACTCCCAGTAAAGTGAAAGGGGGAAGAAAGGTTAAGGACAAAGTTTTCAGATTTAAACTCTATTTCCTTCTTCCAGAGTTATGGTTCATTTCTGATGGGCAAAAAAGAACCAGCCAGATACTGCGTTTGCACTTACTCAAACTTCAGCTATGCTTTGTGTATGCCATGATTAGTTTAGTTCTGGTAGTTTAAAAGGCAAGTCTGACTCCTTTGCCTACAAAGTTTTCATTTTTGACAATGGAGAGAAAAAAATATTTAAATTATCCGAAAGTTTTAACTAAAATATTAATAATTAGGTCAAATGCCTACGTTATAACCCTAGGCAGACCCCTTGGAGGGAATGACTCATATTTACCTGCTTTGATAAACCATCTGAAGATACCTAAAGATCATCAATGTCTTTACTTCTCAATTTAGAAAGATGATGATTTCTCCCCTCCTAAAGCAGGATTTCTCATGAGAAATATGTTGAGCATAAAGATATAAGCAGAATCCCAGCACCACAATCTCTAGTAACAGTAGGGAGGACAACATGGCAGAACACATAAACACTCAGTTGATACTGTCAGCTACCATGGAATCCAGATAAAAGTTTAATTACAGTTAACAGTGATAATGGTTATTTTTTGCCTAAACTGTACAGTTATCAGCATTCAAAATTTGCATCTGTACATACAGACTCTCCTCAGCCACAAATGGTTTGAATCCACACTGCTGTGGATATGTAACAAGACATCCCTATCTTACTATGCAACATACCTACCGAGAATAAATACCTTTTAACCTCAACAAGAAAATGAATCATTGTGCAGCTAACAATCTGTAATTCATAAATAAAAATCAGAGCATAAACAAGAAAGAGTCTACCTCACCAAGCTGATGGGGATGTTCTGAAAAAGAAGAATCTCAAATTTTTGTTTCTTTTCCCAGGGACTGTATTTTCCATTTAAGATTCACTATATAGTATTAAAAGCAGAATGGATAGCTACAGGTGGATATTCACAAAAGAAATCTTCCTGAATACTTGTTCCATGCGGCCAAATGAATCTACAACTTCAGTAAGAAGGCTAGAGAGGAGGTTTTTCTGTAGGTGGCCAAGGAAGTAATTAGAAGTTTAGATTCAAATCCCTGAACATCATGGGCTGTCTAGTCTGGTTTCTGACTGGTGAAGAAGTGCTGCAATAATTAAGGTGTCTGTGTGTGTGCAGCTTGCTTCTACCCGAGAAATGCCTGCTTTCTCAAGTGCTCAGAAACCTCCATACCGATGAATCAAGGACAATTGTGTAAAGTTTCTTATCAGGTTTCTGTTTGGATGCACCATTGTTCCTAGTGTTTTATAATACTAAGCTCTGGTACATTAGCACCGAGTGTCCAGCTGCCCTGCAATGGTTGTAGTTATATGGACAAAAGTTCTGATAAGCCAAGAAACGTCTAATACTGACTTCTAACCAGCTGACACATAAAATAAAGTACTGTACTTTTGCTCACTGCTGCAATTAAGTTTTTTTAAAAAGGACATAAAAATGCATTTATACTGATTCATAACATGGTACCTGCTATTCTGGGTACTGACAGTGTAAATTAAAATAAATGCTCTAAAAACCAAAACTAAATCTGCTGGTCTTTATTCTTCCTCTGGAACAAACCCACTAAAGTTGATCTCTTTTTTTCACAGTTTCAAAGTATTTCACTCATTCTTTCTCCACTCCCTGTGAAATAATCATCTTCACTGAGACACACTTTTTTTAGCCACTTGTGAAGTGACTGAAATTCTTCCCCTCACAAATATCTGTGATCCCTGCTTCAAAAACATTCTCATTATTTTGTGTTTTCTCTTTTGGGTATTCCTTGAAAGTTTACAACAGAATAGGTTACGCATAGCTCAGAAAGAGATGTAAATGAGAAACTCCACGTAGTCTATGTCAAGTGCCCTCCTTATCTGTCAATTTTCCTTATCTGTGAAAATTCAGAAAAGATCCTGTTTATTTAAATTGCCAAGGAACACAGTTATTTTGGGCTCAGATCGGTGAAGGTGACAAAAAAATTAAGACACTATTTATAATAAGGAACTCTCAAATATTCTGAAAAGATATCCAAACATTCTATGACAAGTAGAAATTCAAGTGCATACTTGGCTGGCATTCTTTAAGTTTTCAGCAGCTTTAGTGAAACCCTTTTGCTTTTTATTTTTAAATCACAATGTCCACTTCCTTGATTTGGCAGAAAAAAACCCCACATCTTAAGACTACCTGAACCTTCACAATAGTAATATATCACTAGCAAACAGTTAAGCATTACATTATCTTTTCCTATATACACGAAATCATAATTTAGAGACATGCTGGCTGTGTCAGAACTGACTTCTGGATTCTCTAACTGGGCAAGAAGGGGAAAGAAACATCTGCAGACCTGTAACAGCAGAAATACATCTTCCTGAAAATTCTTCCACCTATTATCTCACACACCAGGATGATTATTCTTGCAAACATCATGCTATAAAATACAGCACTGGTGAGGCTGCATCTTGAATATTGTGTTCAGTTTTGAACCCCATCACTATAGGAAGGACACCGAGGTGCTGGAGTGAGTCCATAGAAGGTGGTGAGTCTTGAAGCACCAGTCTTATGAGGAGCAGATGAGGAAGCTGGGGGTCTTTAGCATGGAGAAGAGAAGGCTCAGAGGGGACCTTATCACTCCCATCAACTACCTGAAAGGTCTTTTCTCCCAGCTAAAAAGTGAGAGGACAAAAAGGAGATGGCCTCAAGTTGCATGAAGGAAGTTTTAGATTGGATATTAGGAAAAAATTCTTCCCTGAGAGAGTTGTCAACCATTGGAACAGCCTGCCCAGGGAAGTGGTTGAGCCACCAGCTCTAGAGGTATTTAAAAGATGTGTGGATGTGGCACTTAGGGCCATGGTTTAGTGGTGGGCTTGGCAGTGCACAGTTAATGGTTGTACTTGATTTTAGAAGACTTTTCCAATTCTAATGATTGTATAATTCTGTCTGTTGGAGAACTTCAATTTCTGTATTTCATTGTGTATTTTTACGTTAAAGAGAGCATTTTAATCAGAATTTCATTTTACTGTAATCAATTTCAGCTTTTAAATTTTTTTAAGTAATTAAACCTGAATCCAGCAGACCATTTATATAAGTATCTAACAAATCAGAAATATATCTATATTTTGAAGAAGCTTGGAATAACAAAAATGACCAGGAAATGCACTTGGAATAAAACTGAATTATAATCTCCACATAAAATACATTTTGTAAAGAATACACAAAAGTTGAAATTATATATTGCACACAATATATAGAGCACATTAATTTTTAAAGTCAGTTATGCATCTTGACTCAGACAAACCATCTGTGAAAACTTCTTTGAGCTTACTATACTGAAATTAAAGACAAACCTCAAATGTTTCAGTTTTGAAGTATTTGAAGATATTTCACTGTTACAAGCTAACAACCACAAATATACCAAATCTGTAAAAGTTCCAAGCAGATTTAAGTGGTCCTTTAGAAAAAAAAAGAAAAAGAAAACCCAAAACGTAAGAATTTATCTTCTATAAAAATATAAATGTAAAGAATGTGAAGACTTATTCCATTAAAAACTGACTTAGAAATGTTTCTTCCAGGGTTTCCCTTGGATCATTAGATTCATGATTATGTGACACACTTCTGTTCTCCAGATGGAGAGAACCTGGAGAGAACCCTGAGGTCTGGAAATACAGACAGGACTACAGGTGTCCTGCAGCTATTAGCTTGCAATAAATCTACAATTTCAGTCACTTCTGAGTATGCACCTGTGTCCCAACTCATATCTACCAACATCTGCAATTGCAGAGAAGTTACGTTAAAAAAAAGTTCACATTACAAAGTGAATTTTAAATGGAGTAGCTCTTTATATTCTTTACATTTATAATTCTACAAAAGAAAAACATGACTTTAAATATGAGGAATTTAAATAAAAATGGGTCAAAAAAGCAACTTGCAACATTTAAAATATATATTCTTCTATTCAAGAAAAACTATGTACAGCCTTTTTTTTCTTCTTTACAGTCTCTGTTGTTTGGGTTTTTTTAAGGGATTTATTAAGCTATTTCTTTTTCCCTCACCACTATACAGTAATACATGATTTTGGATTTCATATTCTTAATAACTACCTCCATTAGATTTTTTACAAGCCCTCTTATTTAATTTCTGTGGCAAACTAAGAAACTTTATCAGGTCATAGCTCTGATGCTGTAGCTCTAGAAAGTCACTGTCACCCTGTGCCACATTTCCACTTTTCTGACATAATTATTTTTGGGTCTGAATGGCTACCAGAATCCAGGACTTGGCCATGTTAAAAACAAAGAAAAAATGAACTTTTTACTTTATCTTTTAACAATTCAAGATTTGGTGACTCTACAGATGTAACTGCAGGGCATAAAGCAAAGGCGTCAGGAGAGCAGAAGCAAGGGCTTAGACTGCTACTGAAGGCAAGTAAAATTTCGTATTATGTGCTGGGTTTGGCCTCAATTAAAATCCTTTCTATAGCCTCTTTTGAAAATAGCTATACAAGTTAGAATCCATTTGATGATTCTATAGAAATAAATACTGAAACAATTTGAGAGCCCTAACTAGAGAAGCAGATGTGTACTACCCACTTAATCTGAGTTAGGAGCCAAGTCTGTGAATCGTATAGGATAAGGCTCTTTTATGGTGCTACCACAGTAGATAAATCTATAGAAGAGAATTAATAAAAGAATCACTGAAGCACAGCATCAGATAATTAAGAAAAAGCACCATTAAAGGGTTCCTTAAACATCTACAAAAAATCTTTTCGGGCAAGGGCTATCTGAAAGGATCATAAAGCAGTGGTAATCTGTTAAACACAGGATTTAGCGTATTTCATTAGTGAGCAGGATTCCTAAATACCTCAAACTGGAAACAGTTCAATAGATTAAATATAGTTTAGTCTTAATTGTAAATAAGCATGAAATATTTTTAACAGCTTTTCAGTTCTATTCTTTTTAAAATTCATAGAGACCTCCCATAAAGACACCATTTCTTTATCTGAGCCAACATTTTAAAGTGCCATGTGATACATACTAATTGCAAAGTACTGCAATTTATCTTGAAAGTGATGGATATATACTTCTAGTTTAAAAACATCAATAGTTCCGCTATAAAAACTAGATCATGAATGCACATACCAAATGCAGCAAAGTTAAATCTACACAACTGTTTTCACAGTTTTCAACTAATGGATCTTCATTAAACTCTCTTATAACCTCCCAGGGCTTGGAAGTAAATGAATCAAATTATTTTACTGAATATGACTCTAAATGGTTTCAGTTCACAGTACAGAAATGTATTCACAAATTACATACATTTGAACATCCTTACTTATTAAAATTATTACAGAACTAGGTAGATGCAACATACAGAGCTAAAAGGCAAAGTGAAATTGCTTCATAATCTGTTTCTGTTGTACAATGGTATCTACAGTTTTTCTTCTGTAAACAGGCATCTAATATAACCTTATACTATGAAAACCAAAAATAATTCTGTGGAATGGTCTACAAGAAGTGTTATAAATACATCTACAAACCAATTATACCTTCAGGCTGTTGATCCTCCACAGAAATGTCATTTTGTGTTTTTTCAATTACATGAATATACTCCACTGTTCCTCCATGGTATTGAGCAAAGGAAGACATCCCCTACACTTTCAAAAATTACACTAGTGTCTTTGTGTATGCAATTCTATTCAATAGCTACACCCTCCAAGCTCTGCTACCATCTGTAGTCTAAAAATAAAATGTACCAAAAGCATCCTGTATATTTTCGTCTGATGTAGAAGTGGTATATGAACAAAATGTGTTAGAAAACACTGTGTATATAGGGGGGTTAATTTGAGTAAGCACTGACAAAACATAAACTAAAGCTACTAGAATAGTCAGCTTGGAATAGTCTAAAACACAAAACATCCTACTTGCTTATTTCTAAAACCATTGAAAGAGCAAAAACTGCCTTTTAGCAGTAACTATAATAGAACATTCAGATTTATTCCAAAAATAATATCTTGCCCCACATAATTATTTATTAAGTTACCTTGGGATATTTATAGAAATTCATGAACATTTAGGGGTATATATATGTATATATATATATATGTATATATATATATATACATACAGTCAAAACATTTATTTAAATATGTTTTTCTATCTTATATGGATATAAACAAACAAGAGTTCAATGAGAACAAGTAAACCTTGGAAAAAATGTCAAATGTTGCTTTAAGGAATGGTGTTGTAGACTGTAATGCAAATCATAGTATTTTCCATCTTTTAAAATAGATTTTGCATATCAGGAGTAAATAACATTATACATTTTCATAGTAAGGGCTAACCTCCTATAATGCTTGGACATATATTTTCATATAGCCACTCTTTTTAATACACAAATGGAATTACACACATCTGCCTACGTAAGCAATTCTGACACACTTCCTCATATAAACATACGGCCTTTAAAAATACACTGAAGTACAGAAGAGTGAATTGAAACACTATAGAATCATACAATAGTTTGGGTTGGAAGGGACCTTAAATATCATCTAGTTCCAATTCCCTTGCCACGGGCAGGGAACCCTTCACTAGATCATGTTACTCAGAGCCCCATCCAGCCTAGTCTTGAACACTTCTGGGGATGGGGAGTTTATAACCTCCCTGGGCAATCTCTTCCAGTGCCTCACACTCCTTACAGTAAAGATTTCTTCCTAATGCCTAATATAAACCTACCTTCCTTAAGGCCATTCCCCCTTATCCTATCACCACATGTCCTTGTAAAAAGTCCCTCCTTCTCCAGCCTTCTTGTAGGTCCCTTTAGGTACTGGAAGGCTTAAAGCTAAGACACTACATTTTATCATCATATGCACAACTACTGGTTCTATAAAAATACATTAACCATTACAGTAAACCTGTGCAAAATCTTAGAAAAAGCTTTAATAGACATAGACATCTAGGAAAAATAATAATTATGAGCAGACCTCAAAGATAGGCCTATATGGCATGCAATGGTTCCTCAAAAATACAACCTGCAAATTCTTATGAACATTGGCTAAAAATTATTTGAAAAATGTTTCCATTTCAAGCAGAAAACGGATACACAAAGTAATAAATGTAAATAGTGAGAACCCATTTGTCTGACTACTAGTGATATCAACAAGGAGTTATATGTGTACCAGGTATCTACACTACAGCCCAAAACACAAAGGGATATAACAAAGATTGTTTTTTAAAGTACAAGTAACAATTTGAAAATGCACATATGACACCTCTATCACCTGTAGTCAGCTGGAGTTTGAAGTCTTCATAGTGTGTTCAAATACTGATTTTAAAACTTTCAGATATATATTTGTCATTTCATTACGTATTGTTGCTATAGTTCCAATCAGCAAAGGATAAAAAGTATTTCTGTAAAGCACTAGTAATTCCTATAATCCATTGTTTTCATAGTTAACAGAAAAAAATATCCTGTCTAGTAGAACTGGAGCTCAGATCTTTTCATGGCAAAAAGATTCTTGCTTATCCCATACTTTTGCAGGTTTATAGATAAGTTTCTGAAAAGCCAAATATTGACAAAAAAACCCAGAAAGAAATAAAACACTGACAGAGATAAATTAGGGATATTATTTTTTTCTGTCCTCAACATACCTGCTTGTATCTTTAGCAGTATTATTACAAACTTGAACACAACAGACACGGGACAATTTCAGTCTCTTAATGTAACTTTATCTCTATATTTTAGAAGTTTATCCTTCAGAGTTTTAATTTGGGAGAATGTTTTTTTATGGAACACTCTCACTTGAGAGAGGAGCTGCTGCACTAACAAGAATGGCAATAACAAAAGACTGAAAGGTAAACCTTCATAAAGGTAAACCCTCTAACACAGACTGCTTGACTTGCAATGAGCCCCAACAGATTACAGGACTACACATTCAGTCATACATGATGTCCCTATTTATTCCTTTGAATAGTTCGCTTTGGTAAAAGAAAAAATACATATTAAAATCGTGTAAGTCTATGTGTATGGTTACTGAGGTAAAAAATCTAATTAACAGTTAAACACTATTTGCTTTGAACTTAGTAGTGAAATGGTACACAACTGGAGTGGAATGGTGCTGCAGCAGTGCTGATGGCACAGCCTTGGATCAACATTTACAGGCACTGTCAAAATGTACATGTACACCTGTTTTTATAGTCTACCTACTCTCACTTTCTCCTATCTCATTAAATTATATGAGGGAAAAAAATGAGTCGAGATTGTTACTGTTGTATGTCTTTTATTGGCAGAGAGAGAATCATAGAAGACCTGATTTCTTCAGTAAATCATCAACATTACATTCACTCCTACGGATGGAATTGACATTTGCAAGGCTGACACCCTTTAAAGTATGAATGGGTCCTCCCACAAAATATCACATTTGATCACTTTTCCCATTGGATGAGAGCGACCTGAATATCTGAACAAGTACAGAGTATGTCCACAGTTAGTTATATTTTATTCTCATGAATATTTTCTATGTTTTAAAAAAAAAAAGTATTTCCTCTTGTAACCAAAAGAAAGAGGAAGACAATTCTGCCAACATGGAAAACAAGATAATGACTGGGAAAACTTCTTTTATCTTTTAGGATATCTTCCAGATCTAGTCAGTAATGTTATTTACATATTTTCAAATAAATAACAATCGAATACAAACCTATGACTGACAAAGAATATCTTATGACAATCAGAGCCTAGAAAACATGAAATTCTTGAGAAACTGTAAATTTTTTGACATACAGTTCCATTCTATATCTGCTAAATTCAGTACAGTACAAAGACTGTACCAGTTCTTACTGGAAAAATGAAAACCAGTGCGCTGGCACATAAAAAAATCCCCTAATATTCTTTAAATGACAGATTGACAAATTAAGGTATTGGGAACATTTTTTGATAATAAAAGCTCTGTATGCTTTTTATTATTAAAAACTGTTACAAACTAGCATTATTTGGTTTATTTATAAAATTGTACAATAAATTGTAGATAAAAATACTCAGCAAATGCATTTCACTCTTCAATTTAAATTTTCATTTAACAAAGACATGAAAATAGAAAGTTGAGCTCTGTACATGTACTTGTAAAATATTCACTACCCAATACACAATGCATTTTGTAAACTAGGTAGGAGTACTTTAAAATGTTTTCTAAGTTAGATTGTTTGTAAATTCAGAAAAGTACTCAACAAATATTAGTAATAGGATGTCCAAAAAACTCAGAGTAATAGAACATGCCAGCGTGTGTAGAAGTGCAAACCTGAGGGAAAAAAGCATTTCAGTGTAACTTCTGAAAAAACTCACAGCCAATTGAAACAAAAAACAACAAAGCAAAAAACCAAACTAAAAAAAACCCAAACAAACAAAAATCCCACAACAACAACAAAACACCACTCAAAAACCGCCAAAATCAACCCCCCCTGAGAACATATCAAGTAAAAAGAAAAAGCATGAGCAAAACTTCAAAACTCACAGCACAGTCAATTCAATTTTTTCGGATGAAAAGTTTTGTTACTTACAAGTTCTCATACTAAAAACATACTTGCAGACCATGCCCCTCTATCAAAAACCTCTATCAAAAGAGAATAAGTGGAAAAAATAAAAGGTACTTTGTATTAAAGTAACAAAGTCATAGAACTTGGTGGAAAGTCCACCTCCAAAAAATATGGTTGTAATAAAAGAAAATTCACTGTTAATCTCCCTTTTAAGTCAGTATCCATCTGGGGGTAAGTTCATTAAATCGAATAAACAATATTTTTGCAACATATTTTTATCTCAGTGTCTTGTTTACAAGTCCCTATGCTATTTCTTCACTGCATTTGTGCCACTGGTACAATCAGAAAAGACCACCTCTCTGAAGCATTTCCTATAGAAATCAGTAAGCATCAAGATTCTCAGTTGTTTCAAAACAGCAGCTCTACACTTTGAAACAACATACATGAAGTGGATTATATTGACAGTAATCATTAAGTTTCAATTCCTGGGGAAGTAAAGTGGGAAAACTTGCTGCATTTACTCAAATTATTCTTAGACTACAACTGTTGTACTAGAGTGTTCTCAAAGCTCCAGCTACATTTTGCTCCAAGACAGATGACCAAAAGATGACAGATTCCCAAAACTGGTTTGTTAGATGTTCTTTTTATGTGCCACATGTAAAGAGACTTTCAAAATCTTAGTGATTTTTTTTTAACTGCAAAAGACAAATATTAGATTGCATGCCTGTTTCTCTTCATATATATATATGGCCAGTCGTCCTACTAAAAGGCATCAGTTCTTTACTTAAATATATAAATAAAACAAAACTTCCCAAACCTCATGTTTATATGAGGGAAACTTTAAGCTACTTTAGAGGTTTCTAATGCCCCCCTCTCTTTCTCTAATCAATAAAAGTTTGAAAAAATCACAGATATAAAATGATGATTAAGCTGAATTTCTGGTCCTCTTTAAATCAATCATTTGAAAACAGCAAAAATGACAAAAATTGACAGAACTCTTTAGGCATTGTAGAACAGGAGCACAATTATTAATACTTGAGTAGGATAAAATTTAAGTAACTAGAAGAAGAGTCTTACCTTGATCAAATGGTTTACCTGGACTCCAAGTACGAAAATAATCATCCTGGAGAGGGAGAAACAACTTAAATTTAGTAAAACATAAGGAATCAATCAATGTATACACAAAAAACTCACAGTATCATGAAAGACAGAAGATGTATACCAACCTCTACTTCCTAGAAAAGGCAAGCAGGAAAATAAAAAAAAAAAAAAAAGAAGAGAAAAAGATTACAGTTATCATAATGGGACAAATTACACAGAATAAACCAGCATAATTCAGAGGCCATTTGCACTCATAAAGTAAAAATGCTATTCAAAAATGTTACTCACTAGCATTTAAAGTAGAAAATTTATTACTCACAGTACCTCTACATGTAGTGCTTCTAACACTGCTTTTAAAATGTTACAGTAGTAGTTTTCCTGTACTTTAACTTCTAAAATATTGAAAAACTTAATTACATTTTCACTGAGTTTTCAAAAGTAAAGCTTAAAGTTGCCATCAATAAATACAGCTATCTTAAAGAATGATACACAAATTTTTGAAAAATAAGTATTTTGTTATGTAGATTTCAATTGCATCAGTAAGATCTTTCATTAGGTAAATCTAATTAGCTGTATTTTCTATAAATTATCTTAGAAACATAAAATATCTTCCTAATTATATCATCAGCTATATTAGGCTACAATTTCAAGAAGGAAAAACTTGAATTAAATAAATTGCAGAAATAAATTACAAATCCATAGCCAAGATAATAAACTGATCTGCACATCTCAGATAATACATGGCACAAGAAAATGACTGGAATTGTTTATTATTATGTAATAATCTAATTCAATATTCTGTAGAACAAAATATTTAAAAGACTGTACCAATCATTTTAAGACTGCATAAATTAAGCCTCACAAGCTGCAGTGGATGAACTGTCACATCCAGCAGTTCCATCTACCTTGCTAAAAGACCACAGTAAAGAAACCTCAATTTATACAAAATTTAACTACTGGGAAAATGTGAGTCTCATGCAGTTGTCAAAGTCACAATCATAACTTAAAAATGATCAAGTATCAAACACGTCGTTACAGGTACAAAACACTTCCTGGGTTTTAATAGTTAAGGATTTTCACCTCAAATGAAAAGGAAAAAAAAAACCCAACCAACAAACCAAACAAAAAAACTCCCAAACAATACTGTCTGCAGCCTAAGCCATATTTCATTGATGATGTTTTATTTAGTGAAAATATTGTTATGGAAATGTGTGCTTTGCAAGAGAAAGAAAGAAACGAGCAGAATGTGGAAGTGCAAAATTAACTATATTTCTGTACTGATATTTACACATTCTTATACTCTGATGCCACACAGATTAACAATCTATGAATCAATGTATATATTAGCCTTTTTCATTATTTTTTAAGAAATAAAAAAATTTTTAAGTAATAAAAAATTTCACAGGCCTATCAATTTTTGTTAATCACATAAGAAAAAGGCAGAAATTATGATTATAATAGTGTTTTCCAATTATTACTCCTAATAGTACCTACGAAGATGATATTCCTGCAGTGGTGTTCTGCACAGGCTTGAACGAGCTGTAACACAATGCTGTTCCACGAACACCACCACAGTGGTAAAACTTAAAATTCTTGAAAAAACATCAAAGTGGTAGATTCTCTTTCTGTTTCTACTAAATCAACAATGTTCACTCACAATGAGCCCATGCAGAAAATAGTGAAATATTAGAATAACTAGAACATAAAGCTATCAGAACAAAAGAGCAGTCATACTGAGTGAGACAAAAATCCCTTCTATGGGAAAGCAGCCTGCATTTTGCTTAAGGAAGAATGTACAAGTGTGGTTTGTATAAATTATATGTTCTCAAGTTGGCCTCAAACCAACCAGAAGGTAAATCAATTCTTGTTCATTTCTATACTGCAGACAACTCCACAGATCCCAAATATAATACCCCTCAGGCATTTATAGAAGTCTGGCTGACTTACTTCTGTCTACAAAGCAACTTCACACCTTTCTCATTACCCTTCTCTGAATCTCTTCCAAGTCTATTTTCTTGATAACTAGAATTGTGCAGAGCATTCTAGATGAAGCAGCATTAAAGATCTCTACACAACTTCTACAACACTATTTTGTTCTCTATCCTTCTCCCCATTATGTATACCCCTCTGCTGTCTTTGTAGGTTAGGGGAGGGTGTTTTTGTTCTTTTTAATTGTACTATAGTTTCAATATATTACGGTTTGCATGAAATTTTTTATCTTAAATCCAAAACATATTTACCCATATACCAGATATACCTATACTGATTTTTCTAAAGAAGTATTTTTTCAAATCATCTCTTACTTAAATAAAATCCATTATTGAATATGTTTGACAAAATTTCTATGTGCCTCTACAAACAAAATTGTTTAGAATTGATTGCTAGATTAAGTAAGAGTTGTTTAGAATTGATTTTCAGATTAAATGGGGAAATTGCTTCAATAAATTGTAGTTACACAATTTTACAAATATTCCTAAAGCTGTTTATCCTATCACATGGCTTCCTGTTACATTCAAACCTTTCCTAATCTTCAGTCAGTAAGTTTGATTATAATAATGTTCAATATCCTCTGCAGAATGTAATCGAGATCATAATATAATTTACAAATCCTCATTTTCATAATTTTACTATACCAAACAGAATGAACGAATACATGGTTCTACCTCAGTGAAGGCTGAGTAGCATCACAGCATCTCTAGGTAAAGTATCCTTTAACAATCTATAAATGCAAAAAGCAATGTCTCAGTATCTCGGGACAGAGCCTCTGTCTTCTGAACTTCTTCAGGAGCTTCCTTGCCTTTGTCCCTAACATGTTAAAGGGTAAGTTGTACAAGTATACAGAATAAAGTCACAAATTTGTAACAGTAACCATGCCATTTATTCAATATTTTCTAGCTAAAGGAATTCATACATTTTAAATAGAAAATGCATTCTTACTGCTCTACTTGAAACTGTGTGAAATGTCAGTATTTCTTTCAAGTGCGTCTCTGAAAGATGCAAAGCACGTCTAACAGCCATAGATGATGGATTTCAATGGGTTTAATATCCATGCCTTAAAATTATGCATGTTTAAGCACTACGCTCATTCAGGGTCACAGTGATGAAATGTTTTTTAAGAACTTAAGTTCGTGCTGCAATTACTTAACACACTTTAATACTAATATGGTTTTTTCTTTTTCCTGAAAAGGTCTTACTGTAAAAAATAAAAAATCATCTATGTCATCTGAAAATCTGACAAACCTACAAAAAGAACAAAAAAAAAAGAAGCTATGTGACCAAAAAAGCAGTTTAATCAGAAAATACTGAAAGAAAAAAAAAAAAAAAAGTAGTTTGTCTTTAAAATTTACTGCTTCTTTTTGGACTTCGGTATTCTTCTATCTGAATTCTCACATTCTTAAAAGGCAGTTACTACATAAGTTTTACAAAATACACATTCAAGTATGGTAAAAGAGAAAAAAGCTCATTAAAAAGAAATTTGTTATGCAGCAGTTTCCATCTTTCAACAGAGATGAAAAATATGACCCTATCACTTTTCTTTCTTCTGTACAGCATGTTACATCATTTCACTGATCTCTATTCTGCAACATTTTCTGCAGATGCTGCCATATATTGCTTGAATTATTATCCAACAGATATCTATATTCTAAAGAACATAATGATACGTGGTAGATACGATGACTGACTCAGAGAATAGCAGGTGTCCAAGAGCAAGGAGCGCAGCCTCCTCACAAATGTTTTCAGACCAAGGTTGACCTGAAAAGCTGAATAAAGAAAACTCACCTCTTGTTTTGTATTCAGCATTTTAGCTCTAGTATGGCCTATACATTAAAAGCTTATATCTTAAAATCAAAGCTGATTTATAGCACAGAATCCACTGAAATTGAAGCAGTTTTCTGAATTTGTACTTATATTCCATCCAAGTACAATTTCACTGCTACAGCACAGGGATATTGTTAACCATGTGACTTTAAAACTACCAATTTTAGAAAAAGTCTAATAGGCAGTTAGTTCAAGGTCAGGTACTGCTTCAAGAAACAATATTTCTAACAGTTACCAAAGCAGAAAAGAGACAGGATTTCCTGAATTTAATTCTGCCCATATAAAATTCGACTCAGATTTTATACAACTTACCATAATGCAAAAAATACATTTTACTTCTGGCCTCCCTATTCCTACATAGGGGTTTGGTTTGTTTTTAACAAAGAAGACTGACACACTCCAATTTGTAGATGGACATGAAATCACATCTGACAATTTCAAAAGCAAAAATTTTTCAGGCTGCACATGCTCCCTAGCAAAACTTGAAACCTACAGTTTAGATTTAGATTTTTTTCCTTGCTGCCATTAGCTATGAGACTATTTTGCTCTTTTTAATTTCAAGGAGTTCTTAATGGGCTTTCTATTCCAATTCTTATATCTACATCTCAAGTACACACATCTGCTTCTCATCTGATGTGGAAACTCTTTACCTCTTTTAGGCTAGGTCTTTGCTATTTGGTAGATATGCTATTTTCAGACTCCAACAAGGCAACTGAATTGGCTTAACTATCCCACACTGCAGCTCTCCGCTTGCCTCAAACTCACTTCTGCAGCAAACTTGAGCTCACCAAGTATCTCCCCTTCACGTCTTTGCACCTGCACAATAACAGGGGGTTTGACTCAGCTGCCCCAACCTTACCTTTGTAGCATATTTCTGTATCCTTAGTCTCACTGAAAGAGCTGTGGTGGGGTACCTCTGTCCCAACCTCTTCCAGTGCTGGAAAAAGAAAGCACCGAAAGTGTGCAGAAATTTTTTTCCAGTTATGTTTTACTCCAGGACCTTCAGTCCAATGTCAGCAACATTGTCATTACCCTACAAAGCTTTAAATTGCTGGTGACATGGAGAACAGTTACAGCAATAAAAGGGTGAGACACCAGCAAAGCTTATATCATAGGGGAAATCTACCACTCCTAAACACTGCAGTTTTCCTCAAATAAACTGAGGGCCACAGAAAGCATACACAGAATAACTGTAGTGGTTTTGAGTTCAGGCCCTCCTTGGTAACCAGGTTGCAACCAAGGAACCAAGGCCATTTTCCCAGTATTCCATATGATTTTTACGTAAGCAAGAGTATAAATAAGAAGGGAGAGGAAGCTCTCACTCTCTTTCTTCCAGTGGACTGGAAGTGAAGGTTCTTCACTGCCGTCCTGCCCGGGTGGAGGAGTGAGGCCTAAGTGTGGCCTGGGTGGCCTTGGGAGGCGGACAGTGCCAGCGGTCATTGGCGTGGTTTCCTGCTATCTCAAGGAAAGTAGTAAGATATTCTGTTTGTTAGTTCTGTATTTCGATAGTTCCTGGGGTTCGATTTACAAGACTGTTCTGGTGTTGTCCCTTTTTCCCCTTTTCCCTTTCCCTTCTTCCCTTTTCGGGGGGTTCCTTGTAATTAATATCTTAACTGTAATATATATAAATACATAAATTTATGGAATTCGGTTGGTTTGGGTTCTTTTAGTTTTATACAGTTTTTTTCCATTTGTCCAAAGGGAGAGAGGGAGGGGGAAGGTTTTTTCACCAACCTCAGACAATAACTAAGATACTACAACCACATCTAATGAGATTACTACCCCAAAGCATAAACGATAATTGAGGAAGTGTAAGTTGCACCAGAAAAATATGTGACGCTGAGGTAGTGGGAAATACTTCTCCCTGAAACCTGAGCCAGTCTGAAATCCTCATCCAAGATGCAGATGTTATTCAGCAGCATGTGGATACCTACTTGTTTATCAGATGCCTTTTTTTTTCTCTGACGACCTGTACAGACACCTGATCTACCATAAGCCATATGAGCACTCTGCTGTTTAAACGTAGAGTGTTGGTTTAGTCAGTTAACTGCAGGATAGTGCCCACATGAGAAAAAGGGAGATATCACACTCCCCAGCACCATATTTACTATCACGGCATCTTATGTATCTCTGAACATCAGTGAAGGCAAGAAGCCTGGACAGACCACATGCTCTTTAGCACATTTTTTACTAATTGTCCCAGATTCATTCAATAGGTTGCTTGATGTACTAGACAATATGTGCATACTTCATGTGATGACACATAGCTACAGGTCTGCAGTAGAAATAGAGGCAGAACTAGTTCCAGGAAGGCAGGGACTGTTTGTCTAGCAAGTTTTTTGGCACAAGACTTTCTTCTCAACAGGATGTCCCTCTTCTCACCAGCTTAAATACCTCTTATGCTCCCCGTGAAGCCACCTTTGAGAACTGCACAAAGCAGAAACCCTTGTTTAATAAATCAAGGTTTCAAGAAAACACAATCACGTTTATTATACAGACTTAGAAAATTAGAAGAAAAAAAGTCCAGAAGATATTTACAGGCTAGCAAAAAGGTGACTGCTGCCAGATTTGACTCCATAGCCCCAGATTAAGTCTACCATTAGAAATATAATTAGTTCAGCCAAAACCATCAAAAGCAGTTCAACGCACAAAGCACCTCAGATACAGATAAGGGCAGTGGACCTTCACATCAGTACTCCTGGGAATCAAGAATTCAAGATTGCTGAGACTACAATCTTAAAAATCAGTTTAGTAACTCAAAGAACTAATGTGAGAAAAACTCCAAAATAATGAACCACCACAGAGGTAATAAATATCAGCATTGCTCCTCTGGCAGAGAAAGACCCAAACACCTGCAGGCAAGATTGAGCCTAGCAGCAAAACTCTTTTCCTACTTGTTTGGCACCCAGCCTCCATGAGTGGGGTGCTGGAGTGACATGTGAAAGGACACTAGTTTGTTGTTGAGTGCCAGCCTCCAGGGAGGCTGATGTCAGCTTCCTCTGCTGCTCCAGCTCCTGGGCTGTGCCACCCCCGAGGCCTGTACTCTTGGGGCCAGCAAAGCACAATTAGAATAAATAGCTGCTTACAGTGACTCTGGCACCGAGCTCCACATATTTAACGTTTATCCCGCTTCCTTTCTTTGCCTCACGTTTCTAGTACCATTGATGAGGCTGGGCTAGGAGCCACCACTTGTCAGCCTTCTCTCTCTGTTGCATAGATCTCATTCAGTAAGATTTCTGCAGATGCTGTCTATTTGGTACTAGCAGTGTTGCTAACAGTACATTCAAATAGCTCAGTATTGAAATCACTCGCCAAGAAATACCAAATCCTCACTAAAGCATATATTCAGAAATACTGAGAAAATACTGAAAACATTTTGAAAAGGAAAGAACTAATATCAAAGCATGAACCCTATAAGCTTCTAAATCCCAGTAAAATTTAAAATGTTGTTTAAGAGTGCATCTCTTACTTCTCATTATGAATTAAAGAATAATGAACCATCTTTTCACTACAAATAGAAATGAAAAATTTTGGTCACGCTGCTCCTATTATGATGTCAAGATTCAGCTTCTGAGGAGTCTAACAGGTTTGTTAGACTATAGGAGCTGTAGCCTAACACTGAGAGAAAAAATGAAAATAGACGACGCATGTGAGGTAAAGGGCTATCCATGGGACTTTCACATCCCTGTTCAGAAGGGTTGCAGTTCCATTTCCGCAGGTGCCCCTTCACTAATGCACAAGCCCTAGGCAACAAGGGCATAAATTAATCTATGACCTCTGCATATAATGCCACAGTACAGTCAAGAGTGGCAGGACAGCAAAAGGCTATACAGAGAGATAAGATCACAACAATGGGGCTGGAAGGAATTGCCCTGGGTGTGTTGAAAGAGATTGACAATATGATTGTGAGACTATGGTTTGTATCTACAAAAAAAAAGGTGAACTGGATAAGGGCATCTCTGGAAACTGGTATAAACAGTTAACATCTTAAAAAAAAAAAAAAAGGTAAGAAAGAAATACTCTGTGCAGAAAAATCAAGAATGCACAGTCAGACCTGCCAGACTGACTGACCGGAGCTCATGTAACTTGTCCTTTTTTTAACTCTTCTCCCCTCCACCTCTCTTTGTATAATGCAGATATAAATAATATAATGCAGCTAATAAAAATTCTTCTATCATGTTCAGGACAGAAGTCCTGAAAGATGTGCAGTACACACAAAGGGCACAAAGACAGTAACAGTTTAGGTTTTAAGGGTCTACTAAGTGTCTAAGAAAGGTACTTGCAAAGGCTTTGGCCCTTAGGTAGTTTTTGGACAACATTTTTACACCTGTATCTGACAACAGCAAAAGGGGGGAAAAAAGTGTTACTCATCAACTTTCACTCAAGAAGGTGAAAATGTTTGTCTTTTTAGCATCTCAAGGATAAAAAACTGGAATCAGTTACAAAACAGATGCCATAATTTTGTTGACTTTTTTTGTTTGTTTTTCAGTCTGGGGAAAATTCATTACAAAGATAATCATGAGATCCACATGGCACTCACACAGATAGAATTTTGGTATGTTTCTCCAAGCAGGAGAAAAAAAAAAAAAAGTCTCTTATGCCAAGGCTCAGAACAATGTTCTATGCTACCTCTCATTGCCATGGAGACAGAGAACACCCTAGTGTGAAAACAGTCCAAAATGGAAGAAATTAAAGAATACAAAATATTATGAGAGAGGAATTACAGCACAATTATCATTACAAAGCAAATAAGAACAGATGTGGCAACAGAAAATGGGATGGAAGGAAAACCATAGGTTTAAAAAATGTTTGCAACTTAATAGAAGGAAGCACTTAAAATTATTAGTTTCAGTTTAGGAGTGCTACACAGATTTTAAGAAAATAATTAGTAGCTATTTTTATATGACCTGTATAATTTTTTTCTGAGAAAAATATCCCTTTTAAGCAAGCTGAGAACTTCTAAAAAATCAACACCTGAACTTAGAATTTGTGAAGACATAAACTGCACTTCAGGATCTGCAATTAAACCCGTGATAAAGATGTTAATTCAATGTTCTTTGTGAATACTAACACTGGATGATTAATTTAATGTATTTTTATTATAGTCAAGCCTATGTAGCTTGTATCATATGGGGAAAAATACTATAAATTGTGTAGATCCACAGACAGTAAGGACAGTAAAAAGAGAAAAATACATATTGCTAAAATAATATGAAATAAATTTATATGCATATATATCAATTTCAGAAATTCTTATCACTTCAGAAATTCCGTCATTATAAAAATACACCCTGGTAGATGTCATTTTTGTTAAAGCTACTCATAATGTAACCAAATTACTCTTTGATTCAATACAGGATTCAAGATTTCTCAACAGTTATGTCCTAATGTATCGATAAAAAGAATCAAGGTCAATGCATTTTTATGGCCTCTTGCTCCTAGTGGCCCTACTGCAATCATGGAACTTACAGAGATGGTCAATGATATAGAAGCTTAAAAATATCACATGAATCAGCAAACTGCATGAATATAAAATCCCAAGCTAAAGAAAAATAAACTAGAAAAACCAGTCACTACAGTTGCCTGAGAAAAACAGTATGGACATTCTTAACATACATTTTCATTTTCTTCTTACTGCCACTGTATTTCATCATTTTCATATAATCAAGCAACTAATAATAAACATACATCTTCTGACACATGCCATTAACATGTTTTACTGATATTGAGCAAGAATAGCTTTTTAGGATGTGTAAGAGAACACCAATAAGTGCACATGGCATTTCCTAAATAAAAATTTAAGAAGGTAGCTCTTTAGTCAACTTAAAAGATAAAAGAAGTGCACTGTGAATTTTAATGAGATAACTCATTTCAACCAGATCATCAGATATCTGACACTAAATACAGTACACCCACGTACCACAGGTGGATTTTAGTGGCTAAAATACTATCCAATCCCACTTATTGAGAAATGTTACCGTAGGTATCTTACAGACCTTGACTCTGACAAAACTTGTCAAATACCTTCTCCAAGTTTTTAGGGAAATCATTTTGTCTTCTAGCAACTAGTGAAAAATTACTTGGTCACTAGCAGAAAATGAAGTGATACAATTAAAATTTTTAACTTTTGCCACTCTGTTTGCTCAGGTTTCAGTGCTTCCATTACTAGTGACAAATTAAAAATAAGAAAGTAGTGTTTTAAATTTTTTTATTTGCAATGTTTTACAACTTTTCATATAACTTAGAAAGCAAAAGCTGGTGTTTCCTCTTCTGTGTGGCAACTGAGAATACGCAGATTACTCCATATCCTTAGATGCTGGGGCAGAGGTCACACCCTTACTTTAGTGTCAAAATGAGTGAATTCCATTTCAATATCCCAGAATTTGATACATGGATGCAAAAGAGAACTGAGTACTATTAGTTTCTCTAGAAAAGTACATACTTAAAGTAGTAGTAAAGTGTGTCCAAGTCCTACATGTGTCGTACACACACACACACACACACACATATATTTCTATAAGTAATAGATAATACACCAAATATTTATCTATATTAAACCTAGGCATTTAATTAAATATTGGTGATACATATATATTTTCCACAACTCAGAATTGATTATACCTACCTCTGTTCATACCGACTTTTTCAAAACAGGCTATTTACCACCACCTCATAATCCCTAACTTATTCACAGAACAGTATTACTATTATTTTCTATCTCTCGTTTTTTGCTCTTTATAGAAGTCCTTTTTTTACTGTATCTGCATTTACACTAATCTACAGCACATAAAAGTTTAACTCTACATTTTAGAAGTGATATCTTAATTTCCAGCAAAACTACTACAGCATAGTATCTAACAAGGGAACAAGAATTATTATAAGACAATCTCTGTACTAAAAATTTAGGTTGCATTTCATATTTGAACAAAAGAATCTGAGCTGGAATATTTTTCAAGTGATTTACTTTAGCTATTTCACATTATCAAAGACGTTGCAATTTCTATCTTTAAAAAAATATTAATGAAATTGTAAAAGCTCCCTTAAAACTATTTTGTCAGCATATATTGACAAGGAACAATCTATTTTCCTTAATGGAACTGAATCTGTTTCTTGTTGGCCTGATCTATGGATTTAATTATATGAAATAAAGCATTCCCAGGGAAAAGAAACAAAGTTCTTCAGTCTCATTCAGTAAATGAAAAATGACACAGCATTCTCCAATCCAAAGGAAAAAGGTTATCAGTTAAACATACTGATAAACATAGAACAGAATGAAAAGGCCTTCTCCTCAGTTCTAATGAATTATTAGAGCCCAGACTGAAGGGAAATCAAAAGAAAAGTCAATTTTGCTGGAACTGAGTATGTGCAATTGCTAGTCACCTGCACCTTCTCAACCAGTTCACAAGGCTGACAGTTACAGTCCAGAGAGAAACAGGTTCATAGAGGATCATTTAAAAGATGGACTGAAATGTTTTAGTATTGAGAAATTAAAATTTATTTCACTGCTGCAGCAACCACATCAAGGCCATATACAATAATATTAGATATTTCTCAAAGATCAGAAGGCCTCTGATCTGTGTGTCCAAAAGTACTGTCTTGAAGACTGTTAACTGGGCTGTTTTGTCTGCCTTAGCTTGACTAAGGAAAGTTGACAAACAAAAGAAAATATGCAGCAGTTGAAGAAAGAAATTACAAAAAAATGAATACTTGGCAGCAATTGAACTCTTTAAAAAGTAAGAGAGCTTTTCAGGCAGTAAAGTCTCAGCTTTGCTGTTTAAAGTCACAAAAACGTCTCATGTATTTGTGCTTATAGAGAAAAACTAATTGTTCCTTTTAAGGACCGTCTCTCAGTAGAAATGCTAAGACTTATCTCAGGCTGTAAGATTCTGAGCACAAAGTAGAAAAACTGGCATAGACACATTTATTCTTCCAAATCTGAGACACTGTTATAAATCATTAAGGTTGGAAAAGACCTCCAAGACTACAGAGTACAACCTTTGACCTAGAAATGGCACTAAGTGCCATTCAGTCATTTCTTGAACACTTCAGGGATGGTGACTCCACCACTTCCCTGGGCAGCCCATTCCAATGCTTAACCACTCTTTCAGTGAAAAAATTCTTCCTTATGTCAAATCTAAACCTACCCTCCAGAGCTTGTAGCCATTTCCTCTTGTATTGCCACTAGTTATCCAGGAGAAGAGACCAACCCCCAGCTTTCCACAACCTCCTCTCTAGTAGCTGTAGAGACCACTCTCATTTTCTCCAGACTAAATAACCCCATCTTCCACAGCCACTCCTCATAAGACTAGTGCTGCAGATCCTTAACTAGATGCATTGTCCTTCCCTGGACATGCTCCAATGTCCTTCCTGTAATGAGGGGCCCAGAACTGAACACAGAACTCGAGGTGCAGCCTCACCAGTGCCAAGTACAGGGGGACAATCGCTGCCCTGGTCCTGCTGGCCACACTATTTCTGATAAAAGCCAGGATGTCGTTGGTCTTCCTGACACCTAGGCACACTGCTGGCTCATGTTCAGCCACCTGTCAACCAGCATACCCAAGCCCCTTTCTGGTGGGCAGCTTTCCAGCCACTCTGCCCCAAGCCTGTGGCGCTGCCTGCAGTTGTTGTGACCCAAGGGCAGGACCCAGCACTTGGCCTTGCTGAAACTCGGACTCTTGGCCTCATCCCATTGATTCAGCCTGCTTAGATCCCTCTGCGGAGCTTTCCTACCCTACAGCAGATAAACACTCCTGCCCAGCTTAGTGTCATCTGAGAACTTCCTGAGCTGCACTGGATCCCCTTGTCCAGATCATCAAAACAGGCCTGGCCCTAATACTGAGCAGTGGGGAACACTTGGGGACTGTATGTAAGAACAGTATTTCACACTTAAGGAAACTGATTAGCACATTTAGCTACATCTGAAACACTAAGTAAATTTATATACTTACAAGAAAGTGAGAAAGTATCACAAGCTAACTTACTGACCAAAAATGTTTTAAAAGCAAAAGGCCATAAAAGCTGAAAAAAAAGTAACAGTTCCCATTTGTTGAGCAATTCTAATAATGCATCACAATTAAAAGTCGGGAAAATAAAGAAATATTCCAGCAAGCAATACATACTTGAATTGGGTTTCATTATCAGATACATTTGGAAAAGATCAGCTGTCTCACAGGAAAGAAACAGTTATTCTACAGATAAAAGGAATGCCAGAGGTATATTTTAGTCTGTTTAAACAAAACTGAGTCAAGCTTTATTTCTTAGAAAACTATTTGCAAGATAAATGTACCATGTGCTTAAGAAGAATTTAGGCTTTAGTTAATCTCCTTAAGGTACTTCACAACTATAACTTGCTTTTCAAATGTGTGCCAGTCTTTGTAACAAGAACCAGTAATGTCTGTGCTCATTCAACCTATATTTAAAGTGGAATTTAAGTCTAAAATTCGTAATATCACTAATTACTTACCTATTCTGAACTTTGCCTAATTAGATGTTTTCTTTCCAAGGAAAGCTCTGCGTATATTAGCAGAGATTAATATAACAGTACAATATTTCTCAGATAAATCAACAGAGGCTGCTGTCTCAATGTTCCAATTTCTTGAACACCAGTTCTAACATGACCGTAATTTGAGCTTTTTACTCATCCCTTAAGAGACATGTGTCATGTGATGTTCTTTATTATCCTATCTGCAAATATTAAATAATAAAAATGTTGTCAACACTGCACATTCCAATTACTTCTTCCCTTGAAAAGAGCTATGTTAAAATGGAGTTAACAAAATAGAGTTGAAACAGTTTCAAATAAAGTCCATGATAGTGATACGAGGTCTATAAACCAAAAAAGAAGTTTAGGCTGAATCCTGCTGATACTGAATTTTATGAATACCAGAAGTAAATAAATTTTAAAGAAATTACAATTTTTTTTCCTAACTCCACCCACCATGCCTGTGTTATGGACAGTTAAGGTTGTTTGGATATTCTAACTAAGTGTGGGGAAAAAAGAACATAAGAAATTCTCACATGAAGTAAATATTGTCTATGATACTTTGTATCCTCATTTATTAGGATGTGCTAAAACTATTTCATTAAATATTAACTTTCATCAAACACAAAGAAAATTAGGATATGTTACACAGAAACATGTAAAAGTCAAAACATCCTACCTACTGTGCATCTGCAGAAGCCACAAAATAGCTGAGACACAGTGGCTTTCCTCTGTCTTTCAAACTGTGACTGTTTTTAATCACTAAATGTTATCTGTCAAATCTGCCACATAAGAATAGTCTTCCTCAGGTGAAATTACTGAAGAACTGTTCTCCTCCAAAATGGCTATCTTCCATTGGTTCTAAATACATTAGAGCCATTAGTCATTTTTTTAAGAGCAAAGACTGGCTTCACTGTCATTGTGAATAACATCAGCTATTCAGAGAAAGAGCAATTCAATATGCAGGGCTCCATAAGAGAATATTATATGTCAGACCCTAAAGCAGTACCTTTTACTGATAAAGCTTAAAGAAAAAAAATAAATAAAAGCATTCAAAGGCAGTTCACTAAAGGAATCCTCAAAATTTTAAGCACAAATGAAAGTTTGAAATACCTGCATTATTCATTTATTAAACTCATGATAAAAAATAAGTACATTACCAAGTGCTGAATTTCTTAAAGGAATTATTCTTACAAGCAACTTAAATGTAACTCAAAGTAATTGACCCACCTCTAGTAGATCGTTAGTGATTGCATTATTCTGGAATAATGTATAACGTTTTCTAAAGGTCCTGTTTTATATGGAAACTGCAATCAACTTTGGCCTGCTTTGGTAAGATGCTTCACAATGCATCCCCTGAAGAACAGCAAAACAAGGATGAAGAAGCAGCCCATTCCTAAATGGTTTGAAGAACATTGGTATAGATCCTCTGATGACAGATATCCTGAATGTTAAACAGGACAAAGTTCCTTAGTAAGAAATGCCAGTAAAGGCCTAGCAAGAGTAAAGAAAGTCTCACTGCCTATGCTGGGGACTGATGGAGGAAAAACTACCCTAAATATGAGACTAGAATCTTTTGAAAGAAAAAAGTCTATTGGCTGGTATCCCTGCTGCAGCAGCATCTTACAATGTGCACTAATGGACTCCATCATAGTCTCCAAATTTCATTTACTAACCACCTACTCTCTATCCTTAGTCTATATCTTTTAAATTTTTCCCAAAAATTTTTCACCATTTTTTCTTTAAAAATTACATTTTGCTTATTTCAGCGTTCAGGGTTTCTCCAAATCTCAAGGACATCAGCAGGAATATTTTCACTGACTTAAGTGAGACAAGGTGAATGTTTCAATGCTAACTCCCATTCATTGACTCTGCTAAAGAATTAGTTTATACACATGAAAACTAAAAAGCTCTGTGTATCACAATGCTTGGTTCTTACCTGCAAAATGCCAATACCAAGTTTCTTCTAACAACTTTGAACTATTACAATAAAATACCGGAATCAACACAAATTATTATTTAACAGCTAAAGAAATTATGCCATGCTACTTTCACAACCTTACTGCACCCCTAAAGTCATCTTCTTTTCCCATCCACAAGAGCATTCTGTTATCTCAGTTCCTCAGGTCTTATGTCAGGTTATTATGGCCTTTAATCTCAAACCTAGCATATTCTGACCTTCTGACCTTGCCAGGATGACTGACAAAGGATAATCCCACTTGCTGCAGACACGCCTGCTGATGCTTCAGTACATGACACACAAAGTCCACGCTGAACTCTTAGAGAAGCAGTGTATTAGAAAGGACTATGCTGCTAGAAGCATTTTTACTTAATAAGGAAGATGTGACTGTTTCACTTTGGATAAATTCTTAGCAGCTGTAATTACAACTGAAACAACTCTTTACACACACACACACACACACACACGGAGAGATTAGCCTTCTTTGTATTCAATTAGGAAATTACATTCTGTATTCTTGAGATTTCCCTATGCTTCAAGAACAGTGAGAGTCTTCAATTTGCCTTAAAATAGAATTATATTGCTGAGCACTAAAATCTGCTATATCCTGCTCCGGAATGAGATTAATTTTAATGTTGCCAAATGTTAATCGTTTATACAGCATACAGTGCAATTTATTTAAGGATCTTCCCAAACAGAAGACAACTTATGAACTTCAGCCACTTCCTACTCTTCTTTTGCTCTCTTAGTTTCTGAGTTAAGCCCTGAAGCAGCACTCTATACCAAGGATGAAAAAACACACAACTGTCTATTATTTCTCATTAAAAAGTGTTGTCTTTTCTGTTTAGAAATTTTCTGTAGTACTTTATAGGGACTTATATTTGTTAAAAACCCAAAGTGATATATAAAGTAAAATTATATAAAATCAAATTAAACATTCTTTTTATAGTGCCTCTAAACCCCAGTTCCTGTAAGAACCTCCATAGCCTTATGCTGTCAAAAAAAAATTCTGTTAAAAATCACCTCGCCTCATTTCTCATTTTACTATAGCAGGTTTCTAAGCCCAGATTCCAGGAACATTTCCCCATAGACTTGACCCAAAATCCACATAAGCCAATTAAGGCTTTTCCAAATATTTTTCTCACTTTGGGACCAGGCTCCACCATTACTTTAATGACTGTAA
>JAWWLV010000144.1:34548318-34559792 GCA_035041135.1 Platyrinchus mystaceus
ACATAAGCCAATTAAGGCTTTTCCAAATATTTTTCTCACTTTGGGACCAGGCTCCACCATTACTTTAATGACTGTAAGAAAAAAAAAAAAAAAGAAACGAAACTATAAAAAAAAGTCACACAATATATGCAGGAAAAAAGACTTTGAAAGTACAATTAACTATAACTATTTGCTGAACACATTCAGCCTATATCTAGTTGCATTTTTCATACTATCCCAAACTCTAACACAAAAAATACTTATCTTTTAATAGCAGAAACAGGGTCGGTACTACTTGCCACTGCTTTTTATTTAACACAAACTATCTGTATCCAAAGGTTACTTCATTAGAAAATACCAAGTAGCATAACCTGTCTTATTAAAAGAAGACTGGCATTAAATTATACTTCCATCACTAATTAAACACATTCTCTTATTTCCATTTTACAGTGGTGTTACTACAGAAATTAAATCTTTTTCTAAACAAGCTTCATTAAATATGGCATATCAAGTTCCACAAGGTATTGTATTGGGTATGGATTCCCTACCCAAGGAAAGCTTAGCACAGAGAAGAAAGCAGCTGTAACCTTCCATTTCCAAATAGGGAAACTGGAGATTACAAAGAAAACATCATGGATAACTATTATATTAATTTAATACTACGTTGATTCTGAAAGAGGTACATTAAATACGTAGAAGGAGAATAAGACTTTCTCAGTCTGTATGTCCTCTTTGCCTGACAATTCCTTGAAACGTTGACATTAATATTTGATCCCAAGTCATCATGTAAAGAGCACAGGTTTTGCAGCTCTCAAGCAGGCTGAAAGAACATAACTACAACCAGAAGGACTTTGGTAGCCTAAACAGCTATACTTGTAGAAAATGACGGCTCAATGCAGCAGATACTGCGCTAAGGGCAATTTAGAAAATCCTGATCTCCCATAAAACTAATCTCTAAAATACTACACGTATCATTTCCTCCTTCTGTCATGGAAGTTTTGCAATAGAAAACAGTTACATATCAAGACTGAGGATCAAATCCTTAGTGCCTTTACTGAGTGTTTACCTACAAGCTCTCTGTGTCAGGTTGTCTTAGTTATGATGACAAACAAGCGGTAGCAGAATGTCATGGCTGTCAGTGTGCTAGTTACAAAATGAAACCAAAGCAACATATCAAATCTGCAAATCTTTGAAGTGAATTCAATACTGACAAGAACTACAGTTAACATTTCAGACTAGATGCCAACTCCCTTCTTCAGTCTACTGCAAAGGTTCAATAATAACACACTTTATATATATGAATTGCAATCACAGCTGAAAACGGTCATTTATTATTTCTAATAACCTATATGTGCCACCTTTCTTCTGCTAAAAAGAAAAACAACGGCCTGAAAGGGCACTTGAGTACATTAACATTTGAGTACATTTTTTCTCAGTAATACTTTAAAGCCAGACTGAGTTCTCAACCTCATCTAGTCATATTTTGTCAAGATCAGCTGTAGTTCACTATGGTGATAGAAGCAAAAAAGGAAAATGTTTCACAGGTCAACCACTTCAACCTACTGCATTGAAACAACAATCTTCTCCATTAAATACTTCAGAGGACCTGTCTGCTTTGGACTAGGAGGTCAGTTGGGATCTGATGCCTTATGCCAAGCCTCTGCATTCAGAGTCCAGTTTTCTCAACAGACCTTAAAATACCATGGAAAAATTATCATGGAAATTATTATTATTATTATTATTATTATTATTATTATTATTATTATTATTATTATTATTATGTGAACATAATACATTTTGCCCCAATTCCTCTATCATAACATCTCTCTCATGTTTTAGGAAGGATGCTTCAACAATACTGCTAGATCCAAAAGTGAATAACAGTGCACCAGCCCCTCTCAAAAAAAATGCTGGGCCTGAGGTTTTGTTTTCCTCCTGCCCCCTCCCATGTTACTATGAAGTGAAATTTAAAAAAAAAAAATAAATAAATAAAAATAGTTGCCTTACCAGAATCAGTGATAAAACAGCTAAAAGGCTCAGAGGAAAAAATATGCCTCTAAGCTGCCCTGCTGAGAAATCCCAACAGAAACCTATTGATATAAGAAAGAGGGTAGAATTAGTCTACTCTTGGCTGTTATGACCAACACATACAAACAGATATCTTTACTCTCATGAGATAGGGAAATTACTACACCAAAATCACTATGTACACAGATAAAGAGAGACAGGAAGACAGGACATAACAGAAAAGAAAACTACTTTTGTAAGATATAAACATTTCTCTATCCTCTGCTGTATATTCTTTCCAACTAGACTGGAAAGCAAGTTTCTGAGTTTGACAGTAGCACTTATCAATGGTTTCTGAATTTGTAAACCAGTGCACATATCTATGTGTGTGGTAAACTACACATAAATACACATAATTTTTCTAAAACATATTCTGCAATTTAACGTCTGTAATTATGTATCATTTGTGCTATATCTAAAAAGAAAATAAGCTCTTTATTTTATCACTCTTCCTCAAATATTTCCTATAGTCTCCTGATTAAATAAGCTAGGAAATAATGGGTAATTGCACATTCTGAGTTAGGAAACATCTTGTAAACTTCCTCAACAGAACCAGATCTAACACTAAAAGCTTCCAATTTACATTCACAAATTACACAAAATCTTATCACAAACTGTTCGGTGAATGAGGTTTTAGTAGCTTCCTTATATTTCATAAGTATAGCAAAGTCTCTTCTTTGATATTATTTTCCTTATAATCATTAAATAAATATAGGTTGTGAACAACCTCTGGAGGTCATCCAGTCTAATCACTACTTAAGGCATGTCCGATAACAAAAGGTGGCACAGAATCATGCCCAGTCAAACTTTGAGTATCTCTATAAACAGAGATTCCAACTCCTGGTCCATTCTGCAGTTTGTCCACTCTCAGAAGATTTTTTTTTCCTTTCACTTAATTAGGGTTTCCAAGTTCTAATATGTCCTTTACCTCTAATCCCATTCCTACCTGTTGGTAAGGAGAACAGTCTGGCTCCATCTTCTCTATACTACCACAAAAGGCAGATGAAAACAACATCAAAATCTGTCTTAGTCTTCACTGTTTAAGATTATTTTCTCATCTTCTTTTCATGCAACGACTTTCCAAACACATTCTAAATATTTCTATAGAGACAAGTGGCAAAATTAAGTAAGTTCATGCTTTTTTATTCTAATGCACTGGATGTTTGGTATTACAACAGATTTCCAAGTTTGGGGTTAAAAACCCATATGCAGTGCATAAATGAGGACCAAAATTTAAAAAAGTACAGTTTTTACCCTGTGTATATAATGGGCAGATTGCAGAAAAAAACCCCGAATCACCGTATCTATTTTCTGCCTCTCATGCCCTAGAATATAATCAAGTCAGCTGTTCCTCTACAGCATAGAAGAATACTGAAGCTGAGCCCATGAATGTCCTCCAATCTTTGAGTTGTTATGGTGTATCAGCATTGACTAGACTTATTTTCAGCCACACATAACATTTTCAAGAAAATCACAGCCCAAGAATTTTTTCTAATAAAGTACTTCATGTGTGATGTTTTTGTACAACACCTGCTGACTGCTCCTGCTTAGATAATAATAAAATTACCTATGAAATAACAGAAAAACAACAAATATATCTGTAGCAATATGACAAGGGTTAATGGTCTTACACTGAAAGAAGGTAGATTTAGACCAGATATAAGGAAGAAATTTTTTACGATGAGGGAGGTGAGACACTGAAACAGGTTGCCCAGAGGGGTGGCAGACGCCCCATCTCTGGAAAAGTTCAAGGTCAGGTTAGATGGGACTCTGAGCAACTTGATCTAGTTGAAGATGTCCGTACTCATAGCAGGGCAGATGCACTAGAGAACCTTTAAAAGGACTGTTTCAACCTAAAGTATTCTATGAAATAGATTCAAACATATTAATGCCTTTGCTTATTATAAGAACCATATACTATTACATATAATACTACATACTGTAAGTATGATAATACTAAATTGGAAGATCAAGACTAAGAGGAGAAATGTTCTATGATGGTAACCACAGCTTTATTTCAGATCTCTACTCAATATATGGAAACGACTTGATTGCCTTTTATGATGAAATTTATTCAGTAAAACATGTATTCCCATGTCCTTTCTGGCTTGCCAGTACTGCTTGCAGCCATGTCAGGATCAATAGCTGCATCTATTTGCAAACTTCAGCTCTCATCACCTTCCAAATCCCAATTCTGTGCACCCCCTAATAGTGGCAAGCAATATATATGAACTTAACCATAATATCCTGTTGAGAAGACTACGATATTGTTAAAATTCCTTTAGCTTTTTATTGCAAGCCTAAGTCATCTCCAGCTTTTCAGATAACAACACAGAGAATGAGGAACACTGGACCTTACTTGCTTTGCCTTACAGTGAATGGAGAGGAAGAAACAATATGGCCCCTTCAATTTGTATGAGTATCTGCATGCAGATTTACTATTTGAACAGCTGTGGCTGACATTAAGGAATATATTATCTCAGAGCTAGAGTGTTCCGTTCCATATTTTGAAGAACATAGAGGGGAAAAAAGCTTCTCAGTTCCCATCCTCCTGCTACAGGGTAACATTAGCCTCATTGTAGCTTTCCTACTTAAACAGAAATAGTCACTACTTCTGGAATATTTACAGACATATGAATGTGGACAAGTACTTTTCACAGAATTCTCCAAATTTATAAAAAACCTTCAAAATACAGAAGAATTCCACAGCAAGAAACAAATCTTCACTAAAGCACCATAGTACTTACATCACAAATAAGCAATGCATATAAATATCAATTTCATAATGGCATACTTTGTTTTGCTCTTTTAACTAGGAAGTAGAGACTGTGTCTAAAGTGGGCAGTGAAAACAACTGGTTTACTAAGCAGCTTGATGTGTTAGCATTTATATGCACACAAATTTAAGAAATTACTTTCTTACCTACTCGCTTATAAGATATCGAGCCAGTTATTTTCCAGAACTATACTGAAACCACGAAGTCCTGTTTCAGAATTATGTACCGAAGTCACAGAATCACAGAATCAGTTAGTTTGGAAAAAACCTCTGAGATCATCGAGTCCAACCTATGACCCAATACCACCTTGTCAGCTAGGCTGTGGCACTAAGTGCCACACCCAGGGATGGTGACTCCATCATCTCCCTGGACAGCTCCCACCAATGCCCAATCATTCTCTCTGTAAAGAACTTCTTCCTAATGTCTAACTTAAACCTCCCCTGGTGCAGCTTATGACTGTGCCCTCTTGCTGGTTTCCTGGGAGAAGAGACCAACCCCCACCTGGCTACAACCTCCTTTCAGGTAGTTGTAGAGAGTGATGAGGTCTCCCTTGAGCCTCTTCTTCTCCACGCTAAACAACCCCAGCTCTCTCAACTGCTTCTCACAGGACTTGTGTTCCAGTCCCTTCACCAGCTCTGTTGCCCTTCTTTGGACACTCTCCAGCACCTCAACATCCTTCCTAAACTGAGGGGCTCAGAACTAGACACAGTACTCAAGGTGTGGCTTAATCAGTGCCAAGTACAGGGAACAAATCACTTCCGTGGTCCTGCTGGCCACATTATTATACCATTGGCCTTCTTGGTCACCTGGGCACACTGCTGGTCATGTTCAGCCTCTATACACATCTTTATTGCACTTACACAAATAAGCTTTTCTTTCAAACTGTTTACTTAATTCCACAGCAAAATATGACAGATTGGACAGTTTTGTTATGAGGTACACAGATACACACACGTGTAAGCATCATTGCTAGCAGGAATATGTGCCTCTACATAGATCAGGTTATGCTTTATTCTTTTTTAATAATCTGCATTTTAGCTTGTAAGCATTCTTTTTAACAAAAAGAAAAATTTCCTGAAAAACTAAGTAGAATAAACAAGTTAAGGCTTGCACTGAATCATAAGCAAGAAATTTTAAGCATAAAGAGAAAATCCTACTTTGTAAGGTTAATCAGCTATTTTTTAACCTCTCTTGAGAAAAAGACACCACATTTGTACTTGAAACTCAATATATCTTTAAACTAGTGCATTTCTACCACTGAATATGTATTTTTAGCCATATAATAATGTGAAGTTTATTCAAAATAGATTACATTTCATGCTATTTTTCTGGAAGTATAAATTGATGCTACACAGATAGCAAAACATATTATAAAAAAACCTTTGTGCTTGCCACGACTTGAATTGCATTGTTACAGAACATATCCATTACATAGTTTCCACCTAAAAGAAAGATTCTATTAAACACAGAAACAGAATGGTCACAAGAAATACACAGACATTGAAGAAGCACAATATTCAAGTCTATGAGAAGGAAACATTGGAAAGAACCTGAACACCTATTTTCTTGTTCTTTACAAACAAAAATAATTTAGGAGAATAAAAATTTTTTAGAGTTGTATAATATTTTTTACATGTATGTGTGTATGTACATGTAACACACATTTGCAGTGCTGTCACTGGAATTGCGAAAGAACCCCATTTTAACAGAACAAGAGTTGCATGCTATGGGACAAATCAAAATGCTTTAAAAAAAAAACAAAAAAAAACCAAAAAAACCCCAAACCTCAAGAACTACCAAAACCCTAAACACAAAAGACATTTAAGGGTTTATCAACAGCCTACTGTAAGATGCAAACTTGAAAATAATGACCAGTAGTTTCATTTGTTAATTCAGGGAACTCTCAGAATCTGCATTTTACAGGATGAGGAAAAGAGAAGTTCAAGTTGAACACACCTGAAGACTGTTTTAATTTCACCCATGCTTCAAAGCACGGTCAACCAGAGCAGGTTGCTCTAAGTCACGCTCAGTTAGGTTTTTAATTCTGTAATTCAGTATGATAGCTTGCATGAAACTTTACTGAAACTTTACATTTAGTGATGGCAGTTTATTCTGCAGCAAAACATTACAGATCAATCAATGGACTTCCATCTTAAAGTAGCATCGGGTTTAAGAATTTAAACCGATTTACAGGTATGCTCACTCCGGCATTATGCAACCTTTCACTGAGTTTCACGGACAGAAAGCCCATTTGGGACCTCCCTCAAAAAAAATCTTTGAATGAGATTGGTTGGTATTTAAAGTGTAACATTCTCTTCAGGTATAAGGACCAAGTGTATGTTCCATTAGACATGACACTGCTACAGTACTGCTCCACCACTTCTATTCCCTTACCCATATAATAGGTGCTTTTGTGGAAAACATTTACTCCTATTAACTCTTTTTTTTATGCTACACTCAGAATTTACTACTTCCTTCAAGTTAGAAAACTTGGATATTTAAAAATAAACACAGAAACAAGAGACTACATTTCAGTACACATGACTTGAAGTATAAACTACCTCCACTGAAGTCCTCACTTTTTCTTCCTGTAGTTCCGTGCCCTCACTACCCATTCTGCACTTTGGAACATGACCGAAACACAAGTATAATGACCCATAAGTCCTTTGCCCTCAAAGTCAAGCATAGTTCATCTCCAGTTCACAGAAAATCCCTCCCAGTTAATAGGTGCAAGATATGAGCATGCAGGTACAAGTCTGTATCATACTGCTATGAACAACAGGATCAGTACAGGCACCAGGCTGAAAGTTTAAGTATTTTAAAATTTCTTATATATACTAAGGATCAGCCTGGTACCTGTAATCAGACTGAGAGTATTAATGAGGGTTTTTTTCCAGGCCTTAGTAGTGAAATTACTAGGCCTACATAACACAGGACGTTGAAGTAAGTAAATACTGCTTTTTGTCTGGCCTTAAAATTATGAATCAAGAACCATTGCTTCTTTGAACATTCTCTGTGGCTCTACTTGCCATACTTCAAGAACAGTATATGGAAAATGGGAGACCACAAAGTTAAAAAAAAGTCAGTTAGACATATCTCTGGATGAAAATATTCAGTAACATTAGAGAAAATTTTTAAAAGGTCAGCAGTATCAATCCTTGTACTTAAAGTAGTGAAACTAACATTAATTAGGGTGCTACTAATGCAGAGTTCACTGTAAAATTCCTTTATATATCATGCCCAGCTCCTGCCATATTAGCCAAGCAAGTCCTTGCTAAATACATGGAGAAGGAATTTTTTCTCAGTTTCAACAGAATGAAAAGGCTGGCTTGACATATTTCTTTTATGTCTATAAAAGAGCAAGAGCTCTCCTACACACACAATGATGCAGATATGAATCAACATGACAAAATATTACAAGATTTGCTTCTTATTATTTCCACAAAATCCTCCAGGGAGTATTTGATAAAGAAAGGAGAAACCATACCACACATGGCCCAAGCTCATTCAAATTAAAAGGAACACAATAAATAAAAAGGAAAAAAAGTACTTTTAAAAGCAGTATCGCTGAAATGACTCCCAAACAAAGCAGTCTTACACTTCACGTGCTCAGTTCCTCTCTGACAGACAACTTCTCTTTTGAGAATTCAGCTTACTGTAAATCTGAAAGTTTCAAGCATTTCAGGGCTTGGGTGAAATTTCCTCTGAATATTTTGTACAAGGACAAAATGTGCATGCTTAGACTGACAAAGCCAATTACTCATTTTGTTACTGCATCTAATTCAAACAAGTATACCAGGAAGAAATTAATTCTTTAAGCAACGTATATAATTTATGCCAAGTACCAGTCCTTCCACCTGTCTGCATTAAGCTTCAATGCACATTATTCAGAAGCAGTTTTTGACAGTGCACAATGTAACCCAGAAGACTGTTTATCCATGATATTTCTGGTTTGGTCTTTTTTGAATATCTTGTATAATTGGTAATAGCAACAGGGTATCAAGGACCACATTTTATAGCCATCACTGGTTACCTTTCCAAAATGCAATGTCCACTCCTGCAGCCATCCCTTACCAGAAAAAAAAAAAAGGTAATCATGGCAAGAAACTAAGAGAAATAAATACCAGAAAAACAAAGCAGTAAAAACTCACTTAGTGAAAGAAAAAAATTAACTTATGTCAAACCCTACTTGTGCCATATTATGGAATTCCTGAAAGATGCAGAGATCTCGGTGGCAAAGACAAAGCAATGTGCAATCACAGGACGAGTTGTCCTTATCCATATCAGTCACAAGCTGGTGGTTTTTTCAGCAGTTCCTCAAAGAACAGTGAGTTCAGTGTTTCAGCAGTGATATTCCATACTTATGACTCCAGCTTTTCTCAATTAATAAAACCTACCACAACAGTTCTATTCATAGAAGGTACAGTGATAATATGTGAGACTGGAACTTCTGAGAAGAGGGATAACAAATTCCAGTTCATTAATGAAGATGATGGTTGTGCTTACTGATCTGCACATCTTTGTTTTTAAACTCAAATAAAAATCGGAAAACCAGAATGAGAGGAAGTGAAGATAATAAAATGTAAAGGAAAAATCACAAGTATTTTTTTCTTCGTTTTTTTTACTGGGTTTTTTAATTGCCATCTTGATTTTCAGCAAACAGCAAGGAAAATTACGTAATGAACTACACATGAATTAGCTTTAATGCACTGGAAACAGATCGTGTTTCCACAGAATATTACTGTTATTATAAAATAATAGATTTAACAATACATTTCAAAAAGGTGTCATGATACCACCTGTCTTTCAGAATTCTTTTTGATCACTAGTACTGGCTTTGGAATTATATTAAAAAATTCACCTTGTATGTTTGCAAGGGCTGGCATAAACCATAGAAAATGAATTTTTCAGTGTCCTTGTGATCCTAAGGGTTCCTCTTGTGAAACTGAGCGCAAATTCAACAAAAAGTACCTCTTTTCTGGTCTCAAAATGCATGGTCACCCACAAGACTGAGAACCCTCAAATGTTTCCACTACTTATGGTAGTCATAGTTTCTTCATCAAAACTTTCTTTGACTTTAAATTTCAAGTGAATCCATTCTGTATTCATTCTATTAGATTTCCTGTGCATTTAAATACTTCCACTTATATAAATGTTTCTTGTTTTAAAATATATTCCATTGTATTTAGGCAACTAACTGCCCCATGGAACCAACTACCCGTTTCATCTCCAACTGGAGCCACGAACAGATAGCTACCGTCTGTTATTGAACAGATACAGACGGATACACAGAGATCTTTAGAGAAAGAAAGCAAAGCAACATCCCTTCATTGCCATTCCTTCTCAATATCAGAGTTCTAAAATTTTAAGTAAATTTTTATGAAAATCTGTTCTTTTTCATACTGTTTATCACTTATTTGCTCTTTTTAATATTTCTTCTAATTCTGATATATCTTGAGGCATGAGCAGAGGGGGAATGTCAATGTGCCCCAGAGAATTATATAAGAACTCAACAATATCTTCTAATTTGTTTCCTATTATTTTCCAATAATTGCTAACATACAATTTGACCTTATTTATTGTCAACTGGCTCATGTTAGTAACGATAATGTTGTGTAACTCATCACCTGAATTTTGAATGTATACTAAGTGGACTACTTACAGAAGAAACACTACTCAACAAAAGTAATTAGAAAATTCATAGGAGTGTTTTCACTGTTTAGCACTCTCTCCCTTATTCAGGGGAATTGTCCCACAAGGTTACAGCCAAATGAAAAGAGAGTCAATGCAAGAGAATGCTGAAACTTAATTTCAACAGCACTGTGATATAATGACTGTTATAGGTCTCCAGTGTTTTCAGTTCACTGAAAATCAGCAACTAAAAACCAAATTAATCAATAGTGACACAAGAAACACAGTTAACAATGAAAAAGGATAAAATCTTCAATATTGCAATCTTAAAAGGATCCTTGGCAAAGAACAGGGTACACAGTACCCTTAATACATAAATAGCTGGTAAGGATCAATTCCTGAAGCTGTTCACAACTCTGCAACATGTTATTCATTACAGCAGAAGTTTCATAGTACAATTTCTGTAACATCAAAGTTTACGTAAAGCAAGAATCTGCCAAGTGCACCAAAAACCAAAAGTCCCCTCCTCCTTCCTGATGTGCAGTAACGAATGTGAGCATCTGACAGTACCCAAGCTGCATACTGATATATATTATTTGTAAAAAAACCAAAAACATAAAAACTTTAGTACTAAAGTCTTCATGCATACCTTACACAACATGTATTTTCAAAACCCCCTGAAGAGTTAAGTCAACCATTCTCAATTCAGCAAGTTTCCATTCAGAAATAACATATTTCATAGGGTTTCTTTGATAGTTTATCTCATTAGGACTCTAAAATATCTGAGTCATCCTTTGTTTTGTCCGTTTGGCTGGGACAGAGTTCATTCTCACCATAGCAGCATGATGTTTACATTTGCGACTCAAACACTGTTGGCAACACGCTAATGTTTAAGCTATTACCCTTTGCTTATTTTTTGGCATTATCTAACTTGACACTTAAAGTTATTAGCATGTATTGCTCCATTAACCAAGTCAATGTCTGGAAGTTGCAAGTAAAAAAAAGTAAAGTATACATGTAC
>JAWWLV010000144.1:34579330-34590864 GCA_035041135.1 Platyrinchus mystaceus
TTTACAAATAAGGCAAGTTTCTATAATCCATGTCCGGCAAGCCAGGATTCAAAATCAACAGTTGATTTGTGTATTACAGAAATGTTTAATTTTAAAAGAGGCAGAAATGTTTAACTTTAAAGTCACGCACAGAGGTGGCTGGTGTTTGTGTATCCAGACATAAAGGAAATATCATAAAAGATAGATAAGCACACTAAAAAGATGTGATACACAGCTGAAGTTGCAGAAACAGAGTGACATCTTAAGTTCAAACACAATCTTAGTTTCAGCTTTTACATTTAACATAAGAATTTCAAAAGTGTCCAACTAAGATACACTATGTACACTACTGAAAAAGATTTGGGATTTCCTGATGTATATTCCTCTTGAATAAAGTTTAAAATATTGAAAGGAATAGTGTTTACTCACAATAGTTGTAACTGCAAGTAACAATCCAGAAATTAATCTACATTTCTACACATCTGATCTCACATTAACTGGCTCCAGTATTATTTGCTCCTGCACAGCAGATCCCTTCACAATTTTTATGTCTTAGAGTAATGAGAAACTTAATTTAAAAGAAGTTTTCAAGTTTCAGTGGTCCACAAAACCAGCCTTTTTATCACTTTCTAAAAAAAGAACCAAAAAATTTCAGTCACTAAAGGAGTCCAACAGTTTATAGTATTTCTTTTAGTGTACAAGCAGTGAACTGGACTGTCAAAGTAACTGCTGCTACAATTAATCTTTCCAAAGTAGCAGAGTTTTACTTTCTGAAATGTCAAAGTAATCTTGTTGTATCAAGACAGTTTTACACAGCAAATAATACTACAAATACAAACACCAAGGAATGTAGAAAAACTTAAGTTGCTGCAGAATCAGAATAAAAATTTTGAATATTGGTGTTGGTTCAATTAAATTTAACATCTGATCTCCCATGCAACTAACATTTATGGATAAAAATACTTTTTTTTCAATTGAGACACATCTGTTAGAAGTCAAAAGAAAAAAATGCAAACATTTCTTTTAAATGCTAGTTACAGGAGACTGATCTTAGAAAAGTGAATTAAAAATCATGTAGATCCTATCATAACAGTAGTGTAATTGGACAGGTAGAACAATACATCCACCTTTTCTCCAACCAAAACATAATGGTGCAGCTTGTTTCACCATGCCAGCAGCATTTGTTTCCTTTCTGCTCTAAAATTAGTAAATACTGAGAATAGTGGGTTACTATTTAAGGAATTTATCAAACAAAATATGAATCCTCCAAGCTAATTCCTCTATTTTTGAAATTTAAAGTAATGTAAGGCATAGAATATTTCACTCTCCACTTCCTGAACTTAATTTATGTAAGTCATTACATGTGACAGAGAGGTCTACTAATCAGTAGTTAAAGCAAGGGATACAGATTTAACCTAAATTCTTAAAAATTGTATTTTAGTCAATACAGAATAAAAAAAACTTTACATATCTTCCTTTAAATGGTAGGGGCACCAAAATCCACTTTCAGTAGCTAATAAAATACATAATAAAAGGACTTTTAGGTGTAAGGAGAGAATACCACCTAAACTCAGGGACAAGCAACAAAAACATAAAATTACAAACATGAAAATTAAGTTTCATGCCGGGTAGCCTATGCAATATTACCTTCATTCCTCCTTCCAATTTCAGGTTTTGCAATCAAGGTCGTATGAAAAGGGTTTAGCAAAGGAACAAAGTCTATAATAACACTGTAGCATGTCTTTCTCCAGTAAGATACACAACGATTCACAGAAATTGTCATACAACTGTTCCACTTAAAGAAAGCATCCATAATTTTTTTCAATAACTGTCATCTATTTTGAAACAAGTCCATCTTATTAAAAACCTTTATAGGGAAAATATTTTATGAGAAATAAACTGCAAACCCACCAATAAAGCATTACCTATACCAAAAGCAAACTATTATATCTATTAAAAAAACAACCCCACACTATTGGAATGAACAGCAAATAAAAGAAACTGGCCAGATAAGAACAAGCTTAACACAAATTAATAATCTCACTTAATGGAATCACAGCAAGTCTTTCAAAGGAAGCCTACTCCTAAGGCTTACATTAAGCACAGGCCTAAACTCTTTGCTGGACAGAACACAGAAGACATGAGAATTTCAAGTTCAACATGCAGAAATCAATCCCAGTAGCAAGTAAATAAGATGACTACACTGTCAGTTTGGTTCAACTTAGAAATTTAGTGTCAGAACCCCTCTAAGACTGATATCAATCACATCAGTCAATGTTACTGGACTAAAACTGAATCTTTACAGCTAAATAATGTTTTAACAAATCAGTATACCAGATTACCTTATCATTCATACTGAAGGATTCAGTAAACTTGTGTGTTCAAACACTAATGATTATTGTGAAAATTAAGACTTGGCACTCAGTCTTATTTTCGCTGTATTAGTGAGAGATTTAAGGAAATAAGCAAGTTATTTTTCTAGTGTAGTAAAATACAGACTCCTGGAAATTAACTAGGAATCCAATCTAGATAAAAGAATCAGATACATTCCACTCCTCCAAATAAGCACATATAGTAGGTTGCCTATCTAGGGTAACTAGACATCAGTGAGAGAAGAACTCTGGATACTGTTTTGTATTTAGCAAAATGCATTAGGAATATTCTGCTGTTCCATAAGCCTTCACATATTTTCTCAAACGTTTCTTAGAAAGCTAACACATAAGTGTTTGAAGAAGATTTCAGGATTCTTCCCTGCCCTAGAAATTTACTTGGCAGCAGAGATTCCAGGCAGTCATTACAAATACCTGCTCCTAACAGCTCAAGCCAAAAATCACTCAGAACAGCAATGCACAGCTAAGTAACAGTATCAGGTCCTTAAATAATTTTATGCTGTTGGAGTGAAGCCCTTTATTTCCTCTTAATCACATATAACTGGATTATTTCTTAAACCCTTTTCCCAGTGAACAACCTACATAGTTTACAGGATGTTTTCTCTGCCAAATTGCCCTGGTTTATAATAGAAATTAAGTACATCATACTTCTTAAATGAAAAAAGAAAGAAAAAAAAAAAGTACCTGCATATTTTGAAAAGCAGAAAGCATTAACTAAGAGTCCCAGTTAAATTCCACAGAATACACACTCAAATAAAAGAGATTCTTGTTACAGATATTTAACTTAAGCAAGCACATCATTCACTCAAATCCTTCGTTAAGAAACTTAATCTTGCAGGAAGCAAGAAGGAAGACTTCCAGATCTATATAGTCTGTTGTCAGAAAGCACAAAAATATTCCAACTCTGAACTGTCATTTGAAGTTTAAATCACAAATAGAAATTCCAAATTATCTAAGTGATGATAAGGTCTGGCATTCTGATCGGAATTGGTACACAAGTTTTTTTAGTTAAGAAGTTCTATTTCTGATACAATGCAACTGTACTGCACAGCTTTCCATTAATTTATGTTCAAAGAGGACGGGGAGTTCACATGTTTACTAACACTACCCCCCAAGGTGTTCAATGGCTGGTGCTGTTGACCTTCAGTTTCAGGGCTTATACTTTTTCCAGTTCCCTCATACTAGACACATAAAAATAATTTAAACTGGTGTAAAATCACTTGTTCTTGCCTAAAGCCTTAAAGAAAGAACACTACCAATCAAGATGTTTATGGGAATGACCAGGGACTTGAACCTGGTGTGAAGTTTGAATCGACAGGGACATTTATCACTGTGACCAATGTCAAAGAACTCCCCATATGGAGAAAATACATGCTGAAAATCCCTACAGTTGATGTAACAGCAATAATATTGTGACTTTCAATTCACCCTACCCTCACTTCTAATTTTCTGGTGAACCTCATAAAAGGAAGGTGATGTAAAATACTTTGATTCTAGAGAAAATATTTAAACATATATAACCCAATCTTTTTGTTAACTAGGCAGAGGAGGGAAATAACAAATATTTAACAGATTTCTGAATAAACATGAGGAAAAATAAAAACGTTGGAAACATCAAGTCATCCAGTAGCTTTGTAAGAAAATAAAGCTGAGACAGGTGTAACAGAACTTCACTTAAGCAAAAAAAAAACAGGATATACCATAATAAGAACAGAGAATAAACTACAGACTTCCAAAAATTTAGTTACAATTATACTATGGTATATCTTACCTACATCAAGTTTTGATTTGCTCTGCCTACAGATTCGCACCTTACTTTCGACATCTAAGACTTAACAATACAAGATGATCAATCTATTCTAGCACCAGATAAAAGAAACAAACACTACATAAATCCATCCCAGTGCTTTGCTTTGCAATAAACTCTATGATTTTCCACAGAATTAAGCCACACAATAGATGCTTTAATACCTCTGACAAAATAAGTTACTCAGCTTTAGTTTTTAATAATATTATTATCTATATAAATGGCCTTTCTGATACAGGAGGAAAATATTGCCTTAATAATATTGTCTTGGTACGCACTGTGTAGCTTTTTTTATGCTTGTCTGATTGTATTTTTTTTTCAACTTAATAATTGTCACCCTCCTATTTAATTGAATTCCTGTACTGTTTTGCACAGTGCAACATGGGATTCAGCTAAAGGGGAAAGCAGAGTGATCATACAATATGCAATTCACTATAGAAGCCTGGCATGTAAAGGCAGCATAGAGGCATGTACCTACAACTCTATGAAGCAATGCAGCAAATGAATCAGACGCAGAGTTTAAATACACAAACAGAAACCCTGGCAGATGAATTAGCCAAAATTAAATACTTTGATTCAGGTCAGTGAAACTTTGTGAAAGTCAGTGAAAGATTGTTTTCTACCTGCACCTCACAAATGGCTGAAGTTGGCAGGCAGGGGGAAAGTGCAGCAGAATAAAAAACAAGTAACAACTTATTCAGGAAAAAGAAATCATTGAAAAAGGGAAATAAAATCCCTAATCTAATCCAGTAGTTTAACAAAATAAACAATGTTTCCATTGTGTTTCATAAGCAGCAACAAATTTACAATTCCTTTGTACATAATAAAGCAAAAACCAAAAACAATTTAAAACTCACACACAACAATATTGATACATTTTCCACTTTAGACCACTAGATAGAATTTTCCAATGAAAGCAAGCTATTGCATGGATGACTTTGTTCTCCAGTTCAAGTTTGCTTTCTTTCCATTTTTCAAAGATGCAAAATATATCCAAAAGTCTGTTTTGCAGACTTAATGTTCAAACAATGATTTTAATTAAGTAGATTGGCATAACTGCACCTTTCACAAACATCAGTGAACATATTCTCAGTGACCTCAGTTAGACAAGACTCGGTACAAACTGAGTTCAGATCCAGCATAATATAACATCATCTCAGGGAAATCCACAGTGAAGATTTAATAAAGCTGGGCAAAAAAGCAACCCTAAACCTTCAAGCTGAAGTGTTTAACTTCCTACAAAACTTCTTCTAAATACATTATTTGAACAACTTCTGGTAAGAAGTCAGACACTATAGGGTCAGCTGACTACACATCACTGATGTTTTTCAAATTATAATTAATTAAGCACTATGAAGATTCTTTTCTTTTTTTTCTTCATTTTCCTTAAACCAACCAATTCTCTTGATAAACACCAGGCATAAAATAATAAATCACAATGTCTTTTGTTTCATCCCTATGCTTGATTACTCTTGGCAGTTTTTTTGGTCTAATGAGCAAGCTGTTTGGCTAAAGCTACAAAAGTTAAACAAATGACAAATTCAGTTGTCAAATCTGAAAATACATCTACTTCATTTCCAAGCTTAAATTTGTTTTATTGAAGTATAAGTAAATGATGCACATTGATATGTTTTAACTCAGTTGTATAGATAATAATTTTACAGCTATAGAAATTCTAGCTTCAACTAGTACATTTTTCAATAAAAAAAATTCTTTTTGATGAAACTAAGCAAGAGTAGAATCTGTGTATGTGGGAATTAAGCATGTGCAGACTACTAACCTTTATCTGCATTAGAATAAAAAGCACAAATATCTGTGGAAAAAGCAGTATTATACAGGTATTTTTAACAAGATGAACATTTTATTATTAATAATGTTTGACAGAAACTTGCAATATTTTAGGAAAAAGGTTTCTTAATATTCATGCTGTTGAATAGTCCAACTACACTCAAACTGGGCTAGAAAGTCACAGTCCAACTCGATTGTGATTCAAGATTCCCTTACTTTCAAACTACAGCAAGATAAGCCCTGTTATAATCAAACTTAAGGTTTTCTTCATAGAATAATTTCACAAATTTTATTAAAGTATTTTTGATACCTTCTCCTACCTTTCTTGGAGGAACTGGGAGTTCAAACACACATTCTCTTGAATTACTATTATTATTATTATATTATTATTATTATTATTTTATTCTGCACACCACAAATACTGTTAAACCCACGTCACTCTCACTATATACCCAAAAATTATCTGCAATCAGTGGGATATCAAATAGTAAGATAAATCTGCAGACATGATGAGGTTGGACCTATAAAATACTTCTAATATTCTGTGAGGTATTTTGCTTCTCAAAATGAAGGATAGACAGAGTAAAATCTCTTTAAATTTTTACTGATTTAAGGTACCAGATAGCATATGCTTGTGTGTGTGTGCTTTCACACACACACACACGCACAGCATGCATTCATTATTATTAAAAAAAATTAAATAAATCAAACAGCTCAACTTTGCCATGTGCTGAACATCAAATACGCTACAACATTAGTACTTTAGAACCTTCTGGAAAATATTACTTATTTTCTTCAGATTAGTTATGTTACTCAAAAATGTCTTCAACTTACAGAAGCTATACTACAATCCGAACTTGGAAAATTGGGAGGAAAAAAGGGATAGTTTCATATACCCTAGGAAACCATAATTTTTCTGCAGGAACAAAGGGGGAGAAATTAAAAAAAAAAAAAAGAGAGGAATTGTAAACATTCAGCATACATAAAAACTACACCAAGACAGAAAGGTGTGGTAGCTTTTGTCCAAACCATAAGGCTGTGCAGAATTCAGTTTATAAACAGGACCTTCAGTCCTAGTGAAGAACATTGAAATGTTTTGAGGTTTTATGTGCCTTTATTATTTCAATCTGCAGTACAAAACTACATAGTTAATTCTACTTCTGCATATCTCTCCCTCTCCATCTTTATGAGACTACATCTGCCGATTTCGGAGTGAAATCTCATGATTCATCATCATGTTACACTTAACTTGTCTAAGATGTTACTAACAGCAACTCCAAGGAAGTTTTGGTCATATATCCCTGCATCCTATGAGAGGATATTTTCCTTTAAGGAGCCCATGAAGATCAGTGGATATCACAGGTGGAACCAACTGCCTCTTCTCCTAACATAATTAAGTCTTTTTCTTAATAGGGTAAAGAAATTCTGTCCATTTATGCAAGATCAGAGTTCATCAAAAACAGGACTTTGCAACTGCCTACCACAAATTCCCGAGTGAAGTTAGATACATTCAACTGTAAGATAAAATAAGCACATGGGTGAAAAATTAAGCATCCTAACAGTTTATGAAACGCTTGATTTATTAAGATTTAGAAAAATAAATATGCACTTAGTGTGCTTTAATCCAGTTCACATATGAAATACTGTGCATCATTTGCAGTACACTGACCAATCTGAGAGCCCTTTGCTGGCTTGGGAATGCATGAGCTCTTCACGTTCATGCTTTTCGTTCCTGGATGTTGGAAACAAGACTCCCTACCTAATCCTTAGTATGCTTAAAGACTTGAACACCAGATTAAGACAACAACTATCCATCTTGATGATTATCTTAATGAAAATCCTGAAGCCATTTCTCCATCTTCCTTAGGATTTGAATTAGCGTGTTTTCCAACATCATTTGTGATTTTGCACATAGAAGTAACTGGCCACAATTACTGACAATGCATGCAAAAAAATGCAATGAAGATGGCAGAACACAATTCCTATTCAACAGCAAATCAGTACAAGAAAAATCAAGCACCCATCCTAGTCACTGTCAAATTTGGGCCAAAGAAGGAAACACTTTCAGACAGATCAGTATGAATTTAAATGGTATTCTTCCTCGTTCCTTCTGCAAAACAGCATAAATTTTCTACCTAGATCATCTGGGAATATTGCAACTAATTAATTCCCTCACACTGCAGGCCTTAGAGATCAAATCTTAATCTGTGCCAGTAGCACACAGTAAAGACTCGTGAAACCTGAAATGCTTTTGCCAAACTAGAATTTTTGGATGTAATATACCCTGTTAGGATAAAAGTTAATAAGCCACTCTACACAGGCAAGTATATTGTCAAATCCCATGGTCTACTCTGGCCCTAAACTTTATGAATACAGAGAGTTCTCACAGTTTGATGTGCGCTTTCTAAATCTGACCAAACTGGCTAACTTACTCTTTTGCAAAAGGCTTGTAGGGCATTTCATACAATGGATTCTTGACATTGCTGCTTTATATGTCAATCAACTGATTCTGCTTATAAGATTGACTGTTTGGGTTTTCTCCTAAAGTGGTGTTTCAGTCATCAACATAAGCCCTACCAAATCCTTAAAGATATATGTATCACTAAATATATATTCCACACTCCTCATATTAATAACTTCCCTCTGTTTTAATGAATAGCTGTTAAAACATGAGTCATTTTTCATATGCAGTAGTATATAACAAGGAGTAAGTTCCGTATTTGTCACTACTATGTTACACAGATTTAACAACTGGAATGAACTCCATCATCAAGCGCAGGCTCAAAAAGTCAAAGGAGTTTGTTTTCAGCTGTAGGCAGGCCCCAGTGTAAGTGTACTACACAGAATTATTTGATGAATAGCAGAATTTTTTTAGAGAGATCCTGAACAAACTGCAAACAGACAGTCTCTTTCGAGCCACTGATTACATATCACATGAGAAAATAAAAAAATTAGTTCATAAGAATTTTCTGAGCACAATGTCAAGCGCTGGATAGTCTTTAGTAACAATATATTAAGATAATACTTTCTGGAAGTGGTAAAATACCAAAAATTTTGAATTATTTAAATCTTTTCAATCCATTCTCTTATTGTGTTCTGTTAAAGCAGCCACTTGCAAAGATAATAACAGAGCAGTGAAATTACATCCTTATTGTAACATGAAAGCTTTGTCATGGGTTCTTTTCATACTGGGTGTCCTTGTGTCTTGTCTAAGGCTGCTACCTTATACTGCACCAACTTATTTAGGTAAATCAGAAGTTCCTACATAATTTTCCCTACTGTCTACCTGTCTGAAATGAGGTAAAATGGGAAAGTATAAGTGAAAAACCATTTAAAAAAATCTAACAAATAACTAAAGATTGTTTACATTAGGTAAGAATGCCCAATGAAGCTTTGGACACTGATATTACTAATCACAAACTTTTCTTTTTCAGAAATTAAATTTCAAGATATATGAAAATTACAAGAACTTTTAATACAGTAAGTTAGTATTTACTACCACTGCCTCCATAAAATTTATATCTAAAGCACAAGCAAGATTTTTAGCATTAAGCACAGTCCTAGTGAGACATGAGACCAGATGCAAAAAAAGAAGCTTCTTATCTATGGTTACTAATACACTGAAGTCACAAATTTTAAAAACTACAAAATACATTTAAAAATTTAAAAATACATTAGAAAAATAACTACAAAGCAAAACTGCAGCTATTTTACTGACAAGTACTTTTTAGGTACTGATAGGAGAAACATAGAATATTTTCTGATTAACACCATCAGTTCTTTTTTCCATCTTTTCCATTTCTATTACTTCATCGTAATTGAAGCATTTGATGTAACTAGCTGCAGAAAAGAGGAATAATAGCTTGGATTAGTATGTCTGCAAGTCTTGGCCAGTTTTCAAGTGTAACATCATCACTCACTGAGTTTAATAGTCATGAGTTGTGTCTGTGCCATGTCCCCGTTGGGTCATCACTCCTGGTGTGTTCATGTTCTCCCTGCACACCCCCCATCCCTGCCCCAAGATACATTAAAAGAAATAAAGAAATCTTTGAGCAGCTGGTTATTTTTTGGAACATACCTTCAGAGCAATTCCTAGGTATTCAAGCATAAGGAAACTTTTACTCTCACTAAGGTATTTCTAATTCTGCCCACATTCCACTGTTTTCTACCTTCAGTCTTCCCTTACAATATATCTCTTAAACATCTTTCGTTTCTCATTGTAAAAGCAAGACAGCCTATGTAGTTTCTGTTACTGTTACCATCTATTTGTGTATTACAAAGCTATTTATACTATACTATAACAAGCACAGATGGCTAGAGTCAATCCCAATAAGATTTAATGGAAAGACAAGAGAAGGCTGGGTATCCATATTCACTAAATAACCTACAGCAAATAAAATAAAGATTATTCTTTGGAGAAAGGAGATAAAGATAAGATGAAACAATGTTATCAGCTTTACTTTAGATTATGAGGGCAATCTAAGGAAAAGCACATTACCATTTACTTAACTTCTAAACATTAGCTGTATAAAGAGCTTCCAAGTTAATGCCTTCCAAGAGACATTTAAGAGTTCAATGTTAACAATAGTTTGAGATTAGTAGACTGCCTTTTCAGACAAAAAAAAATTTGTCACCAGAGGCAGCAAAAACAGACCATAAGAAAAGTAATCATGTGAAAGAAAAAAGGAATCTGTACTTGAGAAGGAATTAAAAGCACATATAAAGATCAGAAGCCTTTGTCTACAATACAGAATAAAAGAAAATTTAAGATTTCCATTACTCCTTCCCACTATAATTTGCCACAACCAATTTAGAAGTTATGAACAATTCAATAGCTTCTTAAATTTGTTTAATTAAAATTAATACAAATTCCTAACATTTTCTCATATTTTACAGTTTAAACCAGAGTGGTCAAGTCCTTATTAGTTTCATTTGAAGGGTAGTAATTATAGGTGTAGATACAAAATACTTATTCTTTCTGCCAGATCTCCTAGGCTTCAAATTTTTCCACAAAATAAGTCATGAACAAAAATGACTGATACCACTTTAGAGGTGCCAATAAGTTTCAGCTAGCGAACTAACATACGGAAAAGATTCGATACCCTATTTGAAGAAGTAACTAACTTATTACAAGTTCTTGTTTTAACTTAGGTCTACGACAACATAAAAAAATTAATCTTTCATGTTTTCCAATTCTATTTTTTCCTGTTTTCATAATCATAACATATGTATACAGTAAAAGAGCTGCTACAGCTGCTGGAGCCACTAATAAGGAAAAAGGTATGTTTTTTTTCTTACCCTGAACCACAAAACGCACAGGACAAATAAGCCTACCAGACTTATTTTCATTAACTTAATGAAACGTTAACTTGAGTGAGGAAAGATGGTAAGTGCTGCACTATCCAATCCAAAATTGTCCGTACTCTCTAAAGTATATTCAGGGTTCTCCATAAACGAGAAAAGTTTCTTGCCCTCTTCTATTCTCACTGAACTGAAGTCGTTCTCCCCTTCAAATAAAGTTACTGGCACTCCACACAGGAAACATGAAAACCTTCCAAATATTTACAAAG
>JAWWLV010000144.1:34595900-34632942 GCA_035041135.1 Platyrinchus mystaceus
CCCCGCCCCGCGCGCCGCCGCCGCACCGGGACGGGCGCGCGCCCACCGAGCCCCGTCCGGAGCCGAGCGGAGCGGAGCGGAGCGCTCCGGGCAGCCGGAGCGGCGCCGGGACCGCCCGCGCCGCCCGAGTCCTGCCGCGCCCCTCCCGACCCCTGTGCCGCCGGCCCCTCCAGGTGGGGGTGGAAACCGCTGGAACTTCTCTGCAGCTGCGTTGGCACCTCGTACCCCGAGTTGGGTCTGCGAAAATCCTTGGACGGACACGGTTTTTCAAAACTCGCAGTCACGTTAAGATACAACTTCCCACACCTTCGGGGCAAGGAGAGACACAAGCTGGCAGATCGTCTCTGAGCGCTGCGGGAGGCACATTGAGATGCCGCCTGCCCGTGGTATCCCATTTTGTAAGGATCGTGTACTCTTCCCTCTTTCTGGCTTCTGTCTTTTAAACAGCAACTGTATGTTAACTCAAAGCCTTCACTGATATCTGGTTGCTTTCCCGAATTAAATTTAATCTAGGAATGAGCAAGGTGCCTAAATAGTTCGATTACCTTTTCAGCATAGCTGACTCCGTGTTTGAGTTCCATCTGCTATCCTGTTGACCTAATTCATCTAATTTTGTAATGTTAGCTTTATTCCCTAGACTTGAGTAACACTATTTTTTAGGTTTGTATTAGCTGCATGTTGCAAGGTTTCGGTAGAGGGAGTGGGACAGGGACTGAAGGGTGGGAAAAGGTGTGGGGCTCCCCCGGGTTGGGAACAGCTCATTCCTGCGAGCTGCACGTTGGAGACACTGCCGGCCACAGCTAAGCCCTTCAGCCTCGCTAGTGGTGCCTCTGTGAAAGCATAGCTAAGAAAGGGCAGAAAATACTGTATGGAGAGAGGAGGTGGGAACAGAAACGGTAAGAAAAGACAGGGAACACCAAGGTCAGAGAGAGAGGAGGTGGTGCTCTCCATGGCAGAGCACTGCAGACCCTGGAAGACGCATACCAGGGCAAATGGATATACCAGATACCATGGATATGCCAGAGCAGAGGACGTGTGAGAAGGCGGGAGCAGCAAACAGAAACTGTTATATACTGACTTTACGCTCCCTCAATTCCCCCTGTGCTGGTCAGGAACGGGAGTGTGGAATGAAGTCGAGCCTGGGGAAATGGGGGAGAAAAGGTGGTGTTCTAACGTGCATCATCTTGTTTCCCATTTCTCAAATTAGCTATTACAGTTTATTTTAACTGACAAGAAATTAACCTCCTAGTCAAGTTTGTTTTGTCAGCAACAGTACTTGGTAAACAGTATTCTGCTTTCATTTCATGTTAACCCATAAGCCTTTTCTAGTTCTTCCTATACTTATCCTGAAAGGCAGGGGTTTGAGCAGCTGGGTGAGCATTTGGCTGTTAGCCAAAACTAACCCACCATGAAGGTTGCCACGTATGTTAAGAGAACACTCCTAGTGTAGTAGCTGAAGTGTTTTCTGTGGTAAAAAAATTACTTACTTTCAGACTTGGAACTAAGGAAAAGTCCATCAAGAGATTCTCAGATCCAATAAGCAGAAAAATGCCACTTAATGCAAAAAGAGGTGGGATTATGAGATTGTGATTTATTTCAGAAAGTTTTGATTTTGGTCGTAAAGTGTAACTACAGACATATTAGTAAAGTATTAATTAAATCCACTAACCTTCATCATACAGTACATAATGCATGCCATTTTGTTCCTAAACCTGTATCACTGAAATCAATGAAAATCCTGTCACCAGTCTGACAGATACAGAGGATGATTGCCAGATTAGGATTTATGTGCTTGACTCTGAAAATGCTACCTATCCAGAATGATATTATATTCTGTAATAAATGAATCATAAAAGACAAAGTAAAGGGACTGTACAGAGGCTAAATAAGAATCAATAAAACAGTCATGTTATTCTCAGAATGGGTTATAGAGTCAGTCCTTTATACAATCATTCTCTGACAATCCAGTTTGTATTTGTTAGTCTTAATGTTAATTTTTCACAAATTGCGTTGCCCTTTGGCAAAGAAGAAATTTCTCTATAAAGCTAATGATTTATTTTTTAAGAATTACTTATTTAAGCTTTTTTAACAGCATCCCAATCCTGAATTTGTGTTTTCACTTACCTAGCAATCAAGGTAATTCATTTCGGTTTTGTTTCATCTGTGTTTGACATTTCCATCCAGATAATATTAGTTAGTACTTTTACCTCACGGTGCATCTTTCCTTAGGAGAGGAATAAAAGTGGCTAGAATTTACATTCAGTAAAAATCCTTAGAAAATGTTTCTCTGGAGTGGTTTGGGTTTTACAAAAGTTTCACTGTAATTTGTTAAAAAGTGATCTTGAACACCTATGACTGCAGTTTCCACTGACAACACATACTAATGATCAATTATATGTAATTTTGCCTCAACCAAGCTATTTGAAGCCTTTAATAATTCTAAATGTATTCCTTATAATTTTAAGCACTCTGATCTCCACATAATTGGTTTAAGAGCCTCATTCTCATCAAGGACTTTACACAAGTTAGTAATTCCATTTATTCAAGCACACAAAAAATGATACTTGATTGAAATGGCATTTTGAAGATACAAAACTAAGAAGTTTTTTTTTCTTGATAATTTCACTTCACAGATTAGACATATGTATTTTTGGAAATATTCTTTATTTTGAATGTACATACATTTCTCACAGAAAACATATCTATCTTACATACTTATGTGCCTAACAGTAGCATCTTTAAGATGTGACAGGGAATCAGTTAATGCAGCAGTGATAAGACAATAATACTAATGGTAACAGGTACATAATTTTAAACTTAGAGTTTAGAAACTGCCTCATAGCTCATCACTGTCCAATCAGGAAGCACTGCTGTTATTAATAAAAGTCTCTTTCTTCTTGATTTTTATTTTTTTTTAATTTTTTTTAATTTTTTTTTTAGTTTTTGGTAATATATTTTTTTCAAATATTAGGACTTGCTAATTTAGAATCATAAATATTCACGTTACTTTACCTCTGGCTAGCTGATGGATCCTACAGGCATGTAGCAAGGAAGGTGGTGTAGCTGGGAATATACTTGTAGGTTACAAGATTGGTGTAAGCAATATGGATGTTGCACAAGGAAAAGGAGAGATGAAAAAAGAGTGAGTATACATTTAAATATGTATTTTGTGTACACATCTGTATGTTATATGAAAGGGTGTTGGAATTATGTAAAATATGTATCAAGAAGTATATTGAAAGAAAAGTTTGTATGTATAGGTTAATGATGAAACAGAAGGAACATGCTGAGAAATAGGAAATAGAAAGAAATTTATTCCCTGAACATTGTGTCTGCAAAAGTGCTTTACTCACCTTCTGCAAATGAAGAATGTATTCACTTAAGGCATTAAAGCATGGAGTTAAGTTTATTCAAATAACACAGCCCTTGCAGTTAAAATAGTTTTAAAAATTTATGTTGAAGGGAATCCCATAGGAACATCTAGATATCCCATTGCCCACAAGCAAAACCAGATATACCTTGTCACTGCTGGCAAATGTCGATCTAAATCTATTTTTAGACCACAGAGTCACCACTGGTGGGGTCTGTCAGTGGCAGAAACTCCACACTAATCTATGTTAGTGAGTTTAGCTAGTCTGACTTCAGAAGAGGTTTCCAATACCTGGAACAAGCTGATCTTGCTGCAATTTTAAGCTTATAATTTATGATGAATCCTATTCACCAAAAGCATGAAGAACAAATTACTCTCTTCCTCTGTTCAGCAGTTTTTTTCCATATTGGAAACTATTGTATTCCCACTCTGTATTTCCTCCCTGTGATTTGTTTATTACCATATTACGTTGTTCTTTTAATCTTACACTGTGGTTTTGAGATCTTTGATCACTTTATTATCCCATTGAATCTTTCAAATCTGGCTACGTGTTTTTTCATTGTCAATGTCTAGAACACTAGAATACCACTGAACAGAGCAGAAGGATTACTTCATCAACATAAAGGATTTTGGCTTGATAGGATTTGCATCTTTTTGGTATCTTCCAGACACTTAGACATAGTGTGCTGAATTCCCTGTCCCTGTGTTTTCTAGAAATTGAGAGTAAAACAATAGGAGTTTCATTCTCTGATCCTTTTTCAACACACTTTTTTGAAGGTCCCTTTTTAAAAGAGACTTTTTCATTTGCTTTTTTTTACAGTCTTCTGGTACCCACTTGTTCTGTACAGTTTCTCAAAAGCAATGGCTAACAATTCTGAAATCCTTTCAAACAATTCTGTGAATATTCAGGGATGGAGTTCATAAGATGATTACAACAATCAAATTTTTACAAAATTTACAAAATAAAGTCATTACAGACAAAGTCTTATCTAAGCACTTTCTTTTTTCTTGTCATTGCTGTGATAACTGAGCTAACCACCTATATATGCCATGAATGATTGGTACTTAGGTTTTAAAAGTATTGTTTCTTCCATTTCTCTTCTTACTACATTCTTCCTCCACAGTGGGACAATTCCTTTTCTTTTACCTTTATACTAATAGATACTATGTTTGCAATTATTTCTTATTAACCTTGATGTCTTTTATTAGCTGCATCTTAGCTTCCCCTTGACTTTTGCTACTTGTGTCTTGAACTGCTTTGAATTATTCATCTTTCACTCTTCTTTGACTTTCATCGTCTACTTCAGGCCACTGCAGACTTCAAGTTTTAGTATATTTGGTGTTCCCTGATTTTCCCTATTCTTCTGCTGTTGCTGCAATTTAATCCTTAATATTTTTTCTGTAGGGCAAATGCTCCAAGGTGCCCATATTTCGCATTGTTCGTAAATATGATTAGATTGCTAAACAGCTGTGGGTCTCTGCTAACCCAAGTAGTGTCAAAATGCCAGAAACCATAAAGATCCAGAAAGCATGGGAGCTGAGATGATCAGCATTAAGCACTCATCCATCTGTTCTTATTGACAGCCTTCAGAACAAGGCATTGATGTGTGGACCTGTCTGACATCAGGGAAGATCATCTCAAGACAGGTCTAAGCAAGTCCCCTTCACAAGCTTACAACTGAAACAGAAAACATCACAATGGTGCGACATCTCTGCCTGACATCTCATCTAATCTTTCTGACATTCTATATAGACCAAAAAATGACAGCAGATGCAACAGGAGTTCACATAGATAAATCCTGGAACTCAGGCCTTCAAAAATAGGAGAATTTCATGGGGGTTTCTTCATCCAAAGATGTAAAACACAGAAGGATCTGGCTTTTTATATAATACAAACTGCAGAAATTTAACTTCCCTAGCCAACCTCAGCAACTTGTACTTATACCTTATCTAGATAGGAACTCTAAATTTTTCATTTTGACTACTGAATGTTTTAAGTTGTCATTGTCAAAGTTATGTCTCTAGGAAAGCATGCAATGAAATTTTGTATTTCCTGATATTCAAAAATGAAAAACTTTTTTCATGTCCAGTGAAAAATTTTTAACTGTATGTTAAAATTTAAAACACAATAAGCAATGTCTTGATGGCAAGGACAGTCTTCTATGTCTACATGTCAGTTCTTTCAGATGAAGTTTATTCATTATAAATTGAAAAGTCTTCTCACTGGCTGTTCTCAGTAGTTCCAAAAAAGTATGAATCTTTTTCTTTACGGGAGTTTTATCTAGTACACAGCACAACTTCCAGAGAAAGGCGAACATCTCCCTACGCCCTAGTCCCAGACTCACCTTTCAAAGCAAACATTTTATGCAGTAGATTTTCTGTGAACAAAACAGTCATAACACTGTAAGATAGATGGACCATTTGAAGCAGTGCCTGTTAAGACCTTTATGTGTTATTCACAGTCTCCTTGAAAAAACACCTTCCTAGTTTAAGCATCTCTAGCTATTTGATATGTGCCTTATACAGAAGTATTCATCTTCAAGAACTGTGACTCAATTTTCAGACTTGGCTTTATTTAAGCACCAAAAAATGTTGGGCATCTAGCTGAGTTTTTGTGTTGGGTGGTGACCTGTTTTAACCATCTCACACTATAAAATCTCAGTGGAAGCAATTCAGAAGTTGGGTAGGTTGTAAGCTTTGAATTCTCTAAATTTCTTCCTTATTAATAATATAGGAACATTCTTGAGTTCAGGTTTCCATATCAGCAGAGTGGACTCAAAAGTGCCCCCGATTCTATTTTTACTTATTTTAGATATGCTTTGGAAATTAAGAATTTTGGCTTTAGTGAACTATGTCATTAGTAGTGTAGATATTACAAGCTATATGACATTTTTGTTTGTGATTTTGTTCCTTCTGGTCCCAAAGGGAGAAAAAATGTTTACTTCACAAATTTCTATAATTAGATATCCTAGAAGTTTGAGGAGTAGGTCAGCAGTTTTCTAATTCATAACCCCTATAGTTTCCGAAGTATGTGACAAAAGGTCTTCCACATATGTTTTTCATTCTCAGGCAAAAATGAGAAATAACAATAAGCAAAGAGAACGAGGTATTTCTGCTATTTTTACCCACTGAAAGTTTCCTGTTTGCTCAAATATATGTGTCAGAAATACAGATGTACAGTTTGAGTTATGCTCAACCAAAGGTACTGTGGGTGATAGTATGATATGAAAAGTATATTTGGCTTGGATGACCTTATTTCATTTATGGATTTTCAGGCCTGAAATAATTTATAAGAACAGTTTTGCAAATCCACTTGTTTAACTTACCTAAGCAAGTATTTCTAGTGTAGACAAAACTAAAGGATGAAGTATGTAATAAAACTGTTATATTTTCATTCTTTCAAATCAGAATGAAATAACATGAAAAAATGCATATTACATGTCAGGAGAATTTTGGGTTTTTTTCATTTTGTCTCTGAAACAAGCTCTTCTGTTTTTCCTGACTTTTAAGAAAAGTCTCTGCAACATACAGTTTGGAAAAATATTAATTATTCTAATCACTGTGGTTGATTAAACAGGTAGGGGTCTCTTTTTGATTCTTCATTTACCGCTTTTTCCTCCTTCCTGAGAGTTCTGCACAGCTGGAGATTTTCAGCCCCATTGTAGCTTTCTCATCTTAGTAAAGTTCTTTTGGCATGCTAATTAATCTCCTTCCTAATATTTACTCTCCCTGACCACAAGCCATTGTCTGCTCTTACATCTTATTTTGAAGAGACATGGTTCTTGAAATTCTTGAATGTCTCTCTTAACAATACCTCTAGCCTATACATAATGTAGCAAGCAAAAAAATTATTTAATGACAAATTTCTAACCTTGAGACATTTTTCATGTGTTTTTTTAACATTTTGCATGGCTTTGCTTTCCTTTTTTTTTTCTTTCGTTTTTTTTTGTGCAAAACTGTGTTTAGGTTTTTCCTGTTTTACCAAAACACTTAGCAAAATTGCAATTTACTCAAATACTTAAACCAATTTTTAATCCAATTTATTAAATGTAGAAATATTCTGCTTCATATTAGTTCATATTTCAGGCTTTTTTTGTATCTCATTTATTGAGAAATGAATGCTTTCCTGTAAAATGTTTTATGCATGATATCCAAAGCACTGAATACAGTGTAACTTATTTGGTTATTCTATATTGGACACTGCTATCCTATCAAGCTTTATCTTCTGAATAGAGCACAGATTATGACACACTTCTAATGTATTCATTGACATTGTGACTGTTACAGAGGATTTTATAATGTTAAATAATTCTAATAACGCATAAAAATGTTCAAAATAAGTTGTCATTTATGAAGAAAGCTGTCTTTTATAAAAATGGTTTACATGAGAAATAGAAACTAGGCATATGTTTTTGAAGATCAAAGCTACAAATTTGGTGTAATCTCATGTTTCTGAAAGTTGGAAGTCTTTCTACCTTAGAAAGGAACCAAAGTCTTCACCAAAGCAAAAGCTAAGCTGATCAAAATAGAACCATTTTGCCTCTTTCTTCTGTCAGCCACTTGACAAAAGGCTTTCCCGCACAAGTATCCTGTATTTTATAGTGATGATAGGTTTACCTGCAATACTTTGTTGACTAACTGTAGGCTGATGAATTAACCTATATAGCTAGCCAGCGACAGTACTGTTATTTTTCGAGTTTGGTTGAACCCACCATGCATTATCCACCTGAAATAACTCTTTACTATTGGATCATAGAATTTTTTAGGTTAGAGAAGACATTCAAGATCAAGTCCAGCCATTAACTGAGCACTGCCTATCCCACCCCAAACAATGGCCCTAAGTGCCACATCTACACATTTTTTAAATAACTCCAGGGACGGTGACTCAACCACTTTCCTGGCCAGCCTGTTCCAGTGCTTGATAACCATTTGTTGAAAACTGTATAAAGTTTTTCCTAATATCCAATCTAAACCTTCCCTGGTGCAGCTTGAGGCTGTTTCCTCTTGTACTTTTGCTTGTAATTTGGGAGAAGAGACCGACCCCCATCTCACCCTTCTTTCAGGTAGTTGTAGAGTGATAAGGACTGCCCTGATCCTCCTTTTCTCCAGGTTAAACAACCCCAACTCCCTCAGCCTCCTCACAGGACTTGTGCTCCAGACCTTTCACCAGCTGCACTGCCCTGCTCTGGACACACTTCAGCACCTCATTGTCTTTCCTGTAGTAAGGGGCCCAAAAAAACACAGGATTCGAGGTGAGGCCTCACCAGTGCCGAGTACAGGGGGGGATGATCACTGCCTTGGTCCTGCTGATACAATCTGATGCTCTGATATAATCCAGGGTGCCACTGGCCTTCTTGGCCACCTGGGCACACTGCTGGCTCTAGTTCAGATGGCTGTCAACCAGCACCCACAGGTCCTTTTCCACTGAGCTGCTTTCCAGCTGCTCTTCCCCAAACCAGTAGTACGGGTGTTATTGTAACCCAGGTGCAGGACCCAGCCCTTGGCCTTGTTGAGCCTCAAAACTGGCCTATCCAGATCCCTCTGTAGAGCCTTCTAACTCTCCAGCAGATCAACACTCCCACCCAACTTGATGTAAATCTGGGGGACTGCACATATTCAAAAGAATTTTGCAATGAAGGTCAAGCTTTGCTTACTTATCATGTTGCGTTTTGAAGCAAAGTGTAAGCATTAAAGGAATCTGTATTACAACAGAAGAGGGATCTTAGTCACTTCCACAGTTGAATCACAAACAAATCTATTCTTTGGCTCTGTTCCTATCCCTACATTTCAGAATTACATGGGTTTACTTTACTGGCTTATTTTTTTTCTTCAAAACCCCATTTTCTGTTGAAGCCAAGTCTGTTTCTAATCAAATACATAATTTGAAAAGAGTATACCTTTGTGCCCATTATATTAATTTGTTTGGGGCCTGTAGGCATTATTGCACATGTTGTATGTCTTACCTTGTTACTGATTCATTTAGAAGGGAGAGGAAACTACACAATTACGTACAATTTTTTTACAAATAAGCTTAAAATGAAGTATAGGTCTCTGAAATGACTTTTTTTTTTTTTTAAATGAATGTGCTGTGATCATTAAACTTTCCTTAGATTTTAACAGTAAGTTAAATTCATCATATATCTTGAAAAAATAAGGTAGAAATTTTAGGATATAACTTGGAAAAGGCTTTGCACATTTCTATCCAATTTTTAAATATGAAAATATGGAATTTACTGCAGGAAAAAAGAAACTTCCAGTGACACATTTCTTACAGGCCCTGTTTACAGAAATTTTATTTATTAAAACCACCAGTACCTGTCTGATCTTTCTGTCACTTCCTGTCTTTCAAAATCACTTCTTCCTAATTAATTTCCTTTTCTGTGATTTTCAAAATACAAATTCCTAGTTTCTCTTTTACTTATTCCTTTTCATCTTTTTTTCTTCTCTCACTTTCTTCAGTTAACTGCTTTTGCCATATTTTATCTTAATGATTACATATGTGGTCTATTTCAGAAGTGGGAAATTGAGTGTGGAACACCACCACCACAACAACAGACAACACTGTTCTGTAGAGTACAGTTGCCCTTACAGATTACTGGGGCTAATGAAGCTATTGGGAGTGGACTGGTACAAATTTATAAATTATTGCAGTGTCCAGCCAAATCTCTCTATATTGAACTGGACATTTTGAATTGGCAGCAGTGTTTCACATTTGGCAGCTTGTGTTAATCAGGACATCCAGGAACTAAGTATTTTTCTATTTATAGAAAAAACCTATATTTCATAAATATATGATCATTCTTGTAACTGTTTTAATTTTTTTCATCACCTTCAATGCATCAACAATCAGACAAAAACGTTCCAAAACAAACAAACAAAAAAACCCACAAACAAACCCAAACACACAGAAAATACAAGAAAGGAACTCCAGTTTTATGGTATACTCAAATTAACAAATAATCCAGTTAAGCAGTTAAAATGTGTTAGTGCAAAATGATTCTTTCTGTGGGATGCTAATTCTGCTTATACAGTTGGCATTTTCACATAGCAAAATCTATCACTTTATTCAACCAAACTGAAAGATTTAATTTTGTCAAAATTTAGCTGACCTACTGAAAAGTAGTTATGAAAAGAAACTACTACTGAAAAGTAGTTTCCATCATAATTAATTGTCTGCAGTTTGTAGTTTCTGTATTTCAAAAACTCAGTTCCTCAGAGTCCTGGTCTCTGTGGCCCAGGTGTATGTCTAAACCTCAAAGGAGACCATGATGAGTCGTAAAAAATCATTTTGTCACAGAGCCTGGTCAAAGACATGGAAATTTCTAACCATCTGTCTTCTTAGGTAGACCGCAGGAAAGAATACGAACATAAAGTGTTTAGACAATGAAGAAGTAATTCAGAGATACCAGCAGATGCAATATGACATTCAATTAAAATTAGTGTTTAAATTCAAGGCACTGAAATTAAAAGCCCTTCTTAGAGTTAGGATTCTACAGATATTTTTAGGACACTGACTTTTCATCTCAATTTGACATGGAAGAAAATATGAAAGGAATAAAATGTTTTACATATTGTGAGGAGTCTGGGAAGCAGTTTATAAGTCTACTGGAAACTTGCATGCCCTTTACATAAAGGTGATTTTCCATTAGGATGATCTGTTTCAAAGGGCACAGGATACCACAGGGAGAATCACGGTAATTCCAATCTCAAATCTAAATCCCTCTGAGATGGCAGTTTTTCCACATTCATAGCAAACATTTTCTTCCTGACATTGCCCCGTACTATGCCAAATAGCTGTGCATACAGAGGAAAGTAGGGAGAAGATATTGCTCAACCTCCTCCACACATCTTGACAAATATAGGCCTTTAAAAGTCTGTAATTTATCCAAAATTTAATCCAGCTAGGTTTGACTAGATTAGTTGGGTCACAGGTTTAACATTTCTACTGATATTTTCTGGTCTTCAATGGGGATCACATGTTTTTCTACAGCGTATTTTGTTAATCTCTAGTGCCTCTACAAACAGCAGTGAAGATGCTAGCATAAAGTCGATGGTGACCTACTGAGCTACATTCTAGATTCAGCAGCACCCCACCAGTAGACCTCAGTTCCTCCAGAGACTCCAACAGAGCTCAACAGAAATGCAGAAATTTATTGACACAGCTGATGAAACTTTCTTCTTCCCTTTCTCTCACTTTGCATGTAGTTAAGCTGTATACTAGACCATAAATTGACCTTCAATTAATAGCTCTTGAAAGTGTAATTGTTTGGATATTTTATTAGATTAAAACACTGTGTGCCCAATAGTTTGCCAGTTTATTTGAGTAAAATAATAGTATGTTAATACATAACATACTACTTCACATTTGTAAAAAAGTTTGTGATTTTTTTTATATATCAATGTCATCATAATAAATTATGATTTATCCTTTTATTATATTAACATATATCACACCCATCTTAACCCTACCAACACATGAGAGTACAACAGCAGGTGATTCTAATCTCTCACTACTATTTGTTTTGGGGTTTTTTTTGTTTAGTGTGGCTTTTATTTTCTCCTCTGCTTCACATCATCAAGATAAACACTGAAGATCTCAGATTTCCTCTTATTGTCAAACATTGCACAAGAGACATAATTTTGCTATATCCCAGATTAAAATCAATAACCTTCCATACTCCAGGATGCATTTGAAAGAGACTGCTTGTGTTTCAGAGAAACCTCTTCCAGCATAGTCTCTCCAAATACCAAATATAAGTCATCACTGAAATAGAAGAGAAAAAGAAAGCTAGTCCTTTCAGGATTTTTTACTTTTTTGTACAAATTCAGTTCTGGACTCTAGAAAGGAATTTAGTTTTCACATATCTCTGATAGACTCAATAGCAAAAGGGAGAGGCAAGAACATAGAAGCTGCTATTTGCCAGCATCTCTGAGAATCCAAACCCCAAAGTATCAATGTTACATTCATTATGTTCATACAGACATTACAATCATTAAAGGATACAAATTCAGATAAATTTTAAGAAATCAATGTCCAAGTTTTTCCAAAACAGTGCACAGCACCCAGCCTCATGTTTATCAGAACTCTATCAAAGAATCACCTGTTCCTAATAACAGGCTCTCTGTCAGAGATTCAGAGTTACAGAACAGGAACAGTTTTAGCCATATTATAGAAAACCTCCTTTTAATCAAGGCAGAGGAATGTCCACATTGTCATCACTTTGTAACTCTTTATATTTGTGACCACATATAAGAGCCAGAATGCTGGGCTGACTTAATCCTTTCTTTTTGAGGGAGACTCACAATAAACAATTACATTTTCACCTAAAGTACCCCTGGAGGAATCATGCACCAAGAGAAGCTTGAAAACCAGCAATGAGTGAATGACATGGAGCTTTCTGATTTTTGACATCAACTTGTAACTATCTCAGTAGTATGAAAATTAGCTCCAAGATTTTTTAATAGACCATAGTTCTCAGACCAAAACAGAAGCTATGGTGATAGGTAATATTTTGACAGACATGGAACAGACATTTTTAAACAGTATCATAGAACTTGTGCATATAAAACCTTCATCTTGATGCCTTCTCTCAGAAATTGTTCTGAAAGTGGTGCATAGAATTAGAACAACAGAAGCAAATTATATTTTTCACACAGCACATTAAATGAATAGACTGCATTGATTGATATATAGCAAGTCACATTATATATGCCAGAAGTCTGTATTAATCACTAAAAACTTAAAATTATGTTTGAATCTGATTATTCCTGATCCCAGGCCATGTACGCAGATAATATAAAAAGACAGGCAGTTATAAAGAATGCAATTGATGCTTTTCTTTTAATAATAAACTTGGTATGTAAAACATAATAGTTCTTTTCATAGCTTGTTCAACATTATTTCCAATTATGAAAAAGCATATGTACGTATTAATTAAAGTGCCCCTTGTTCTAATCCTTTATTATATTTTGGAGTGATGTTTTTTAGAAGGTTACAGTAAAATGACACTGAAAGCTAAATGCTGAAATCTATGAGGTTTGATTTATAATACAAGTCAAGTTATATAGTGCCACTACTCTCTTCTTTTAATATTTTTTTATTTTTTGAATGGCAGATATTTCCCTTTTTAATTTCTCATTTTCTATTCAGATATACTCGCAAACTGCTTTATGCAGCTGGAAATGAAGTTGTTTTGTCCTACATACAGTGTCAGTGCACTCACAGGGAATTAAATACACATTTGGGTTAAAGGTCTGAAGAATAATAAGTTAACAATTTACATACTCTGAACATTTGGAAAGCTTTTATCTTTTGTTCCTTTAAGTCAAAGAGTATTAAATTAGAAATTTCTCTGAAAGTATATGGATAATAAATAGGGAAGTATTAATTAATGTTAATGATTACAAACAGAAAATGAAAATTAAGAACATGACAGTCTTGTGAGAGTATCTGTGAGTTCCAAGCAGGAATAAGATATTTAATAATAATCTTCATTAATTATCTCAAATCAAGGAGAATACATTAAACATCCCAGTTCCTCAAGACACAGTCGTTTATAAACTAATTTTAACATTCAATTTAGTCAAAGATTCACAAATTCAAGGAACGTGACAAAAGGTTAGTTATCAAAATATTCTTACCTTTCAAAATTTACTTTTAGAAACATAGGAAACTCTTTAAACAGACCATGTGCATGTTAACATCTCACCAAGAAAACCCGTTTATAGGAATGTACAGTTTGTGCCTTTTCCGAATGTAGTTAAGAGAGGAGCACCCCCTAGTGATGACTGGGAATCACATTTACTTTATTGAACATCAGTCAAGATGGCTTTTAGAGATGAGTTATTACAATTCTTCTACTTGCACATCGTCCTAGCAATAATTTTTTTCATTCCTTATTTTAAAAATATCATATTTTATTTCCCTTCTTAATTATTTATTTAGATAAATTGGACATTATTTGACAATGAGTGTGTTTCTCTTTGTCCCTTACACCATAAATATTTACACCTATAAAATTTCTTGATCCTGGAAACTTTGCTTGCAGATACTAGAACTTATGCATTTAGAGTTATCCTAAGCTTTTCTGGCACCCCAGTGTGATTGCACATGTGTTTCAGGACTGCTGTTTTTTGAGAAGCTAATGCAAGAATGTCAGTAAGAGCCATGCACCCTTAAGATTCTTATAGTGACTAATATTTTAATGTCAATAGGAGTCAGTTGTGTAGATCTGTCTTCAGAATCAATTGTGTTTCCTCTCAGCATGTAATTTTCCTGCTACAGCACTGCAGCAAGCAGGCAAGTAGTGCTGTCACAGAGCATGATGCCAGGTGCAAGTCCCATAGTCTTCCTTGCAAATCTGTGCTTCCTTAGAAGACAAAAGAAGCTGGAATTGAAGTACTGTGACATGAGTAGCTTATCTTCCTCTTAAAGTGCTTGAAAAACATCTGCAATTGTTCCATGGATACCAGGGAAACATAACAATTTTTCAAAGTGTCACAAATTAATAGATCTATGTATGTGTGTGCAGTAAACCAGATTATTTGGCAAGAGGAAGGCCGCCTCTTGTTAGTGGAGAAAATATGTGGGTCATATAATCAGATGCTGCTATTAATGTTGGCAATTTCATGCAAAATGACTGAACATTTTTTAATACTATTTCGTACAGATAATATTTGTGGAAAAGATTTAAGCAAAACAAATTCATTGTTATTCATAAATCCACTTTCAAAAATACAAAAGAAAAATTTATGTTCAGGTCATAATTCTGACATAGGAAAGGAAGCAAGATAACAGAAATGCTTCCTGGAGAAAATAGCCAAGCCCAGAGATGTAATGAGAAGTGCAACAGGATAGTATGTCATTTTCGGGCAGCAAACATAAATGCTGCAGAAATACCCACAAAACCTCCACATCTGTGGAAATGTTTACACTTGAGCTGCCTCGTAAATATATTTCAAAGCAGCAAAGCCATCCAGCCAAACTGAGACAACAGTCACATTGCTGTCTCTGCCACTTAGAAAATGGTGTTGAGTTCAGATAGAGTGTAAGGTTAAGCAGAAAGCTCACACAAATTTTTTAAAATATGAAATTTAAGTAAGGGTACTTTCTATAATCTTTGACTGCTATTGGTATGCTAAAATGTTTTAACTCGTGTCTAATGACATACTGCACCAGAACGCTAATTTAAAATGGGCTTTGTAAATCATTTACTGTGTGCTTGAGCCAGCTATAGTGAACAATTACACTGATTACACATTTTTGACTCTGCTAGAGCTGCGTCACAATATATGATGGATGCCTGGCACTCTAAGGCATTCTTTTCAGTCTCCCTCAACCAAGGACACTAAATGAAAGCCTTGTGTAACTTCTGTCTAGCTGTTGAAGGAGTAGCTTGCTTTAAACTTTTTGTTTTCAACTTTATATTTATTCTTTCCATTTAACTTTTTTTTTTTTTAATAGAAGTGTCATGTTCCAGAATTGGGAAACAACAGATATATTCCATAGAAACAGTACTACTATCAGCCAGATCTCCCAGTGATTCACTTGTACTCACAAAAATACTTTGTACATGCAAACAGCATTAGGGAATGACATGTTGAGGTTATCCATCAACACAGTTTTGGTATCTTGGAATATGTTAGCTCCTGTTTTCTACATTGTTTAGGAACAGCTTTCTGTAAGATTCAATGTCTCCATCTGCATAACTATCATCCCTGCTGTAAACCACTCATGCACTGACATGTATCAGTACAGATTTGCATGTTTCTTTTATACTTTAATAGAAGCTCTACTATTTTATTGTTTTCATCCTTGGAGTGTCAGATGAGGCAAGCTCCCTACTTGAAACATTTGCTCATACACAGTTAATCATATTGTATCTGTATCATAATACAGCCGAGCTGGTTTTTGGAAATTTAGAAGCACCAGTTCACAGGGCCCAGAACGAGTTGCCAAGTGTCTGATAGAACCTGAAACAGTTGTATGTTTTCATTACTTTCAAGTTTCTCATTTTCAAGCTAACACATAGTGGTTTAGTCACTGAAATGCTGTAGGAACCATGCGTGTTGATTCTAAAATGGAGATGGGAACACTTTTAGCTGCACAGAACCTGCCTTTGAGAGAAGAGTTAGGGCAAAGAGCCCTAACTCTTTGGGGGACCATGTGATTGTGGGAAAGGCCTAGATGATATGGGGATAAGATCATAACAAGAAAGGAACTATGGCTTCTTGGTTTGGAGTACCCTGAGTGCTTCAGGTGAAGTGTTTCTACCCCACAATGATCTAGGTGAGGTATGGAAGGCATAGAAATCTGCTGACAGAAGAGAAATCAGCACATGCTGTTGTTACCTGTTTACTGGCAGAATTCCTCAGTATAGATGAGACTGTTAAAGGAGAATTTTTAGAACCTTGGGGATCTTTCCATATTCCTATTTGTCTTTCCCTGGCTGAAGGGCATAGGTTTTGACAAAGTTAATAGCAAACTTATATGTTCTGTTATACTGCACACGTGTTTTGGGGTTTTTTTTTAAACTATAGATTTTTATCACAAAAGCAGTTAGTATAACATAGATTTTGCTTAAACTGTAATGGCAGTCTAAAGTACTTGCTGTTCTTTCTCCTTGCATTAGCACTTTACTTTGTCTTCTGGGCTGCCAGAAGAGTATGTGACTTTTAAAAGTATATCTTAATGACAGAAAGATATACCTGTCCATTAGCTTCGTTACACTAAATTCATACCTCTTCCAGCTATTCAGTGACTTCATTATCAGGACACACGACACCCAAGTGCCATTGGACATTAGTATGGACCCAAAAGAGGCAACATGTCCTTCCTCCACCACCCCATTCTTTGACTCAATAGCATGCTTCACAGAGCCCCTAAGATTGTAATAAAACATCTAAAAAATTTGAATAGTCCTCACAGAACAGCTTTTTCTTCAAAGCAATCACAAAATGCAAAACATTTTACAAGTTTGCAATTTATTTTGCCACACAAAGTATTCTAAATTTTGCCTTTGGAGATGTATATAACATTTTCAAGAAGCTCCATTAAATTGTTTATAAAATAGACTCTGATTCTAAAAACACAATACTATTTTTAAGGTGCATATTTTTAACCCTATATGTTTTTCTTTCTTGCCAGTAAAACACACCAAACAAGCCAAACCCAAGAGTTCAAATTGGCAATGCTAAATTTAGCTTCTGCATATTCTTGATGCAGTATTAAGCACTTAAATAACAAGCCTCATCCTCCCAGAACACAACACAGCTGCTGGAAACAGTCTATAGCAGACAGAGCTTACCTTGTTGAAAGCCACTTGTAATGCAATCAGATTGAGTGGACCTGGGTTTCTTCCACTGAGGCACAGCAAAATGTTGGCCTCTTGTTGAACCTCTGTCCTCAGCTATTGGTCTCAAGCAACTTCTGGAGAGTGGAAAAAGTACATCAGCCCTACTAAGCTGCTTTTTGCCTCCCAGATAAGCTGTGCTATACATACTTCTCTCTGTGCCCCTAATCCCTTCAGAGTCCCACCTAATTCAGTCTTCATTGATTGAGCTTTATGAACACTCCTAGGAAATGAACATCAGCAAAACTGTGAAGGGCATAATCATTTGTGAGCAGTAAGACCTTCTCTCAGAAAGCTTTCTTGAAGCAAAAGTAGGTGAATTAAAGACTTTTGAAGAAATATTAAACTATATTTGTGCCAAAGTACCAGATCATCAAAACTTTCCATTAATCAAGACTTATGGTTTAACTCAGGGTTCCAAATTTGACCTAGGAGAACTAAAAAGCTGTAAATCTCCAGAAGTATTCATCCACCACAAGATTGTTTAGCCTTCTTTCCATTAGCCTCTCTGTAAGATCATTTTCAGCATGCAAAGACTTGGCCTTCAGTAGTTTCTTGCTCCCAACTGTCAACTAAGGTGTGACATATCGAGATTGAAAAAAGATACCTTGCAAACTTAGAGGAAGGTTACACTATTTTATTTTTAACGATTACTCGTACTTTCATCTTTTCTCATTCTCTCTATTCTTTGCTATTGGTTTGATTACTTTTTCCTTCCTCTGAAAAACTCTGATTTTAAGATGAAGGAATTCCAATTCTACCATCCAATTAAAGAGGAGTGGTCTTTGCTTTCATAGACAGTGCCATGCATATCATTTCTTGAGATTAACAGTCATCTGTAAGGCAAGGACTTCATAAGTTGTCTTCTTCAAGAGACACAGATAGAAGAAGGGAAATCTGAAAGCTGTCAGCAGAAATTAGACATTTTATTCACTGTAACTTGAAAAATTTTACTCAGTCAAATGGTGAGAGAGATTTAAATAGCATTCCACTCTACAATGACTGTTACTTAAATTTAATGACAATGTTCGTTATCAGTATTTTTCTGTACAGCATTTAGAAATGGCTTAAAGCTAATATTAACATGGTTAACTGGTTCTATTTCCTAATTCAGTCAAAGTTCCTCCTTCATTGTCAATATTTCATATTTCAAAACATATTGTGACACCTATATTAACAATGTAAACTTATCCCATAATCAGAGTACAGACGTAGACGTTTCAAATTTGTAACTCACTGTGAAGTCAATAATGTACATACAAAATGTGCATATTATTAAAGAGAGGCTCAGGTTTTTCAGATAGCAATGTTACTAAAGCCCATTCTGTATGCTTTTCCCTATTAAATAGACCTTAAAAGAATACAGTTGTTTCGAGCATAAAATCAGTGGGATCTCACAATATACCAATTAATATGTTTCATATTTTTCATAACATCATAATGTCTCTTAATATGTTTTAATCTAGTGTTTGCATCTCTGTTTCAGAGAGAAGTTTATCACATCAGGTAGAACTAAAGAAGAAGTATAACTTACAGCTGAGAACTATCTAAATGTTTTCTTATTCACAAACTGGTAAACAATATATGATAAAAGCTGGAAAATGTAATTACATGGTTTTGCCATTCATCCAACCTGTGGTATGATTAACGAACACTTCATGAACACTGCTCGGTCAGTTATACTCTTCGGCATTTTCTTGTCGTTCCACTTCCAATGGGTTGTTTATGTGAGTAGTTACTTTTAGAAATATAGCAGCTGGAAAACTCAAGAGTTTATCTCCACAGTAACAATCACCTTTTTGCTGGAAATATCAGTTAGTCTGAAAAGATATTTTTTCTCTTTCCTGCAATTTTCCACATATATGTAGTTAAGATGGAGGTATGAAAGCACATAATATCATTTTATTAGAATGTAGGGTGATATTAAAGTGCTGTGGAACTAATATACAATGACATTTTGAAAGACAATTGGTAGGCAAGAGTAGCAGTAATTTAAATCTAAATCCTATTACTAAAGCTATTTTTCTGACTGAATAAGATAATTATTACTAAAGGATGTTTTCAAGGCAATATCCTTTGTGATTTTTTCTTCTAAAAAGACTAGTTCATTACACTATTTAATACTGGAAAAATTAACCAAATATTTCTCCAATTTGTGGAGATATACTGATGGAAAATTCATGCACAACCTATCAGAATAATATATTTTATTTGCACTTTTATTTAGTTTCTTTAGAATCAAGGTTTTAAGATTAAAAATCCCTTATAAAATCCTTATAAAATTATATTAATCTCCAAATGCGTATTAACGCTGGTACAAGGCTCCTATTTGTAGTAGAACATTCTATTTTCTTTTATGCCATATTTTCTTATGAACCATAGTGTTTTACCTCCTTCTCTGTCCTTTTATTTGAAGTTTTACACAGGCAGGAGCTGGCAATGGGCAACACAATGTCCCTTTCTGGACACACAGACCAAGTGTAGCTAAGTTATGACTTTCATTTCTCTATCCACTGCGTACACATCTTCCCTCCTATTCGAGTTATGACTTTCCATTGTGACTTTAGCGGGCACCATTTGTAAACTGATTAACTGCCCATTAACGGATGTTCATCCAAGGCACAGGATCTATTTAGCTGATTCTTTAAATTACATTCAATACTTTTATTTAAGTCTTGCAGTTTTTCAGTAATAGTACAAATAGGTTAGAGTTGCCAACAACCTCCTGTGCTTTGTATACATTGTAAATCCTATAATTTTTTAAAGTACACTTTTAAAAGCAAAATTTAATTTTCAATGACTTTTGGACTATAGTTTGGTAAAAGCAATTTAATGTAAAAAAAAAAAATTCCCTTAAAAATTGGAGAAAAATATTAGTCCCTAAATGACAGTCTTTTCCACTGACTTCAGTCAACTCTGGCTATGACCTATAAAAGATATTTCTAAAAATAATAGACTAAGTTCCAAAATTAAATATATATTTAGCCTTAATTTCACGTGTACTTTTTCATAAGATATATGTGTTTTTAAACAGCACATATTCATATAGTCCATATGTACACATAACAAAAGGGACTTATGAAAAAATGTGAAAGTCAGAACACAAATTATTCTAGAATCCTGTATCAACTCAGAAGAGACGATGAAGGAGCAGGGCAGGACATAATTCAGAGTTAAAACTTATTTCAGTCATTAAAATGACAGAAGCCCAATTCCAATGACAAAAAACCCAGCCACCAGCACAGGAGCATCTGAATGGACTCCAAGCAGTCACAAAAACTACTAAGAGAAAGTGAGTACTTTGTCAGTCTTACCATATGATTTGTTAGCAGAAGTGAATCTACAAAATAATACTGCAAGAGAAGTAAGTAAGCAAGTAAGCAGAAAATGCATTATTCAGAATTCAAAACAAAATAAACAGAATTTTAATCAATATTTTTATCTCTGCAGTACGCTCCTCAAAAAAGTTTATTGCAGGTTGAGTATTTGAAATACCTAATAAAATGTTCAGAATGTGCAGAACACCAAAGGCAGAAGACTTCCCTACAGCAAAACCAATAAGAGAGAGAAGTGAAAATATTTCTTTGCAAATGAACTCTTAACATGAAAAATGGGACAGCTGTTTAAAGAAACAGCACTTTGGAGAGAATCAGAATATTTTGAGAAAGTTTTAAAAAAGGCGCTTCAGTGTATTGTCTTACAGCGAAAACGTGTGATCTCAGATTTTTCCCCCAAGTTGTGGTGAATATAGGTCAGATTTTAAGTCATGCTGCTTGTTGAACATTTTGTTTTATTGTTATGCAGGTTGTGATGGTATCCCATGGTCCAATCAATTCTAGCATTGCTCTGTGCTGTATTTCTTTCTGCAGCTGAATGGCCATTAGCTCAACTCAAAATGGATTTCTCAGAGAAGAGGCTGTGCATGGCAAACAATGAATACTGTTATCTGATGCACGACTGGAAGATGCATTTTGAGATAGTTCTTGGAATACCTGGTGAGTAGGTTATAGTCCCTGAAAGTCTGACGAAGAAAGCATTTGGAATTTTTCACCAAGGCAAGCAAACATTATGTTTAGCCAAACAGAACAAACTAGCAGCTGGATCAGTAAATCACTCTGAATTGGTCCACTCACGACATGGAGGCAGGCTAGATCCACAGCAATTTACTTTCCTTCCAGGAACTAGAAGGCAGCCAGGGAAATAACTATGATTTGCAGAGTAAATAGTCCCATCTTTCTCCATTCATAAGAGAATTTAAGCTAACAATTTGATCCTAAAGGTTTTGTTTAATAAATAGCTGTGGAATGATGTTCTATACAGGGATGTTGATCACAAACTTTGAAAATACAGCAAATGAAATGAGATATTGTTTAGCACTTTCCAATATGGACAGTTACCTGCCTATGTGCACCATCTCTTTATACATCATTATATTCTGACTTTATTTTCTTTCTCCTTTTTTTACAGCTTATTGTTTGCTTTAGTTCTTTTTTACAACAGAGCATTAGAAGATAATAGTAGATGGAATGTTTAATAAGATTTTATCTCTTATTTATGTCTTCTCTTTTACTTTATCTTGCTCTACTTGTGACTTTTCTTCCTTCACTTAAAAATTAAGAAACCATCCCAAGAGTGTAAAAGACATTTGTCTCCAGATCCTAATTTCCATACACTACTGTAAATCTAAGATGAAATCTTAAATCTGTAAATCTGTCTAACTGAATCAGTGAGCCTACAAATGCTTTAGACTGATCTACTTGAAAGATAAATCACATCTATTGTTCCACCTCATTCTGGTCCTACCTTTCCATTTTAAGTGCCTGAAATTAGCAAATCCCTCTTTTAACCCATGATCGAACAGTGTCTAACACACAGCACAGATGATGAAGGTCTACAATCATCATTTACCCATATACAGTTAATATCCATTTTTCAGCCAGTAAAACATCTTTTTCTTACAAATCTTCAGTGGAAGGCTATGCTGAGGCAGGGGGAGAGAAGAGGGGGGGTGAGGAAGAGGAAGGTTACTTCAAGAAAGAAAAGAAAAATCTATATTCAAGATGGTGAAATTAAGCTTCTAAATAACTATTCATAAGCTCAAGCATAGCCAATCAGATAGACCTGAAAATTTAATTTCAGGTCTGTATTTTTAAAAGTTCTTAAGACACTGATATTTCTAAAATTAAATTCATATAGATTTTATCTAAAGTCTCTAAATTCCTTCTCTAACTTTAGTAGACAGCTGTATACAAATGAAATTGTCCTGAATTTCATGTTACATATAGTGAACCAGGACTGAAACTGAAGATCCAAAGTTAAAAGTGAAAAATTACAACACTCGTTAGGCTTAATGCAGTTCGTTCTACCTTTTGACAAGGAAAATTGGTTTCCCAGGTTTTGTTCTTTACTGCAATTTTTTTGGTCACTTTGTCTTTTTTGGGGGGGGGGGAAGACTTTCTTGTTTGCAAAGAGAATTAGGAGAAATCATATTCCTCATTTATTTAACAATTGAACACTTTAAACATGTCTGGAAGCAAGCATGACTGTAGGAATCACAGGCAGATCTGATATATCAGCAAAAGCAGCACAGAGCCTTCAAACACCAGAACTGTTCCTGTGCTATGCTGATATTTCCCTTAGCTGATGTCTGATCTGATTCCTTGGTGGTTTGGTGTCTACCTCCTCTTTTCATGGCAAAATTGGCTTTTTCTCTTCTCTGCTGTTTCTGTGACAAACTTGTGTTAACTGAGCCTTTCCACAGATCAGAGTGTGCCTAAGACACCGACAATCCTATTTAGTCTCCTACTCCAAGAGAATAATTTCTTGCTATTGTGCATGCTAGAAAGAGATAAGGGACTTTTAGATGATTTGGAGACGAGATACAGCAGGTTTTACTATTGTTAAATGCTTCTGGAGGTGTCAAGGGAATCAGAGAAAAGAGAAAGAGGTTTAAAGTTATCATGTATATCTGAATGATTCCTGAGTAAATGCCATATATTTAATTAAAAGATATTTTAAAAGGAAAAAATGAACATTTTAGCCATTAGATTATGCCATGATTAGGAAAAATATCCAAATTGAAACCTGAAGCCTGACTTAACTGATAGCATCACTGATAACAAGGAAGGAAGCCTTTTCCTTTACTCTATGAAACTACAATAAACTGAAAGGAACAAGAAGGTTGTATATGAACCTACACAAAATACCTGCTGGCTCACAGATGTTACAATGGTGGTGTCACCTTGAGCACTGGCCCTCAGCACTGATCACCATCACAATAATGTCAGAATTATAGTCCTGACCGTTCTGAAACCCTGTGTGGCAAGGAAAACATAAGAAACTTGTGTGCAGACAATAATAACTGGTAGCTATTAAAATAAAAGAGTTTATATATTCCCACCCAAATTATCAGGCTGGGGGATAGTGTATATGTACTTATTGCTAAAGGCACCAGTCTAGTGGTGCCATTTCTGAGATGTGTTTGATTCCCAATAAATACTAATCAACTACTGAAAGACAAGTTGTTAGAGGGGGAAAAATATGAACAGGAAGTTCACTCTGAAAATATAACTCTAAATTTTAGCTGAGGCTGTTCTCAGACTGTCATCGTACGGGGAGGGGGGAGTAATGCTGAAAAAGATTTCTACTCTCTGGCAACAAAAGTTTTAAAGCAGCACAGTTTAAGCACAGAGATATGCTTTAGAGAGTAGAGCATAATGTATTAGAATAGTTTGAGAAGTTTCAGAGATAGTAAATCCAGACCAACAGATTATCTGAAAGAGGTTTTCCATGTGAAAATCATTCACAACGCTTCTTTGTATTTGAGTAATTTCATCTTTTGTATTTCCTTTAGCAAGATTCTTGTGCAGCAAAGGGATTGCAGATGAGGAAGAAAATGCCATGCAATTCCACTGGACTGTTTAGAGACAAATTAGTCCATAAACCTATGAGTTTTCAATAAATTTTAGAGAATTTCTTAGAAATGACACTATGGCTGTGGTAATGAATGGAAACTGAAAAAACTAGCATGTTCAAAGGTGAGTTCAGAATGAACAGGTAATACAGTTCTCTTCAAGTTCTTTGAAGATGTAGCTGTTAATATAGATAAGGGGAACTAAGAAAAATAGCTCTTTGAAATAATCAGATAGCCTTTTACCACTCCCTTCTGCATCAAAAGGAAAAATAAGTAGAGTCACTGTGAATAATATATAAGAGTCATTGGAAAGAAAGATGAGCCAAAGTTACAAAAGTGAATTTCTGGTAGTTCCACACTTGCAGTTGAGTGTTAAAATATTTCTATAGTTATCCAAGCACCAACCAAATTCTTTTATCAGGGCTAATCAGGCAGTCGTGGAAAGGTGAAAGTCTTAGTACTAGATTGGTTAGATTCTGTTCTGAATATCTAAATTGTTCAATGATATTTTGGACTCTTGTTTTATTCTAAATATTTGTAATTTAAAGACATGAAAGGTTATCTATGAGAGATGCAGGCTGCAAAGTTTCTTTAAGTAATATAAATGCTGAAGGGAAACATGAGTGTCTCCCTCACCTTCCTGTCCATACACACACAGCCAACTACTGACCTTAAAATACCCACCTTGCTTTGTTCCCCACTTTCTCTGAAGAAGCTGAATAATAGTTATTGCATGGAGGTGAAAAAAAATAATGTATTTTTATTTGTCAAGTAAGTTAAGTCCATTGACCCTCATACACAAAACTAACTACCTTCAAGTCTTCTCACTTTTCCAGCTTCCATATGCTAATTATTCATGTCAAACACTAAACTCATCTTACCTACTTCAGTTCCTTGGGGAGCCGTTCTTACAACATTCACTCTTATTCAGCAGTATATTATTCTACAGAGAAAGATCCCTTCTCATTTATTCCAGTCCACCTGCAAAAGAGGCTGTAAAACACTATATAACCCTTCTGAAGGTTATACAGTGGAAAGACCTACTGTTTAATGCAACACAATATCCTGAAGTACTAAAGCAACTAAGAGGTAATAGGAGGAAGGAATACAAATGGATGGAAAACACATGAAGCTCTCCCTTATCTACTTCCAGCAGGCATTAGAAATGGAAAAAGATGTTCTTTCACTTTTTATTGCTGAATTTGGAAGATGTGGTTCTAAATGAGCTGCTCTTGCTCCCTGTTGCTTTATGTAATAGATGGGGAAATTTTAATGGACTTACTGATGATGTCCCAAATTCATTTAGTCTCCTAGTGATCCAGCTAAATGTATTTTCAAACTGTTGAGATAGCTTAAAAATCAATTTTGATATCTCCCCAAGCTCTAGCAGTTCCTACTTGCCCTCCCAAACCAGCTGGGAAACAGGTGGGATGGCAAGCTTTCTCTCATCTTGATATGGAAGGAGAAATTTCTAATCAAAATTCTTTCATTTGTGGATTTCTTCTTTATTTCCTGTAGCATCTGGCTAGAAATAAGTGTCACCATTTAAAAAGCATAGGGCATGGTTCATAAATAATGCCTTCAGAAATCTCTCTCACACACACACACTCTTCTCAACGTTTTTTCTCTTATAAACCATTATTACACCTTTGGTGTCTACACCCAACACGATGGGAAGTGAACACTGCCAACAGTGTGACAACATCAAAGGCATCACTTCCAACTACTGCAGGAGTCACCAACAGAAGAAAAAATCAAATCCAATAGTAAATCTGGATACATATAAATATAGAAAAAAATTATTAACATATTTTCTCCTAGTTCGCATACTTATAATCCTAAATCTGTAGCTGACTTGTTTTATGAATCACCTTACTATGCCATGGGAACCCACAGAGATAAAAATTACAAAGCTGTCAAGCTCTTCTGATGATTAGTACTTGTAAAGAGCTCAACACTCTTAGATTACATCTCCAGAGGTCTTGCTACATGAAAGTGCAGTATAAATAGCTGGTTTCTTCAGAATTATTTGCTAGATTCTTTAGGGATGTATTATCATATCAGCTCTAAGTCACTGTATACTGCTGGTGGACTTCTTTCTCAAGCAGAAACTCACTCTGTTCTTAAAAAAGTTCCCTTGAAATATAAACTATGCTGGGTTATTATGGTCATATTAACATTTAAATACATCAGTTCGTAGAACTGTTTTTCCGTATAACTGCTCAAATTTTATATCTGACAATAAAAATGAAAGTATAAAAAACTCATTCTGCATCTTCTGTGTTTTTATAGTGTTGAACAAAACTAAGAGTATATATCAGAGTATGGCAAGATTAACTTACAAGCCATTTTCTTTTTTTTCTTTACACATTAAAAGGTATTGAGTACAAAGAATCTCCTGCCACAAATGTTACATTGCATCATTGATAAGTTTCCTTGCTGAGCAAAGAAATCTCTATCAGTCTTGATGAAAAATATATAGTCATTATTCTGAATTGCATCTATCATCATCTTCATTTTAAGCTTCCTGCTTTTCTTTGCTGGGGCCTGTTTTCTTTAAAGCCTCCTGTTGCTGCTCATTTCCTCACTCTGCTGCAGAACTCCATTTCTAGGCAGGGAACATCACAGTTATAAAAACGTCAAGTGAGTGTTGAATTGCTAAATTCCCCCTTTTCCAGGGCAAATTAGTATGTATAAAGTGAGCAGAGTCTCGTCTCAGTTCCAAGCCACATTTACTACCCCTATTGTCCAAATCCAAAAAATCAACATATTAATTTTCTTTGTATTTCTGAGAGGAACACTACAACAAACAACTTACTGACTCTTCCCCTATATTTAATTTAGATTGTACGAAGAGAGTATTGCTTTGCAGAAAACTGACAAAAATTAAACCACAACAAAAACACACAGCACACACAAATAATAAAACAGAGTATAAATCCTTATCCTGATTGTATTCTTGCAAAGGCTGGACACAGACCTGAATAACGCATTTGAATTTACAAATTCTTTCTGAAGGTTTTAGACATATCTCAAGTGAATCAGCCCCTCCCTGTCACTAACCAAGATACCTCCAGTAAATAGGGATACCAGAAGGTGCCAAGATACTACCAGAAGATGATGGATGACAGAGATGTTTACTGGGAGGAGCTTGCATGCAAATTCAGACTCAGAGCTAAGCCCTTGTGCCGACCCTGGCTGGGACTCTAGCCAGGCTTTCTGTAAGGTAACCAAGCACAGGAGCTCTCTGCATTTCCCTCCAGCCAGGCTCACACATCTGAAGTCTGTCTCTAAAGGTCTAGCTTCTTGTAGGTTATCAGTTTCTCCAAGCAATGTAGTAAGAGCACAACTTGGTTAGTATGAAAATGAAAAAAAAGAGTGAAAATTAAAAAATCCTGTGTTAATAACTTTTTGATTGATTAGCTGATATTTATGGGTTGATTGGTTTTGTTGAGTTTGTGATTTTTTTGTTGTTGTTGTTTTTAGAGCAATGGGCTGATACCATTAAAAAGTAATTTGAGTTAAGCGGAATTTAAAATTATAGTTGATTTTAGCGTACAAGATCTGGCCAAGATTCCACCTTCACTTATATGGTTATCAATATGGAACAAATCTGATGTAATGAATTAGCCCAGTATTACACAAATGACAGAACTGAATCTCACACTTCACAGCTGAGAGGTTATTTTATATGCTACATTATACTTGCTCCCAGAAGAACTGCCAGAAAAATCATAAAATTCCAAATGAAATCAAAGACAGTATATTATACAACAGTTAAATATAATCCTGTTTTTCCAAGTTCTGATATGGTGTTTTTATTGTGGTAGTCTCAGATACGTTTCTGTTGGCAGGAAACACCAATACATTTTAAACTCTTTGCATTAAATTGCCTTTCTATACTATTCTGCATGCTTGGCCTAAACAGTGTAATTTTTTCCCTGAACTACTATGAACCCCAGGAAAATAAAGAAATTGTAAAACATGATTTTCTGTATGAATTATCGCATTTCTTGTGATTAAATTTTGGGCAGTTATAATGTTATCTGTTTCTTTTGACAAGTACAATTATTGTTGGCATGTGCACCCAAATTGTATTTTGCTTTCTGAAAAAGGAGCTCATTATGATCAGGAAAGTCTCTAGTAATAAAGGAAGGCATAGGAAAAAGTACTTTATAAATATTGACTTACTCTTAGTACCTGTCAGCAAAAATGCAAATGGCCACAAATCACAGTTGTAAAGGAAATACAATAAAACCTAGAAACCTATATACACTGGCAAGGATAAAGTGATTTCTAGGCTCCCATGTGTCTGAACTGGAAACAGCCTAAACAAAAAAAAGATCATCCATATGGATGTTTTGGTCCATAATTGACATTATATCTATATGTATTCTGTATCATTATAGAATATTTTATATTGATGTTAGTTTTGCAAGATAGTTCAAAACCAACATATGATTCACGGTTGTCCTATTCTGTTCCTTGCCTGGTATATTTGACTTAACACATTGTCTTTTGTGGTTCAGGCTTTGGTTATGGTTAAATGCTGAAGACTAGCCCACATCCATATTGTTCGTCACAATAGCTGAGTCCAAGCTGTTTTGTCTGGAGTACACAATGACATCGTTATTCTGACATATTTGTTTCTTCAATTCACACATGGCTGTGACATGCAGTGTGCACTGTGGTCACATCCTGGCTACCTTGGACAACTAATGCAAGTTTTAATTACGTGGGCAGACCATATATAAGTCAGCCTTTAAAATCACTTACGACATAAGGATGCTGCCTGTTTTCTGATCTGAACCGTCCTGCTGTTGCTGCTTGTCAAGAAGCGAAAACTTTGCAGGGATGACATTGAGCAGTTTGTTAGCAAGTAGATCTTGCCTTCTTGGAGAAATGGTGTTCCCAGACCTTCAGAGAACTTTCATACTAAATGTCTTGCTTTCCTGATGCCTTAGAAATGAACTTATTGCTCCAATAATAAGAGTGGTAACAAGGAATAAAATTTCTGTGGCCACTGGGTAAACAGTTAATTTTAAACTCAGAATTTAAGTTTATTTATCAGTATAGTATCCCTATGGTCACTACAATAGACAGTTTGTGTGTGTATATGTGTATATATATATATATATATACACATATACATAATATGCATTCACTGCTGCATTCCTTTCCCACAGAATAAACCATTTTCTGAATGGTTTTTGTGATCACTGTGTGTCATTAATTGGAGTTTCTTAGTACAGTTCATATCAGTTTCCCCCACTCTCAGCTACATGAACGCACCCAGGACAATTAGGAATGGCACCTGGCTCCTCAGGTGAAACCCTGACTCCGTTGAAATCAGTAAAAGTTTAGCACTTTACTATGATCACAACTTTTCCATCCCCGTTGAGCTTCTACTTTAAGCATTTTGTACTTCTGTAGCTGATAAGTCAAAGCAAGCTAGAGGAAGATACATTCTGCACAACGGTGTTCTCACATATATACACTGGTAATTTCTGTAGAAATCCCTGATTAATTTATTATTCAAGTCTCAAGTTGGCTCATTGTTTTGTTTCTGTTATGTAATGATTTGGGGGTTTTTTAATCCCCACACAGTATTAAGTGGCTCATAGATATGCCATGTAGAAAAATAATTCAAAATACTACTTGATTCTCTTGCCTTTTGCCTCTAGTCTTTTTTCTGCTCCTGAACACAAAAGCCAACTTCTGCTGACACAAAACAATTTTAATTTTCTTCTTCCCAGAAATAGCTTTTTGTTACAAGACAGAAATTATTCAATTTTATATTTGTTTTATTCGTAGCAGTTCCAGGCTTTACTGCAATCATCATTGTAGAAGCATAGCCTTTTAAAATAGACACCAGAGATTTTATTTAGTGAAGTCATCTGTAGTTTAGCTACAGGTATAAGCCTTGATATGCAACTGTTACACCAATAGCAAAGGCAGGCTTGCCTTTTTACCTCCATGAAGACATTTAGAAAACACTGATGACTTAAAAAAAAAAGTCACACATACACTTTTCCACATATCATACTCCCTCAAATATATTGAAGGTTGACTGAAGTAAAAACCTCATATGGGCCAAAAAATAGTAGAACGCATAATTTATCAAATATATAGTGGAAAGCAGTGCAGGAAGAAGGTCAGTTGTAAGAGTAAAGAATAATAGGTGGTAAGAAATACAGGGAAGCTACCTAGGTGTTCATTTTGCCTGTTAGATAAATAACTTATGCTGCTGTACATCTGTAGAACAGCAGGAAAGGTTTCATGAGACCTGTAAAAAATGCAGGGGTATTGTTTGGGAGAAGAACTGCAGATCTGAAACATGGGAGACATTTCTAGGGACATTTACAAGAAGCCTCGATCTTCCTCCTAGGTGAATCAGACTGATTTTTGCCATTGGCTTTAAAAGGGAGTGGGATTGATCCTTTTGATTTCCTTACAAGGCAACATGAAAAAAGGCTGCCCATGAATTCATATGCCAAATGAGAAAAAGTAAAGCAGGTGAATTTGATTTTAGAGAACACTTTGATAAAGCACTGTAATGCAATATAAACACCCAAAAATGAAAGTACCGTAACAAAGATAAAGCTATTTTTAAATATAAGTAGCTTTTAAAGAATGTAAAATACTCTAAGAAAATATGATCAAAATTCACAAGGAGAGCACAAGAAGAATAGGAGATAAATGAAATTCATCCAAGGTGAAACTAAATGAAAATAGGACAGCAGAGACCAATTTTATCAAGTAAGATGGAATAATCAAGAACAATAGAGGCAATAAGAATATTTTTAAATATTGAATACTCTGAAAAATTGGAAGGAATTTGAGATTCCTGGGTGAATCAGAAGCAGACTGAAGAGTAAGAAAGACACTGTTCCTCCATTACAGGAAAGGAAAAAGAAAGATATTCACACACAGCAACCTCACTGCAGTAAGATCTTTGGTTATAGTTTGCATATCTAGTTCTCTAAAAGACAGTAAATTAAATGGATGTGGCTATCCCACCTTTCAAGCAGGGATTGTATCCTGAGTCTGGATTAAGTGTTCTTGTGACTATGTTTTAACATCTACAGTCTTCGAATCTGTCTTTGCTCTGTACAGAATACATTTCTGTCTCTTGCTATGCTTGCTTGTCAACAGTAAAATATTTTTTTTAAAGATTGAGACAGTCTTCCCACTTGTATGCAGCTTGTGTTGGGACCACACACCACAGGAAGTCTGATTCATGTCACATACTTACTAGTGGTCCGTTTTATGTCTGAAAAAAAATTACACTAGGAGATTCCATGAAAAAATATTTGTACAGCTAAACTAGAAAAGCTTTTCTATTTTTCCAATTATTTTGAAAATCTAAATGTTAAAACAGTAGTTCTTCTGCTGTATACTCCCTTATGTACCTCTACTCCCCCAGAAATAAAATCTCCTAGGCTCCCTGAAGCATAAGACTGGAGCTGTTTGTCATATATTGTGCTTACTGTTGCTTATTCCTCTTGCTTTGGCACTCAATTCAAAATAAATGAGGGATTCTCTATTGCTCCTGAATTTTGATTGTAGATTGCAATAGTAGCAAGCAGCACTCCTCTACAGGTTGCTTTTAATATTTCCTGGGTATTTATTTAGGTAAAATAACTACATATTAGCCACGTGTTTTCATTTATTAACAGTCCATCAGTAACACAGGCAATCAATGTCTTGATTTAGTAGGTTTTCTAGTTTGATTTTAAAAGTATTTGGTTTGGGGAGGTTTTTTTCTTTTTCTATCTATTGCTATGTATTTATTCTAGCAAAGGTATAGTTATCAAGATAGGAGAAGCTTGCGAGATTTCCATTTGTTAAAATTCCCAGTTTAGTCCATGGTCTCAAGCACAGCCTTAAGAATTTTACTGTCATCAGAAATGAGATTTAATCCTAAATAGGAAGGTGCATCGTGCCAGTTTTCCAAAACAGGCTTTATTCTGGAATTTCTTAAGATCTTTAGATATCTGAAGACTTATGCTATGGAGTTCCCTCAAGATGAGGACAGAGATCTTGAACTCGCTTTGACATTCTGACCCAAGTCTGAAAAGTAGGAGGGATAGGATGGGTCAAATATGTTCACAAAAGGCTGTTTTGCTGATATGTTTTATGAGTGTGTAGAGGTTCGTGCTTCCTAAATGCTGAAAATTTTTGCTATCAAATCAAAAGGTTTGTTCAACAGAAGCTCCTTTTCAGAAATGGCAAAAAGTACAGATAAGCAAGAGCAGGGATAAATGCTTCCTTGCAAATCCTCCCTATCACACAGCTCAAAGTTCAGAAGGCAAAAACAATTAATAGAAAATTAAACTTCAGGTAGGTAATGGAGTCATCTAAAGCTTCAATGCAGCACAGAATAACGTGTAAAACACAAGTGTGATTAATAAACAAGATGAAAGCCTTTCCAATTTTCCTTTGTTTTTCTTAGCTAGAACTTTTAGATTTCTTTCTGGCAAACAGTTCTTGTCAATATATATAAAAAACTGGAATCATTAATAGTTTCAACTAACATGGTATCTCTGATACTGTAGCAGAAAACATTATCCATCCCAGGTGCCTAAGACAAGTTCTGTGGGGGTTGGAGCTATCCACGACATTAACTATTCCATCAAGATTTAGTACCCATTATTAATAAAAAAAATATTAATTCACCATAGAATCCTATTGCTTTCTGTACTATAAAAGTTAGCTATCATCCTGTCTTGATTAGATGACCAGCCAGCCCTAAAGATAAAACTACTAAAAATGCAAATGGGGAATTGGAGACTGAGATAAAGAAATGGCAGATTTATTAAGCAATTACTATATATTTTCTGCCTTTAGATGAAGAAAGAGGATTGATGGACTGCTGCGTACCATATTGAATGGTACAATACAGTTAGCAATTGTAGTGCACAGACAGCAATGGAAATGGGTCTGAAAAGATTAGTCATATATTAAAATAGAGAAAGTACTCTGTCTAGTGACACATTGCTAAGAGACTGAAAGGAAATGAAGATGGAAATGAAGAAAGTTTTTTGTCACACTAGTCAAAAGCCTGAAAAATATTAGAACATTACAACTATTCAGAAAATAGCCACGGAAGAGACTCTGGTCACTTCACCCAGTCCTGAAAAACCTTTGATGACATCCTCTCAATTCACAGACAGGAAAAAGAAAAGCTTTTTGGAGAATGAGCCTCCTAGCATTACCTGAAACACCACAAAGGATGTGCAATCACAGTCCCCCTGATAGCGGAGCGCAAAAACCAGAAGCCTCCTGTGCTGTTATGGCATAGACTAACTTACCCTGGTACTCCAGCGGGTTTTGGTGCATCCACTGGTTTGTAGCCTATGACAACAAAACTTCTCACTTCTGGAAGCTGCATGACTGCAGAGCACACACATACAAACCATAGTCTGGCTTAAAGCAAAAGCAGAATGAGAAAAGCTCTGTAGCTACATTTTCTTGCCTTGAACCTCAGTATTGATTTCTCCATACTATTACTTTGGTGGTGAAGTAAATGGAGGTTTGAGGCATTTAATAGTACAAGCTCACATCATGTATGTTAAGGTTCTCTTTGTATAAAAAATAATGCCACTTTCCCATAAATGACAGAAGACACAGGTTTAAGAAAGTGTTCTTTGAAGGATAATGTTATTTTTGATGTACCAAAAGGTTCCATTTATTTATAATATAGCTGAGAACTATTGAACGAGGGTGAACAAAGTTATGAACATGTTAATTTAAAATCAGCTTTCAGCATAGAGGATATATTTCACAGTGAGCAGGAGTCATGAAAAACATGCTCTGACAGAGACCAAACATGAATTTAAGAGACAGGTGTCATAACTAACTCGCTGGAATTTTTTTAAGATCTTACTATTGCGGCAGGCATGTGGAAATACTGTATACTTTGGTTTTCCAGAAGTATCTGATACGACCATACCCTGAAGATCACCTAACAAAAATTAAGGCAAGAAAAAATTATAACAAATGATCCCAGCACAAGTACACACCTGTGGGGTAAGAGAAGAGCTAAAGCAAACAGAAGCTAGTGACTGGCTTGCAGGCCAGTGCAGCCACATGTCCTCGAGAGGAAGCTAAGGAGATGTTCTGCTGATCTCCTGAACTCCTCCGAGCAGGGAATGCCAGGTACTCTGTATGTAAAGCAATGGACTTCTGGTACAGATAGAGTATCACTCTTGCTCCCAGATAGGGAGGTGAAGGATGAGCTGACACAAATTAAGGGAGATGCAAGATACCCCATGAATAAGAATGAGAGAATTTACTTCCCCTCTGATGCTAAGCAATAACTGAGTTGTGATTCAGTCTCCATCAGATCCCTGCTGTTTGCCAGGGTTGTGCACTGTCCGCTTAGTGTTAGATGAGTTGTCAGAGTTCTGAATAGATAGGTTTATAGGATCAAATAAATTTATTGGAGGTGAAAAAAAACCCTCCTAAAACAACAGAATCTGGTACCAAACACAAACCCAAAATATAAGCTTCATGCTTGTGCTATAATTGTTTTTAAAATACAGTACTTAGAATTAAAGTTATTGTCAAAGTAGGGAAATTTGTATTTTAAAATGCATTGGAAAGGTCTAACATTTTGCATACTTTTAGAGAAAAATTTCTGGATTTGTTTTAGCCTCTTAGAAAGTAGGGGCAACTGCTGGGCAAGATACAGACAGAGAGCAAATAAGGTGAGTAAGATGGCATTGCCACAGTAAGCAATGGAGTAAATAGATTTTGGTAAGAAGAGGATTGGAATAAGGAATACAGAAGGCAAGTTGTATCAGCATTCCCTAGGAGTGCTTTTTCCTCTAGAAACCCCACCAAATAATGTCAAACTTTTCAAACCAAGAACCTTGCACAAATGCATAGAAGTAAAATCTTCCAAGACCTTCCTCTGCACTAGTTTTCTCCACTTGGCATGAAATATACAGGTGGATCTCTTTTCTACCAGATATGACATTGTTTCAGGGGGCAGAATAAAGACAAGGGCTTTCACAGAGCCAGAATCTGCTCCTATGACAAGGACATAAATAGCATAACGCTGAGCCGGATGCTACTGCTGCATCTGACAGGACATATCTTCATAGCACGATGCAGTGCTGTGCTGGCTGCACTGAGGCTAAACAAAGCAGACAAAGTAGGAATGTCATATGAATGCAGAATTGCTGAAATCTGTGTTTAAGCAATCAGAGATATAACTGTACAGCAACACACTAATGTGAACTGTGATAGAATCACAGAATCATAGGATCTCTTCGGTTGGAAAAGACCTCTAAGATCAAGTCCAACCTTTAACCCACTATTCCTAAGGCCACCACAAAATCATGCCCCTCAGTGCCACATCTACACATCTTTTAAATACCTTCAGGCATGGTGACTCAATCCCTTGGCAGCCTGTTCCAATCATACCCTTTCCATGAAGAAAGTTTTGCTAATATCCAATCTAAACATTCCCTGGTGCAGCTTGAGGCCATTTCTTCTTGTCCTGTCACTTGTTAGCTGGGGGAAGAGACCAGCTCCCACCTGGCTGCAACCTCCTTTCAGGTAGCTGTAGAGAGCAAAAAGGTCTCCCCTGAACCTCCTTTAATCCAGGCTAAACAATCCCAGCTCTCTCAGCTGCTCCTGATCAGACTTGTGCTCCAATCCCTTCACCAGCTCTGTTGCCCTTCTCTGAACATGTTCCAGCACCTCAATGCCTTTCTTGTAGTGAGGGGCCCAGAACTGAACACAGGGCTCAAGGTGCGGCCTCACCAGTGCTGAGTAGTGGTCCTGCTGGCCACACTATTTCTGATCCAAGCCAGGATGTGAAGTTAAAATAGTCATTGAATTAAGCTTCACAGTTGGATACTAATATATATTCTACTTATATACACACATTTTGAGATTGCAGAGTTTGAGTCACTGAAGAGTCACAACTCTGTCTAAAGCTGACTAGAAAGGTGCTTTCAAAGCATGAAGTTTGCAATGCAAGCTATTCCAAAGAAGAAAGCAAAAAGCTGCTCCAATATTGACACCATTTGATGTCCCAGGTCTTCTATCTGGGAAATGGAATTAATGGAAAAGTATCCCTGTTCTCAGGATCATGAAAATTAGTTTAAGCCCTTGGATAGTATAACAATTTACAGAAAAGCATATGGGACAAATAATGTTATACTTGTTAGAACAATGAACAGTAGATAAATCTGAGGGCCATATACTGAGCAATAAGATTAAAAGGTAGGAACTAATAGTTGCACATTCTGCATATTGAATAAGCCAGGGGTTAAAAGAGCAGTATGTGACCATGTTTAAGTGGCCAGTCTTCGCGAACGAAGAACTGGGAAAGGTCTTTTTACCTTTCAAGCCTGCGCAATGGATTTTTTTTTTAGGTGAGACACAGCCTGC
>JAWWLV010000144.1:34638289-34656504 GCA_035041135.1 Platyrinchus mystaceus
AGCCAGGTGGGAGCTGGTCTCTTCCCCCAGCTAACAAGTGACAGGACAAGAAGAAATGGCCTCAAGCTGCACCAGGGGATGTTTAGATTGGATATTAGCAAAACTTTCTTCATGGAAAGGGTATGATTGGAACAGGCTGCCAAGGGGTTGAGTCACCATGCCTGGAGGTATTAAAAAGACATGCAGACATGGCATTTAGGGACATGGCTTGTTAGTGGACCTGGCAGTGCCGGATTAACAGTTGGACTCAATGTTCTTAGAGGTCTTTTCCAACCCAAGAGATTCTATGATTCTATGCTCTGCTAATGCATTAAATGCATCCTAAGGCTTAATGCCCTCAAATTAGGGACTCTAGAGGTACTCCAGTACCTACCACAGCTGCCAGGTGATCACAGAAATTGCCTTGCAGTTATTCTACTCCTGGTCTGCTAGATGTCAAGGGGGAAAGCTTCCATTTCTTCAGCTTCTATAATTTCTTTGAGCAACATCCACTTTAACTTTGAAATCAGGAAGCAATTCCACTTTCCAATTGCAGAACACAATTTAAATGCATGTCTATCAGTGAGAATAAATTATCTTAAGTGACAGAAGGTCATTATGTTTATTCTGTTTCTAGTTGCTTAGTTTTTCTTTTAATTTTTCAGCTTTTGTTTTATTTATTCTGTTGAATAGATTTTTGTTTGCATCTGGTTTTGAATTTTTGCCCTCATTGTCCTTGTTACGTAATCTACATTCTTCAATAATATAAAGAGCCTGAAACCAGAAAAGAAAGCACTTTGAAATGGGTTACCTTTCAATACTGTGTATTCATTCAAGTCCATAGACTAGCGTATCCAGTTAAGCATCTAATTATGCTGATCAATGCCCTTGTCCATTTAAATACCTGAATGAGGCCAGTTTCTGTTTCTGTGGTCTCTCATTTAGGTACATAATTACCGATTTTTTACAAAACTTGATAAGCATGAGCTCTATGTGATACTTCTTTCCACTTTCCTATTTTCTTAAGTACATCTGCTATTATTACTGCTTTTCCAAGTATCAGGTATTGATATAATTTAAATTCAGAGAATAATTAAGTGCTCAGTTAAGTGCACAATAACCAAGGCAAATATGCAGTTCCAGATATGTTCTAAAATTTGTATTTCTAGCTAATACACATTATATTTATAAATTACTGTTCTGATAAAAATTACTTTGCTAATATACATTTAGCTCTGTGTTTTCAGTCATTTCTAGCTGGTTCTTAGGAAGAAATAGATGACTAAGGCATGACAAATTCAAAAATGCATAGGTGTATAAAAATCAAGAAGAAAACAAAACTACCACAGTTGCATCTTGATTTTGGAAAAGGACAGCAAATTATGGCAAGGAGCTTTTACTCTGATGAGATTTCAATAGTCTGTGTTTATGTTGAAGGCTTTGGGATTTTTTTCATCTGAATCTGTATACACTTCCTTATTTGTTGAATACAAACTTCTAAAGAGCATTCTATTTTATTCATTTGAAAGTATGAAAATCTTCTAATCATCATTATTTCTACAAGAAGCATGTACACTTATCCTCAATAGAAGCCACATATCCAGATCCTAACCCTATGGACCACCTGTGTTCACTAGGTGATAATATGCAACAGGGCAACGGAAAAGAAACAAAGCCTGTCGTTCATTTAAAAAGAAATAGTTCAACACAGCCTTCTCCTGTGACACATTAAATAAGATAGGCAGAAGTGGCAGGGTGCTAATTACTCTAGTGATGTGATCCATTTTCTAAATAGTGAGAACATCAATAATTCATCAGAAGTGGCTGTTAAAAAATTTAATGTCTGACAATCCAAGCTTGGAAAATCAGAAGATAATCTTTTGTGTCTACTAGTTGGCATTCAGAGGCTTTCTTTTCATTATAAAATATAAATGCATTGTTCCTGCTTGAAGCAGATTAGATTATGAAAGATGACAGAGGTATAATATGCCTAGATTTGATTGTTTCAGGTAGGAAGGCAGAACCCAGCAGACAGAAATGCAGATGTCACATATTTAATGAAAATTAGGTTTACAAATATATGTAATAAAGTCTGAATGGTTTCTGCTAATAGTAGCAGCCCAATTACGTGGAAGTGAGTATAGCCATATAAACATAAAAATATCAAGTAATCAGGTGGTTCTGCTGGCTGAATATTGCACTTCCAGTTAAGGAAATTCCCATGCTTATTCACAAGAGCTTCATTTAGCTGTTAATGTTCACATCAACATTTCAAGAGAGAGCATTAACAACTACAAAGTCAAAGCATATTGCAGAAATGGACTGGCAAGGCGTTCTCTTTGTTTACATGGATTTCTAGCTTTTATATTTCTGCAGCAATGTAGACAAAAATAATAAGTGATAAAAGCCTTCTCGTTTAACTGTGTCAGAGCATAATTTGCAGGTATGTGTTTTTTGAATAGAAAAGGTTAGAAAGGTGTTGCCTTGTCTCCCAAAAAATCAGAACATAAGTTCCTGTATAAGCTACAGCTCTGAAGAAAAGCACTACAGATCAGCTATAGGTATTTAGGCACTTAACTCCCATTCTGGCAAGTACATTCGCTCAAAATCAGTGACAATTATGTGTTCAAATAAGAATTAGGTTCTCAAATAGCTTTGTGGATATGGGCCTATGTCCCAGACTGAAACAGGTTAAAAGCTTCAATTAGAATTTAAGTGGATCATAATACAATAGTCCTACAACAAAATGGGTTTAACAATTCTATTTCTCTCCTTTAACTGCTCAAACAAAATTTTAATGAAGGTCTTATGAAACAATCTCACCATATACAAACTGCTTAAACCCCCAAATCCTTGAATCATCAATATTTCAGTCCTCATGACTTTTCTCACCATAGACCAACAGACAGAGCTTTATATTGTTTTGCAACTCCCAAATGTAATCCTTCATTAAAATTTAGATTGATCCCTAAAGAAGATACTTCACACATTCTTGCTTCTGAAAACTGATAATTGAATTTTATCAGTTTTATGATTAAGGTAGGTGTTGAGAGTATGCTTGAATTATTTGCCACATAATGTGATGCACTTGAAATTTTAACTTTTTTTTAAAATTCCTGTGACATTGTGGCAGGCTAGACCCACCCTGATAAGACCTAAAATCCAAGCCAGCTACATGCAAGCTATCATGCAGGATCAACTGTTGGAGCCCGGGTGTTGTCTTGGTGTTAATTATGCTAAAACCATTCTGGTTCATCAAACTTTGAATGCACACCCTGCTTTTTGAAGTCTGATTTGACAAGTAAGCTGATAGCTGGCCTGTAAATGTGTGACTAGCAGTCAGTCACTTTAAAAGTCTAGTCCCCTGTCATGCAGTGAGATTCTTCTGACATAACCCTTCTTGGGGTGTATGTGTGGAGATTCCTCCCTTGGGCTGGGGACTCCTCCCAGGGATACTCCTCGAGGTTGACAGAAAATGATCTCCCCATGAGCGCTGATGTGGGTGAGTTACATCAGATCTCTACTTAATAATTACTTCTTTTTGCTAGATTTAATATAACTGCTTCAATAATTGCTTTGTTATAGTGCACTATACTACTTTATGCAATATTATACTCTACTAGTAGATTTTTAGTGTTTATATTGTGTAGTAAATAGTTCTGATTCAGATTTTTTTTCTGATCATATGTATAAAATAAATTACTCATTTTATATAAATATTCCATTTTGCCAATCATTAAAACTTGCAGGACAAAAGTTGTTCAGTCATACCTCTATAATTCCTTAAATTTAAACCATTAACATAAACCGAGGCTAAGATTGGGTTTAGCTGCACTTAGACTCCTCTCTGAGAAGGGGTTTAGAAAGCACATGAATCCTTTCTGTACCTCGAGACTCACCGACAAGGCTTTGCTTTTTAATAACTTTGTCTAAGCCTTCCACTCCCACCCGCGACAGACATTAGCTGAAACTTTCATTTCTGCAACTCTAAGTAATACATTTCATCTTAACATCAGACAAATTCCTCTCACAAACGCAAGCTACCCATAAACAAAGAGTAGTGCTAGTCCAGGACTAACTAGTACCTACAGATACTAGTGATCTTAAATGATTTCACTTTAGGCTCTGGAAAGGGAACTTTTCTCTTATTTACTTACCCAGACCACTTCCAAGGTAACTCAAGCTGAAATTCAAACATCATACAAGTAGTCATTTCTCAAAACTTTGGAAAAAAAGATAAGTTATTTCTTTTCTGAGAATGGGTACATGAAAATCCAGAAATATTCTCTCAAAACTTAGAACATCTTATGTGAGAAGATGGGAGATCTTGTAACGTGTATCCACTGTAGAGCCAAGATCTAAATGTGCTGCATGCACATCAGAAAAAAAAATGTATCTGTGAACTCTGCCAGAAGAACAGTTCTCAAGGAACTGTAAACTGGTTAAAAATCATGCCAGGAAAACCAGGAAAGATCATTGCAAACTTGGCTTGTATGATGATATAGGAAAAAATCCCACCAAAAAAACTGCTATAAAAAAACCCCACTAAAATTAATCTACCTAAATTAGTCTAAGCAAACCATTCTCAAAATCTTACAGCATATCTGAAATATTAAAAGAAATTAATCTACACCATTTGTACACCATTTGTACAGAGATAATACTTTGCATGAGCTTCTACCAGAAATGCCCAGCCTCTATAATTAAGGGTGACTTTAATGCTTTATCTTCTGTCTGGATCATTTAAGGTTTATTAAATCCTGTGGTTAACAGTTAACCAACTTTTATAATTGCTTTTCTCTGAAAAATCAATTTTATCTTTTTTCCAGTCACTAAATCAATGTCTGGGAAAAATAAAGATACATTTTCATGCCTTTAGATTTATTATTTATTTTATTCTTGACAATTACAGGCATCCTCCCCACATACTGTTTTGTCAACAGTACAGTTCCTCAGTGTTATAGATTACTTTGTGAAAACCAAGTCGTAATGCCAAAAGAAAAAAAAAACAACCAAACGAGAAAACATCACAGATATTCTAGAGCTTATTCCATCTTTTCACTATGGAATCAGACCCACCTGAATGGGAAATAAAGTGGAGGAAAAAACCAAACAAACACAAAAAACGCAAAACAAACCAAAAAAGAGAAGCAAAGATATCAATTGAACCATGTGCTGTGACTCAATCACTTCTGGCAACATAAGCAAGGTCATGAAGGGAGAAGTTTCCCAAAAATGCTTGTAGTTCAGCATGTAGTATCTTTTGAGACTTTACTTATGGATCATCATGTTTTCAAGGCAGAATTAATCAATGTCCCCAGCTAATGCTGTGACAAATGCATTTCTGAGGTACAAACTTTTTCACTTAACAAAACACTTAAGTTCTGACTGCAGCTGGGTTGATTTTTAGGAAAAAGTTCAGTATTTTAGAAGTCAAAGGTGAAAAACAATTATAATGCAGAGGAAAACTAGAATTAAATTTCACAAAAAAATTATTGATTTCATTATGACTGCTTTGTTCTGTGCTTTGTGTGAATATATTCAAAGCCAGATTGAATAAGGTCTTGAGCAACCTGGTCTAGTGGGAGGTGTCCCTGCCTGTGGCAATGAAGGTTGGGACTAAATGATCTTTAAGGTCCCCACCAACCCCTTAACATTCAATGAATATTACATGGAATTATACTGACATGTCAGCATAATATTGCTTATGTGTAAATAAAACTGGATTTTAATAAAAGTATATAACAACCTTAAAATTAAATTTTTTTCCCCTTGAAAAATGATACTGCCATAGTTTCAAAGCTCATTAATCCACTGTTCTGAATATTAGAAATGTCAAACTCTATTCCACACTGTGTTTTATGTAAGTCTTCTGTAAACCTGGCTTCCCATTCCAGCTTAGCCTAAGAAATTTTTCAGAAGACATTTGCTAGTTTGCATCAGCCCATATCACCATCACCTAGTTTACTTCCAGCTGTTGTCCTGGAGCTACTCTGGCACAGATTCCTTTAGTCTGTCCTGCAGTAATTACTTTGCACTGCTTACCAAAGGCTTGGTAACTCTTTATTTACTATTTAATATTTTTTTAAAATACCGCTCTTTCTTTTCAGATGAAATCCTGTGCGTGCCTATTCAAAGTTCTCTGTATTTGGTACTTTTTGAGTTTTTCCTTTGTGTTACTACCTACTGAACATGAACGTAAAATGCAACAATTTAACTTTGAAGAAGTTCCAAGTGCCCAACTTCCAACTATCATATCATTTAACGACTAACCTAAATAATTTTTTTGGATATTTTTACCTGCAGTAATTAAAATATTTGCTATGTAAATATCTGCCTTTTATTCCTCTGCAGGTGGTTTAAGTATAACTTTTGTGACAACTCCAAAGGTCATCTTCATCAGGCAGCATTAAAGGAAATCAGCTTTCACAGATGTTTGTTTCCGTAGCAGACTACAGAAAAGCCATCAGAATTTTACTGTGATTTTTTTTTACCTTTGGGGAGTGTTTATTATTCAGCTGTCATTAAAAATTCAAAGCAGTGGATTGGTGATGCAATCTTAAATGAAATGCTCCCCCACTCACATTTATGGCTAAACAACTAAGAAAAGGTGGATTAAAAAAAAAAGTGAAGAGAGAATAGGTTGCCCTTAGAAACAGTAGGTACTCTAAAAGCTGCAAAATTTGTTTTAAAAATCCACAGATCTACAGTTCTTTTGTGTCCAGAAACTTTACCCAACATAAACCTAGGTAATTATAAGAAATAGCAGAGATGTAGTGCATACTACATATGTATATGTATATATATATATACATATAACCTTTCAGGTTTTTTTTACCTTGAAAACAAGGCAAACCATTAAGCCAGCAACAAACTCTTTGCATTGGTATTTCTCTTTGGTGTGGTATCAAATAATATATTTAGCATGACCAAACCCTTCACTTTGGCTACGTAAGTCCTGTGGGAAGGGATTAAGGACATCAGACTAACTTCATTGGTTTGAAATTGAGACCATGTTTTGGAGATACAAAGGATATGACCTGCCATTTCAGTCCTTTTTGAATACCCAGAGCTGCTTGAAGAGGCTGAGAGGTGATAGAGCAACGCAGCTCAGAACTGCTCTTCCGTCATTGCCATGTTTCCAAAAGGGACTCTACAGCCCTGTGCATGAACTCTGTGTAGGGCATTTTAGGGGGTTTTTGCCTCTTTTATTACTCAAAACTGAGTGTACAGTTATTTTTCTATATCTACAAAATCTTAGTAGGAAGCCCTCTGAAGTGGCCAGTGATACACTAGAAAGAGGGATACGCCTGAAAGGTTACCCTTTCTCAGGTTTAGACACTGATTTATAGGATGTATAGAGAGGGCCCCTCTGTGTGAATGGACTTGTCAGCACGCATTACACACAAATAGGGATCTAACAGTATTCCTCATTAAGGAAAAAAAATAAAGCAAATGAGAAAATAGAAAACAAGCAGGTTTATCCACCTACCTCACCATTTTGTCTTTTGTCAGTAGTTAAAGAATTCACAGAAAAACAAACAAACAAAAATTAAAACAAAAAAACACCACAAGAAATGTGAATTTAATCAGAAGGACTGAAACCTGTAGCTAGGGTACCCAGACCAAACTATCTATTATTCAACCATGAGGACACTCCTCCTTCTGAAACCACGATATGACACAGGAAGGAATTTAAGACCTGTAAATTTAAATTAGTCATACCTATCAACCAATTAGCATTTAGCTAATAATTTCCAACCCACATCTGTTTAAGTGTTTTGAGCTGAGTGTAACCACTCATAGTCCCTGTCATTAAAGGAGCACCAATAGCACCTGCCTCTATGGGAGTCACTCTCTGAGCATCTCTTCATGCATGACCAAAGTATACAGAAGGAGCAGAGGACAAGTTCTTTCTCAACATAAACAACTTGATTAGATACTTAAAGTTTGTAGGCATCAAACTGAGCTATAGGATCAGTAGGTATAGAGAAAGACAAAGTTTTACTGAGTTGGCTAAGCCAAAACCATGATTTGTCTCCTATTATACAGAAATGCACCTATATAGAAGACTGAGTTACGACCCATCTTGAGGAATGTGGCGTAAGAGGATTTCCATGACAGAAAATTCATTTATTCAGCCATCTCATGAAAACTAGTGAATGACCTAATACATATATCTATGACATAAATCTTTCATTGCCTTTTTTTTTGTAATGCACTTGCCAGTCATGTACCATATATTATAAAACTCAGACATCTCAAAAGCAAATATTTGTTCTTCATGTGAACAGGAAAGGACACCATCACAATCTATATCTGCCTCAGAGTTTATCAAGAAACATTAAACCAGTAAAAACTCCTTGCCTAAATATGAGGTTAGAATCAGTTCCCAGGTCATTGACAAAGAAATTAAAGTATTCTGTATATTCCAAGGAAAAGTGTGATGTTTGAAGGCTTAAGATTTTTTTGGTTCCACCTGGTATATACTGTTAAAATCTTGGAGCTGCTAATTAGTAAATTCTAATGCAGAGCCAGGTAACAGTCCCTTTTAGACTGTGACAAAATAGAAAAGACTGAATTCTAATTTTTTTTCTATTTCAAATGGATATCCAGTGGTCAGCTCAACAGGTCAGCTTAACAGGTCAGCTCAGTCAAGCATTTGTTACAGACTCTATCGTGTTCTATTTCTTTAAAGTTGTTCCATTTTTCACACCATTACTGAACACCCTGATACATGCTCTTTCTCAATTCAGCAGTCATGAGAGAAGCACATTTTTGGGAGGGTCCTAACTAATGCTGCTTTCCAGCTGTAAAGTTTGATTTCCCTTCCCCTTTAATTCTGCAATCAGCAATCAACTGAAAAAAAAAAAAAATAAAAACTCCCCAGGCAGATAGATGAGGTGGAGAAGGAATCAGTTGAGCAACAATAATTCAGATTAGCTAAGGGTCTCCTGCTTTATCTGAAACAACTCAAAGTCTGCTTTTGTGATACGTACAAAAGATTTAATACAATTCATTTAAGTAAAGAGGAAAATGTTAAAGTAAAAATGTAGGCCAAATTGTATCTTTAAGTGGTGAAAAACATTATGTAGAGCACCAAAACTCTCTTGAGATGGTAAATCCAGCGTCAGGACTGGGGCTTTTCCTACTGTAGCTCAAAAGGGGAGAGATGAAAATAGCTGAAATATATAGCGGATAAATGCAACACTCTCTCTTAAGTAAGAATGCATTTTTTAAGCCATCTAGAAAAGCAATTTCTTTCTTAAAATCTTGCATTAAAAATACAGAAGACCTGTTGCCTCTAGACACTCTCTAAAAGAAATATTCCTTTACCTTACATCCTTCTCCTTGTAAGAGTCTACTTAATCCATTCTCTGCCAGCTTCAGTGTTGTACCTGTAATTCACAACATTTTTGTCCTTCTGTAGGGCTCTCCCTTTCTCTGCCTCACTTTCTCATTCGTTACATGGGCAAAATCACATTTTCAAACTTGACAAGAATGTTAGTACTACAGAATATTAAAGGTTGAGCGTTTTAGATATATTGATACAGACTAAATATTATACGGAGTTCTATTATCTGTATTTATAAACACATGAATGGAAATTAGCATAGAATTATCTCTGAATTCCACTTTCAGAAAATCGTGGTGGTGTTTATAATTTGCTTGCATTATTTCCATAGAAAAAATGGCACCTAGTGCAAACTACAACAAAATAGAATAAAATATTCCCTTTCCTGCAGCACTCTCATTTCTCTCCTGTCTGCTCATATGCTGTGTTTTTAAATTCCATTCATCCTATTTGCATTCTTTTGAAATCATCTTCATCCTCTCAAGTTCTCTAGTTCCATTCTTTTATGTTTAAATAAATAATTGAAAATTAGATGTTTGGGGGTTGGAGGGTACTGGGGGTTCAGCCTGCTAGCGGATATCATTGTTCTGTGTTAGCACGTGTTCTCAAAAATGTGGAAGCATGTCTGAAGAACTCGAAAAAGAACTCCTTAAAAATGCTACAGAACTAAAGCTGCAGCCATCTGGAGCAAGAGCAATTCCTGCCATGAACTTACATACCTCAAACTCTGAAAGGTTTTCAAGCTGAATGAATTCGCATCTGTCAGAGAAACAGGCAGATTTTTATGCAATGGAATGCAGCATGGCAGATGCAATTAAAATCGTAATTGGAAAACCTTACCTTGTGTGCTCATGGTAATATGGGATAATTTTTTTTTCTGGTAGAGACAGAAAGAAGACCCAGTCTAGAACAGAGGTTGATCGAATGGCTGCTGGCAACTTGTCCCTTCCCCAGGAATGGCTCTTCTTGCCTGGAACAACCCCAGGCATGGCCAGCTGCTGCTGCTCCCAGAAAACTATTTATGTTTTTGAAGCCCAAGTGCAACCATTTCAGGTTCTTGGCTATATATCTGTACCAAATAAGGTCACCTGCTTTCCAGCTTTCCAGCCTGAATTGCCTCTTAATACAGGTTATATAAGAAGCAAGATGCATGCTATTTATTAATGCTGATACCCATTGGAAATCTGAGCCAGCCTTGTACTCCATGCCTGTTTTATTTGATTCAGAGAATCAAAACTTCAGTCTAGGGATCTGAACTGAGATCTCACACAAGCAAGGCAAAGCTGCCCACTCCATGCATATTCAGAATGTGGACAGATTTGTCACAGGACAGGAGTAGGGTGAAGTGGACTCTGGTCTCCACTCGATATGAGTCGGGGGCATGGCCATCACTGTTATAGGGGCAGACTATACACTGGCTCCATGTCCAAACATCCTCAGTGAAGAATTACATTATTTTTAGTACATTTCATCATCTACGACACTGTCTCTTTCTCAGAATTTTGATTTGCTGTGTTAAATCTTGAGATCTAACATAAATATGAAAATGAATGTAGTATAAAATTCAAAGACCAAAAAGCAGCTAAAAAGATGTATTTTACCTATTGCCTTTTCACAGTAAGGAAAATTGATGTTTACTTATTATGCCAATCTAAAAGAAAGTAACAGGTGTTTTCTCTAGGAGCTTCTAGAAATTATAACAATTGTGGTTTTAGAATTAACGTATTTAATTAAGGAGCAATTTTTAACTGATCAAATTGCTCTACCTGCAAGAGTCCTAATATCTTTGTGAACTATCTGACTTTAAAGATAGAAATGCCATTGTAAAGAGCATGGCACAGCCTTACTCATCTTGACAAGTTCAAGGCAGTGATACATGATTTCTGAGAGAAAAATCTGTCACTATGGTTTGTGTAGTCCTAAAGGGAAGGGACAGTAAATAAGCCACTGAGTAAGTGTTCAGAAACATGGTGGTATTGTTTGCAGGTGTTATATAAAATAATTTTAATAACTTCATCAAAGAACACTAAGCTCATCAGCTGTCATTATGACAACATATTATGCACAAAGTTGTTGTCTTGTAATTTTAAAACTGAGTCTTCAAGAAAAATCAGAAAATTAAAAGCAAACAGCTCTTCTGAATTCCCTTTTTTTTTCCCAGGCAGACCTGTGTGAGGTAATTGCATGATAATACAACCAGGATGCTATATAACCTCAAACAGCTTAATAAGAAACCAACTCATTGCCACTATGATTTAAATTTCTAAGTGTTACAGGCAAACTTCTGTGATCTACTACTTCAGTTATTTGACTAAAAAGATTAGGGTTCTCTTGTGGAAGGTAAATCTGAGGAAGTAGAATTGGAACAAAAAGAGTATTCTCTGTGTTTTTTATCTTTACAGCAGACTGCCAGAAATATCCACCAGCATGAGAAACAAAGAGTGTCCTCAGGCTGAGGGGTAGGTCTGTGTCCCCTGAGCCTCTCCCCTAGCATCCAAACTGCAAAGGTGAGACTTCCTTAACCCAAATTTCAGATAGCTTGCTTCACTCTGCAGCAGGGATAGGCTAAGAAGATAGTAGCTGCTCCTTAGCCCAAATGTGACAAAAGATATCCTATCAGGCAGCAGTAACACAGCTGTGATCTACCACAGGCTTGTGCTCTGCATCACGCACAGGTTTGCTTTTAGCTCACGTGTCCTCTCTGCTGCAGTCAGAGACCCCAGACTTCACCTGTGGCCACGTGTGAATTAGCTGGTGACAACTGTGTCCTTTGCCTAAGGTCACAGACAGTTACAGCTTACTTTAAAACCCATAATTTTTTCATTCAAGAATGTCTTGTACAATACCATAAGCAGTTTATTCTTTTTTAATGAACATATGGCAAATTAAGAAGTTCAGAATGGTTATTTTTTAATGAAAAATCTGCTTGAGTGCATTGCTGTTATGCAACTGTCATCATGAAGAAGAGCAGGATTTTCAAAAGCATCTTTGGAAGTGACTCCATTAAAAACATGTGATGCTTTTAATCCATTAGCTCCTTACTTCTGATGTGAATTCCTGACTGCTTGAAGCTAGTGGCAGAAACTCCAGGCATTTCAGGGAGGCCACAGTTTCACTCCTGAAGTGATTAAGTTTTTCCAGTTCTAATAAAAATACAAGCATTTGCTATTTACGTGCCTTATTGTTCAGCATTTCTCTCTTGTGTCATCACTAAGCTTAAAGAAATTATTATACAGTTATGTGGATTTTACATCTCTCTTTATTTAAATAATACCATCTTTCAGCCAAATGTGTTGCCCGTGGCAAAGAACTTACCACCATCTGAACTACATACATGCAAGTATAAAGAGAATGATTTTGGAGCTGAAAAAGATATTGAAAAGCTGAAAATGTATTGAAAAATCCATTAACTTAATTATAAATATAATTCACCATAAATAGTTCTTTTTCAAAAGTCACAAATTGATTTAAAAGAGGGGCCTAATCATGAGACACCTCAAATCAAAGATACTTATCAAATAAAATTTAAAACTGCTGAAAAGAACATGATGCTCAACTCACCATAATAAAACATCTAAATGGTTCTTTTCACTCTTGTGCAGCTAAACTGCAATTCCAATTCTGCTTTGAGTAAGTCTCCCTAGGTGCCTCAGAGAGATTGTGCTAAAGCTATTCAGTTATGTCCACTTTCTGCTATTTTTGCATGGTGATTTTTGAATAAGCCACAATATGTTGTGGTCTTGGAAAATTGCTTAAAGATTGTTTAGAGTCCAGTAGCATACACCCTCTTCTTCAGAATACTTCTCAGGACATCAGTTAGTCATCTCCCAAAAGCTACAAGTACCAGTGCCATGTTGTTTCACTAAATTATGTAATGGGAGCAGCACAGTCATTTGAAAACTCTGGAGGAAAAAACTGGAAATACACCTCCTGTATTGCTTTATTAGATATCACTGTATGTTCTTCCAATCCATTCTAATGGTGACAATAACTCCCACAACTGTGATAGGAAAAAATTGAACTATTACTCTGCTACTAGGAAAAAATTCACTAAGAGGCCATTTATGGGTTTTCATACATGGTTCATACAAATTTAAAGACCAAAGTTTGTCTTCAGTGTAAGCAAGGGCATAATTTGGCCAAAGGCTATAATCCTCATGTATGAACAATGAAAGTGTGACTATCAATATGAAGTATTTGTAATGTTTCTGGAACATGGGGAATATTGGATCAGCTGAACAGAAAATAATAATCAGAGAGGGATCAGAAAAATGCATGAAAAATAGTAATATTGCAGAAAAGGAACCTACATCTAAAAGCTTTTTGAAAACACAGATTTACTTTAAATGTATAATAATTTAATTATTTATATGATGCACACATAATGAAATCATGTACATAGGGTGTCTGCCTTTCACTGAAGCCCTGTGTCAGTAAACGCTCACCCTGCTTCTGCCACAGAGTCTGCTTGTTTAAAGCAGCCACCAGGAGATCCTTGCCTTCTCAGTTCCAAAGTGGCCTGTGTGGCAAATCAGGAAGGCAGGCTAAGAGTCTTGAGTCAAGAGCAACAAGCCTTCCAAAACACAGAGTCTGAAGGTTGCAACAACCAGTGAGATGAAGTGCTTTAAAGACAAGGATATCTTACTCTGCTATAATCAATCACTATTGAGGCACAAGAGTCTAAGGCAAAATATTTTTGTGCATTTTGAGTTTCATAAATATAAAGGTACAAAGATTTGTAATCTCACTCTTCCCTTCTCTCTCCAGTTGACAAACTACAGGCACTAGGGTTATATAGGACAAGAGTTGGTCCCAAAGCCTATCTAACCTTTTAAGGGTGCATTTTATGGAGAATGTTAAGACTGTGAGGTCCTCGTAGTCAGCTCTTCTCATTTTTTTGCCCCTTCTCAATCCAAACACCATCAGAAGGAACCCTGACCGTTTTTTCAGGAATGATTGTGCTGGTGTTTAGCAAAGCACTAAGCAGATTATTAGCCCATTTTGATGATGAGTAGAATTTTTCACCTACACAGTCTAGTACTCTAGTACTAGCTCTAGTACTGAGCTCAGACATATTAATAATCAGAACATTTGAAGTTATTATGGGCTAGGAGATAATAATCCAACCCTTAATCTTTGAGAAGTAGAATGAGAGACAGGTTTAAGCATAACTGTTGTTTTCAGTTGTTGTAAAGATGATGCTTCCCTGGAGAATTACACAGACCGCAAAGTGAAAAAAACACTGAGTTTTATTTCATTTCATTAAAATATAAGAAAAATATTAATTTAAGTAGAAGTTATATTGTAATTATTTGGAAGATTTCAATTAAAAAAAAGAGTACTCACTTTGTGGATTCTAATTCTTGTGTGCTCAATAAAGATGTTGTATATTAACCTAGAAATCCTACAGGCAACTTTACATTTTAATAGCCCAGAAGCAAGTGTCTATGGAGTGCTGCAGAGGAACACATCTCTGATTTTGGATTATTCAGACGTTTATTATGTGCACTAGTCATCCAAAATTTTTCATCATGAAACCTTTTCCTGCAGTTTAAGCTTTAAAGATCCACAGATTGGTCCCATAAAAGGTGTCCATTAATTAATTATAAAAACAGAACATAGGACTAATTAGAAAAGACCATGTCTTGAAATACTTCTTGGTTATCCAACTAAGCCAACTTTCAAGATCCTTTTCTCTTTACTTTAAGAGAATTGTATTATTATCGTTCCCCAGTGATTCCATTAAAAATAGACTAATTTGTATTTCAGACAAAAATAAAAAGAGATGTCTGAGAAAATTTTAAAAATGCACCTTTTTTTAGAAACTAACTTTTGCAAAAGTTTCAGTACAACCGTTAATATTTTCTGTATTACCTTGAAAGCGAAAAGTATTTACAAGCTTCACAAAGCCCTATGTCTCAACATACCTTTAGAAAAGAGCTCCCTACCCCATTCTGAAAGTCACCCACACATTCCAGCAAGATGAATGTGAGCCTAAGCAAAACCTGGATGTGAAGAAGCTTTGCTTTAACCACAGCTCTCTTTTCATTCTGTCATTGTTATCACTTAATACTCCATGATGAAAAAAGAAATGCATTTAGCAAATACCCTATATTCTTTTAAGCTGTCAGTGTTAACAGGCACCACTCTGGACACCTGACAGTCTAATCGGCTGCTTGTTAAGTTGTTTGTTTTCTAATGGAGCTGTCTGCAAGTGTCTGAAAAGTGGTGTCCTTGAGACTAGCAGCTTAAATGTAAACAAGTGATTACTACTGATTTTATAACTATCATTAAGTTTGTTTTTTAAGGAACCGTATAGAATTACTGAAAGCTCTTTGCCAGTGCTTTATAGATATTCTGCTATACATTTCCCATTTCTCAAACACTGGAAGCAAACTTTTCTTTCTGTTTTGAATGTGTGCCTATTTCAAGATCAGGGTTATTTTAGCTTTCAACAGCATTATGAACAACATTTTTAAGAGGCATTGCATAAACTTCTCAATATATCATCAAGGAAATTGAAGAGGCTACTTTATTGTATGTCTTATGGAAAAAGAAAAACGATCAAGTTCAAGTCCTCAAGAAGGCAAAGGATGCTTTTTAATTCAATGGTACTTTTATCCAATAAAGATATTATAGAAGAGTGTTTCAATGGTTATTTTACTTCTCAAGTTCCTAAGTTACAATTCCATTTTATTGCAAAGTTGCTATTGCCAGAAATCAATTTAATAATATCTCTGTGAACTTGTTCAGTACAGGGAATTGTTACCTCTCATGTCTGGAAGGAGATGCTAATAGCTCCTGAAGCAAATAATAAATAGTATTTGTATTATTCTTACTGTAGATTGTTGCTGGGGTTTCTCAGTGGCTAGATATGTCTTACTATGTCAACTGTTTTAGAAAAAAAACTTGTAGGAAGTAGTTGCTGCAGCAGAAAATAGACAATGGTTTTGAAGAGAAAAAATAGATTTATAAAATATCCTACATATATAAAGCATAGTGTTGGGTACCACTAGAATTAAAGGCAGCTAAAATGTGAGAAAAACAGTATAACTAAAAAAAAAAAAAGTAACAAAATAATATCAGTACCAATAGAAAGTTGTATATGCACTAAGCAAGCTGAGGAGCTATCTTATAGTTTGTGTCAGCACTGTGAAACATTGCTGGGCCAGCAGCTTTCTTTTTACAGGTGTTTTACTTTGACCTTATTAGTTTGGCTTTTACAAAGACACAGCTGTCAAATTCACAGCAAAAATGGAAAAAGTGTTGATCCTATTGTATTATTCAGTAGTGCAGGGACTTCCTTTCTTATTTTTTCCAGTCAGCACTATTTTTATTTAATCATTTGGTATAGTTTGTAGAACAACAAAAGAATTACTGCAGGGGGTAAAATCAATACATTAATGTAACTTAGCATGGATACTTGTACTTGAAAAACTCCTGCTTTTAATTCAACACTGAGCTACAGAATACTGTTTTACTTATTCCCAGAAGTCTTGCAAGATTTCCTACAAGATTACAATATTATTTCACATGTATTTTTATTTTATTAATTTTCAATGCTGTTATCAATAGACGTTGCTCCAAATACTCTGTCTTTACCTGAACTTAACAAAAGGAATGCTAGCAATTGTTATTAATAGGAATTATGAAGTGAATTATAACCTGATCCACAGATGGACAACAGAAATCTCTAAAAGGTCTATTTGAAAGGAGACATAAAATTGCCTGTAGGATTATTTCTTTTGAGGGGGTGGAGGGCAGGCTATAGTCAGTTTGTACTTCCACATTTTAATGTTTTATACTGTTCTGTAGCAAATCTTTACATCTCTGTATTAGCATACTTACAGACTCTACTAGTTATCCTCAGCTATTGTTTTAAATGGATACTTTTGAATCATTATCCATAACACTGTTTCAGAAGTAAATTTTAAATGTGTTGCTACATTGCCTAAATTCACTCGTCAGTGTCCAGTGTAGATATTTCAATTATGATTTAGTTATTTAATCTTGTCTGATACATCTTTGGGGGACAATAACCCATATGGAGTAGGTGAATAGGGCAGAGGAAACACACAGTGGCTGGAGGGCAGGCAGAATGCTTTAATACGTCTAAACTGTCACCAGATGCCAATCTTTAGGGCAACCAAATTTCGCCTTTAGTAATGAAAGTAAAGATGGAAGAATAAAGGTATCTGACCTGCTCATGCACCTTTTAAAATTATCTTCTCCAAATGAGGCTAAGGAAGACAGAGTATTGAGTCCCTCCTATGGCAAATAGAAATTGGCTGTGCATCTCTGGCAATAGCTGATGATTAGTAGGAAAGAGCCTGCAAGTACCTAGAGGAGGATGTGCATCAAGGGTATGTACAATTCAGTGTGAAAAAATTTAGTGTGATGCAGGGACTGTAACCAAATACTATTAAGACAGAAGATAGTTAGAAACTATATTAGAAACACCTTACTAACACCTATAAAAATCAAGTTGCCAAATAGCTTTTCAAAAGCTGTCGTTGCTTCCCACTGCTTGGGACTCCTGACTGAACAGAACAAGGAAGTATTTTTAGCAAATGTGTTATGAAGAACAAACCTAAACTAGAAGAACAGAGATGTCCCTACCCAATAGACCTTTTTCTGATCCCTACTCACTGTGTTATGCACGGGAATATCCACAGTCAGATGTTTTCCAACACCATCTATCATTAAAAACATGATTCGTTTTCATCTTCTGTTTAAGTTGTCTTGACTTTTGTTCAGTTAGTCGTTCTTGCACCAAATCTATTCACAATCTTCTTCAGCGTGACGCTCCAAAGGGCCACGGCAGACCTCGATGAAGAAAACGGTATCTACATCCGATATCGTACCGATGGAAGCCTATTCA
>JAWWLV010000144.1:34656604-34679892 GCA_035041135.1 Platyrinchus mystaceus
ATCTATAACGCTGCTGCTTCTTTTGAGAACACACGCAGGATCACTCTCGAGGAGAAAAGACAACACAGAAAGAATCGTGTCTTGTCGATCTCACCCAGGGAGTCTTTCTGCTGTGTCTTCTGCAACCGGACCTGTCTATCTTGCATTGGCCTTTTTAGCCATCAGTGCGCTTGTAGCAAGCGTGGGTAGAGCCCTTCCCAAATCTTTGTTCGCAAAGCCTGGTCATGATGATGATGATGACAAGGAGATGCTTCTTTTCAAGGAGTAAGAGCCAGAGGAGCAAAGCAACCAAGTCACAGTCCATACTGTCTAATTGTTAACATGCTCCATCAGATGATATGGCTTCTTCAGTGTAAAGCTCATTCTAGCAATACTCAGGCAATGTAATAATGGCTCCCATCTGGGAGACAAGGAAAAGACAGCTCACTTTGGAGGAAAGGCAGGTTATCCATAAAGATGCAGGCCATGCTGTACTACTTCCCCTCAGCTATCCCGGTTACCTAACACATGTGGATGACAGAATTAAAAGGAGCTGAAGAGACACTGAAGTTATGCATCAGTTTTCTGATGCTCAGTTGTGACATCTTTATATCTTCCACTTGAAATATTCCTAGAGGATGGCATGCTGTTCTGTCACCATAAGTGATTTACAGCCTTAAAGCATGAAGAGTTCATCCTTAGTAACAGTAAACCTTGGGCTAGTAAGGTAAAGACATTTAATTAGGGTAGACTATGATTTAGATATGCAAGAAAACTGAAAAGCAGAAGTTTATCTCTAATGCTGGTAATTTAGCTATAATTTCTTCCGCTGTGATCTTACTGTGAAATTCTTCCAGTAGATACAGTACCTTCACTAAGAGCATGACAATCACCTGATAGAAACGCTCCATTCTAGCGGAATTGAAACAGGAACTAATTACCATAAAAATCAATACACAGATCCTGCTTAATTATCATAAATAACTCAGACGAGTCACGGATGGTGAAGGACTCTTCTCTTTTGGGCACAGGTGAGTCTTACTTGGTTTAACATATGTAAAAATTACTTTTGGGATTTGTTTTCATCTTTGTATAACATTCTTTTTGGCATAAACTCAGAAATTTCACTCTAATAGTAAAAAATAGCAACTTTTTAAAAACATTACTACTAAAAGGAAAAGGAAAATTTCAGTGAAAAAAAATCATTAAAAATGGGCAGAATGGGCAAAACAGAAAGAAAACTACAGGAATAAATAACAGAATTTTAAAAGTGAGGACACATGAATGTAAAATCATGCAAACTGACAGTTCTACATTAATCTTATGGCTGTTCCTCATCTCCTGCTCAGTTTTGGTTTAACACAATGCTCACATGAATGCCTGATATTTGCTCATGGAACAAATTTACTGACTACCTATTATTTTTGTTTTATGTAAACTTTCATCATGGTTAAAAGAAATATTTGGACTGCAGAAGAAATTCCAGATCTTTCAAACATATATGTTAGCAACATAGATAATGACAGCCCATTAGACAAATTCTGTTACATGCATAAAGATGCAAAACTCCCAGAAAAAACATATTTTTTGATCTGGAAATCATTATTTTTGTTTAGAAAAATGCTTCAGTCTGCTGGCATGAAGAAAGAGGAACATACTCAGCACTCCTTATAGAAAGTCAATAGGAGTTGCTGAGTTAATAGAAATGCTTCTCATCCAGTATTGCACATTCTATTTTAGCAGGAATTTCTACTAAAAATTTCATACCATAGCAATAATGTCCTCTACTAGGAAAAAAAATGGCAGTATGAGTAGAAGTTTACTAACAGACAGATGTTCCTAAGAAAGCTTTGAATCATATAATGTAAACAAATGCACTTCATTTTTGTAAATAATAGTAAAAGCATTATTATTAGTAGTATTAGTATTATAATCATTATCATCAACATCATCAGCACTTTCTTTCTCCCCCATGTCTACTAACACTAGTTTAGGGTGAAGCTCTTCAGAGTCTCAGCCCTGTGACCAGAAGAAATGGGACTACCATATTCAGAAGCTTCAGTGACAGTTTGAAGAAAACTGTAAGCATGGGAATAATATAGTTCAAACATAGTTCTTGATACTGTTTCAACTAGAGTCCACTGTTCAGTATAAGCATGATTTAAAACTGTGTTTAATCCAAATATATGATGTGCCACTTCTGTAGCAGACAGCCTTTAATGATTTAATCTAATAAGAACAACACTTGCTGTATAGCCAGGTAATTGTATGAATAACTGAGAAATTTTTCTGCTATGGTTTAATTTGTGAAAGAATTTAAATCACTGTAAAGTTGGCAGCCTCTATGTAAATAGTCTTTGTGTACTGTGAATTTTCAATTTCCCTGTCTTAATTTGCAAACTTTTTACTTGTCTCATCAAAACACACATTTTTTCATTAAAATGATTTAAGTAATGATGTAGGGATGATATTCTTCAGGGCCTTTTTATTTTCAATTCTAGTCACCTGTGAAATATATATTCTTTAATGCTTGAGTGAAGACTTGCCATTGGTAAGATCATAATAAATATGAATTCTTATCAGAATACAAAAGGAAAATAAACATATACTGTAAAAATTACTAGACCCCTGGGATGAGTTAGACCTTGATTTATACTATGTCCCTGAAGACTGTAAGGCTATGACAAACCATTTCCATTACCTATGCTCTGCCTACATTTTATCTATTGCAGACTTCAGGGCAGATGGTTACACATTCACAATACGCTCATTACAAAACAAGAAAGACAGATAAAATTCCAATAAATATTTACACAGAATTATCCATATACAAGTAAGAGTTTGAATAGTCAGACTTGCTATAAAAATTGTCCTTAAATTAATCTACAAAACTGTCAATAATATTTTGGTTGGAAAAGTACCACTGCAGATATCACTCATGGCAAAGAGGCTTTCTCCTAACACCTCTGATGTGGGGTGAAGATGAGTGAAATGCATGGGTCTAAGAATTTTCTCACCTAAAAATATAAATTTAGCACAACTACGGCTGTTGGCTGTATTTTGTCACAATCCCCGATTGTTTTATTACTTTCTAGAAGCAAATGTTTTAAAAGGCTGGGAATTCAGTGCCTGTTATTGCTGGAAGCTAGGGCTACCCTGGTTGAGTTAGAACTGGCAGCTCCTTGTCTATCCTCCTCTCTGGAGGGGACCAGCATGCACCAGTGACCATGGGCAGCACAGAGTCTCAGTTTGAGCAGCTCAGTCCCATGAAATACAGTGCTTCCAAGTGGGATCGAGAAGGAGCAATCTGTGCAGAAAGCTGCCTTTGAAGCAAGCTGGTGGTCAGGTACAGGCAGCTTCACCAGCAGAATTTCCAGAAGACTGAGAAGAGCTCTCCTTCATCGAGGTTTCAGCAGCTCCAGCAGACTTGAATGTGTAAAGGAACATGGATGAATAAGACAAGATCTAAAGTCTGGGCTCATAGGGACAGTTATTCATTTCCTGAGACACCCTATTATTTTACCTGTGTGAAAGGAACTTAAGAGCAGGTCGTTATTCACCCCAAAACTCACCCTTTCCTGTGGCACTTGCCCAGACTGTGAGGAGAAAGAATTTCAGAAGGCTTGAATGTACTATGCTGTTTTAGGCACACAGTATTTTTCTTTTTCTCTACATAAAAAGAGATTGTGTCTTTGGGGAATTTTCCTGTGCTGTATAATAAACTCTCCTCATGTTACTCTTTTTCTTTTATTCTCTGCTATGTTTTCTAATATTTTACTACAGGGTAAGAACAACAGAAAGGTAGAATGAAGGGAAATCATGCCAATTCTCACCCAATAAGGTCTGGAGAAAAGTTAGCAACACTGAGCGTGTGACTTGAAAGCGGCTCTTTAATTCAATACAAGATGACAGTTGTTAATCTGAAATATCTCACAGAAAGAAATATTACAACTCTGATAAACATGAGTCATTAGAATTTCCATGAGTCCTGTGTGCAGATCATACAGAATATATTTCCACAAAAATGGCAAAAAATTAAGAGTTGTTGTTTTGGGTGTTTTTGTACAAATAAGTGACGCACATTTTTCTTTCCAAAAGACATAACTGTAAGCAAGCATTTTGTTATCAGACTCCTTTCCCTCTCTATCAGAATTCTGCGTCACAACCTGCCCAGAAAACACTTCCTAGCCTCAAATCAGGTTTTTCCACTAGTTTTTTCAATAGAAATTGGTTCTCTTCGGACCATTTTCCTCTCACTGAGCTACAACTCAATCAACAGACAATTCACTGAAGAGACTCAGTTTGAATTCTTTTTTCATCTAGTCACACTCAATTGAACATAGATGCTAGTGATCATTAAAGACCAAGGCCACCTTCTGACAGTTTTGTGGAAAATGTCCAGAATCCACAGTGATTGAATTTCATATTCCCCTGAAATTAGAGGTGCTCACTACATGGTGAGATGACCTTCTTCTGTTGCTCGCCCCTCAGTACAATTACACTTTGACATTCTCATACATACAGCAGAAATAGTCAGGAAAAGTGAGACTGACAGACTTTAGGCTGAGTAATCCTATCAGGTGTATCTGTTTTCTCAGCATAAGAAACATAGTTGAAATGCACGGACCCACCAGGTCAGAGGCTGCAATCTCCAAAGTGGATGTAGGTAAATTTCGTGAGTTTTCCTCCCAGTGAGTTTTCACCATGAGTTTTAAAGATGATCCAATCCAGAGTGAAAGTTATGTATGCTTGTATGCCTGGGACTTATTAATATAAATGTCTCCTTTGTGTCTTGGCATATTCTCAAAAGGCCTCAACCATTTCTCTCATCCATAACTTTAAACCAGCTTTAGAATGTTTGCATCAATGCAAAGAAAAGTATTACTCTGCATATATCAATGTAATTACATTAAGCTCCAAGATATGGTACAATCTCATCTTTAAAACTGATATTAAAAAAGATAGAGGGGCTAAAACCTCATTTAAATGTAATAAAATATTCAGACACTGCCCTCTGATCTCACTTCAATAAAAATAGTATTGATTGAATCACAGTACAACAGAAAAAAGGTCCAAAGATAGTGGAAATTAAGTAAAATAATTTCTGTAAAAGAATGACAGAAAAATATTGGAATTTGGATGTTTTTATGTTGACCTCAGAGAAGAAGCTAGGTATGCTTTAAACAAAAAACTAGAAGCAAAATGACAAAACATAAGTTCTGTTCTTCCTAATGATTCCAACAAAAGTAGTTCACAGATATTAAGAATAGAGAATATGCACTAGGTCCTTACCAGGCCAAGACATTTTGACTAATGTGCAAGTCATTTGGAAAAAAATCACATTTTTCATGGTTAATAGTTTAAATAGCTTTGAAGTAAGAGCAGTATTGAAGCGTAAGGTAATTAAGCTCATACTTTCATTATTCTATTGTTCGGCTGACAATGATTTTCTGCAAAGGGAGTTTGTTGAGAAAGCGGCACATCAGCTCACATTATGAACACCATTTTTGCAATGCAGGAAGCCTGTTTATTTATTTATAAGTGACAGCTTAGATTCTATCAGTTGCAGTACTGTCAGACAGCAACAACGAGCTGACTCATAGACACTGGAGCCAGAGCATGTCCTGGCAGAAAATCCTGCCCACTCAACCAATGGCCAAGATGGAAATCAGGTTAAATCCAACCCTTATAGTGTCAGATCAGGTTGTAAAATAAACCTTTTGGGTAAAGACTTCTTCCAGCATCACTGCTCTTAAAACACATCTGTAGACACTCACTGTTTTCTTCCTTTTGGCATTACAAGGATGGAGAAGAATAAATATTTTGCTCTAGGTTCTTCTAATCTCTGAGGCTTTTACTGAGGATTTTACCCTCAGGCACTGGTTAATAATGTTTAACATAACATCCAAGCCCAGTAATAGGACTTATCCTAGTTCACAGTGCATTACACAGGAAAAGAGCATGCCTCCATGCTGCTTGCCCTGCTCCCTGTTTGCTGTTGGCTGTTCAGGGAAGTAAAATCTCAGCATCACAAACGATAGATGAAATTGAAGTCATTAAAGCGTTCTGTGTATTTTCAGACCGCATACACAACCACTACGGCAGACAGCGTCTTTTCATACTTATGGATATTGGGCAGATATTCTAATTCGTAAGAAATAGAACTAATAAGGGGGAACTTAAGGAAGTAAACAAGTAGGTTATTAAATCTGCTTACGACAGTAGCTAATAATCCTCATAAAGGTAATGCATCCAAATAGCATCATTGCAACTGATTATAATTTGCTCTGCCATTTTTTCTATGAACACTTAATAACATTTACTAGGCAAAATAAAAACGCGTGAGGTCTTAAAATCACAGAATGAATGCCAATATGTCAGTTTTGTTGTAGGATTATAGGATATGCATAAAGTATTTATTACCCTTCAAAGGGGGTAATCTGTACAGACTCAGACTGTGGAATTAAACAGAATATGCCATCTGTATCTGCAGCTATTCTATTCATAGAACAGTGTAATTTTTCCACAGATTATTTATACAGTACACAGAGAAAAATTTGAAGTGATTGAAGAGGCTGCCAAACACCATACTCTGCCTTCAGGATACAGATGATACCTTTAAAGTGGGTGAAAGGCTAATTAATCTTGAACTGTTCATGGATGATATGTAAGATAATATGCCTTAGCCTGACAGCATTTTGGGAAGGCAGACAATTAAAAACGGAGCCGCAATTTTCTTCGGAAGACAGCACACAGACCAAAATGAGAGTTTAATACACAGATGCATGAGAATGAATATCACTTGAAATACAATTTGAAACTCAATCTTCACAGCAAATATTATAGCTAGCTATAGGGCAGACTGGTTGAGTTTGACAGAATCTACAGCTTCAGGCTCTTGAACAAGTATTTTACTTGGGGGAAATGCCACTGTATGTGTTTTATTGTACTTCCACTTTCTAGCAATAAATAATCTGCTCCTTTCTAACAGATGCAGCTTTCATAGCAAATTACTACTATATTCTTCAATTTTCCCAAAGAGAACCATCAAGATATTTGCAGCCCATAATGGAACGAAAGTCTTCTTTCCTGTTTTATTTCATACTTGTTCAACATATGTACACACCTATCACTGTTGCTTTTATTCCTTATCATGTCTAAAATTAGGTGGCAAGCTTGCTAAAATGATGACTATATCAACACAGCACTTGTGACCTTATTCTGAGTGAAAGAGAATTAAAAGATCTTATGTCAAAATAGTCCAAACTTAGAAAAAACAGCATCTAGCCACAGAGCTCCAGCATGGAGCACAGTAAAAACTAAATTGTCCCACTTTCCAGATGAATTTTGCAGCTTGCGCTGTACTTAATGGCTTGATTTCTTCCTGTACCTGACCTAAGAGGTTTCAAGTGATTGACAATAATCAAGGTCTTTTGTTCTACACAAGTACCAGGCAACTTTCGGAGTTATATGAGTAATAGATAGCAACCGATGAGATTTTTGGGTCTTTTTATGCTTAGTGCTAGACTATCCTCTTTAAGGTATTGAACTCTAAGAAATATATAGGACATAACAAATTAATTATATAAGCACCTGACTTTTTCCAATAGCCCTGATGGACAGACATCACATCTGAGTATATCAAAACTTACCCGCATGAAATGTTGCTATAACATCCTTCCTGAAATATGGGAGAGGGCAAAGCAGAGATGACCTGGGTTAATCACCCAAGAATGCAGGCTTGTTTAATCTACAAATTCACCTCTTTCACATATTTTTTTGCCACATTCCCTGGGCTTGCACTATTTCATGTTGTACATGACACAATCAAAAATGCAATCAAAAGCAAGGCTGTATTTTCTTTGACATTTGGAAGAAATATTTTCTCTTTTGCACACAATATCAAGAATGGCGCCTACCTCCTAGTTAACCCACTGGAAATTTCATTATTTGCAACTACCCAGAAAGGTGACTGCAGATAGCAGATGTCCCCTGTGGCTCACACATCTTTAGCACGAGTATGTAAGGTATTTCTTCACTCCTGCTTATGTTTCCAAAAGTACCTTTCTCAATGGTTTGTTTAATTATGGCTTCATTTGAAATTTGAGCACTTACTTGAACACTAGAAAAAGACCTACATTCACAAGTCTTATTTTTTGTCTCAAATGTGTGTGTTCAGTTAGTGTTTGTTTTTTTTTTCTTTTCAATACAAACTTATACCACTATGACATCAGGTCCACACTATCTCATTTTCAGCTACTCAGCATGACACCAGTAGTAAGGGCACTAGACAAAATTAATTTATTTATCATTCACAAATCTCCAGAGTTTCAGTACCATTTAGGTTAACATACTTCTCATACAAATTATTTAACACTTCACTGTTTGAAACATTGACAATGAAAGCAGACACCACGTACTTCTCCAGGGAATTCACCACTTTTGCATTTCTCCCTTGTACCATTTTTTGTACCTATTTATCTAGATGCTGGGATCTATGAGAGATGTTTTTACCACCAATACTTCTAGAACATAAAACCAGAATTAAGTAAGTGTTTAGTTCTGGAAATGTCAGCTTAGGAAAAATTAACACAGTTGTGCTAACACCCAACGATGCAAAGAGACAAGCAATGCAACATCACTCTTTCATTACTACCTTTAAAAAAATCTCTATTTTTATTTTCTATCTTTTTCAGCCAAGTAGCTTATTCTAGGGATCATAAATAATTCTAAAGCTGAAATAAAGATATCAAGAGTGAACTTGAACTTTTTAACAAATTAAGCCTATGTAAACCTCTCATTCTTGCATTGTGAGATGGTATTTCTCCAATATTATGAAGCTGTATTTGTATTTTCTTCACAAAACTTACTCTACAGTACAGTAAAAATATGCTTATGTTGTTACTTTTTAGTAAGTGCAAACAGATTTACTAACTTGTAGAATTAGAGGATTCTTTTTGGAGCTCTGGCATTGAATTGATAGATAGCTTTGCAAGAGGTCAATAAGTCACTGAACTGTTGAGAGTTTAATTACTTCTGGTAAAATACTTAGATGTTTCTGAACAGAAAAGACTACATAGCACTCTAAGTGCTGGCATTAATTCACCCTGGGATTGATATAAAAGTAGCACATTACCCCATATTTAATCAAGGTGACCAGGTTTATGCTGTAATAGAACTAACTGATACTATATAAACTCGGAAGAAAGTCTGTGTCAGTGTTAAGACAACTGAATGTTGCTTTCTGGAAACTGAAATTTGGAAAAGTTAAGATAAATTTAAAAGTTGGTGTCTGGCAAGGAAAAAAGTGATTTTGTTATCTGAAAAAAAACCCTAAAAAGCTGAGAACTGGAAATTCCCTCATGGATCATCGAGCCCAGTCTCCTGCCACAACAAACAATGTAGATAACTAATTGCTGTTGTTATCTAATCAAACACAAGCAAATAGTTTTGGGATCCTGCTTCTCCACTGCTCCTTTCAAGGCTGTTCTATAATATAACTCCTACAATATTTATATTTTTTAATTGGGATTACCATATATGTTTACTCAGGCCCATTACTGTTATTGTTGTTTAAAGTTTTCTTTATCTTTTATCTTAAGAAGTAACTTTCTGGGTCAAACTACTTACCCTACTGAAGGCATCAACAAGACTTCTAGGGAAATCAGTCCTACCCTCCTGTGGACTCAGGTCTTCTAGGTGTTGAGGAATACTCCCGGTGCAGGTAGCTCGGTTTGCAGGCTGCAGATTGAGCTCTGGTTGGGAGCCCGAGACAAGAGACCGTGAACTCATGACCTTTTCAGATAACAAAGAGTACAGAGATGTCAGCCAGGTGAATAGACATTGAGAGACACAGCAGGAGCTGGGAATTGCTGAGCTTTTGGATAACACAGGAGATGAAGCTGGGTGACACCAGGGAGGTGGATGGACATGGAGAAGGTCACAAGAGCCAAAGACTTTGGGGGAAGAGCAAGACTTGTGTGTGGGTATAGACTGTTAGGGCATAGAAGCCCAGGGGTTCCTTTGTTAGGGATCCTCTTGGAGGCACCAGCATGGGCTATTTCTGTGAAGGGGCTTCAGTCCCAGCAGTTAAAGTCTCTGGCCTTGGGAGTGTGACTGTCAGGCAGTCTCATGAATGGCCAGATGGAAAGTTAATCCTTATCATAAACTAAGGAGAGTTCTTTCAGTCTTGCCCCATAATGTATGTCCTCTGTTGTCCTGATCATCCCACATGCTCTTTGGTAAAACTTTCAATTGAAAAGTTCGCTTTTTAAAAATACTAATTTTCAAGTACAAGCACATTTAAATAGCAAATGACTCAAAATCAGATGGGACTGGATCAGGAGTAGTTGGTCTGTAGCTATAAAAATATTAGGGGAGAGAGGCACCTGCAGTAAAGAAAGATGAATCTGAAGTCACCAGACTGTAATTTAATGTTTTCTTATAAGACCAAATATATAATCTGTCATGCTTGTGAATTACGAGCATGGGGTTCCTTCTTGCTGGGTTTTGTGTTTTTCTTTAACCAGATAATTCTCTAGTTACATGCATGGTTTTGGAACATGACTGACCATTATGTCACCAGGACCTTTTACAATAGCACAAATACTTTCCCTGTCTCTGAACTTACACACTCTAGGAAGGCTTTTGTCTTTTTCAAAGCACTATCACAAAATTATTCTATGATTAACTGGGTCTCTGTCTTTATCACTCATTTTTAATTTACAGTAGGCTTCTTATTAGTAGCTCTTAAGTACCTGACCTTGTACTGGAACATTTCATTCCATTTCTATTAATGCCGTTTTAAGGTCACCCTGATCTTCCTATGTATTATTCTCATCTTCCTGTGAATTCTCAGTGTCTCTCAGCTTTGACTGATTACCAGATTTTTCTATCTAGCCCATGACATTTCAGTAGTACTTTAGTTTCACATTATTTAGGATGATGTGGACTACTGAGAAACAGTGGGAAAGAACAGGTGGATGCAATATATGAAGCTGGTGAGAAACGCTGATTTCACGGACCACCATATTAGGTGCAAAGAGATACAGCCAGAATGTCTCTGCTGTAGATGGGCTAGATTCACATCACTGCACTGTCAGCATTTAAATGAAATCTAATATTACTTCTTATACTATCCATGAATTTCAAATTAAGTAACTTTCAAGCATAATTCATCCCACTGAAGATCTAACCCACCATTAGAACACAGCTTTCTCTTTCTAATTTAGAATCCTAATTGAAGTATGACAATCAGGTGCCCAAACTTACATGGAATTATCCTGAACTTTCATGACTCTTCATTTGAAAGTGAACACCCTGAAACCAGTATTAAAATAATAAAAGTACTGTGTATTTGTGCAAGTGTGTGTATGTGTGCATGACACTATGGCAAACAATAGATACAAATTCCATAGGTGTATTGTGTATACACAATACAAAGAATGGAATTTATTTTGGTACTTTACATACAAATGCCATCCTAGTCACAGATTAGGACTATTCTCTCTTGGTTTGGATTAAGAAATATTCCCTAAATCAGTGTTAATCAGTCCTATTTTATCTACAATAGCATATTTTCTCTCTTAAAAGGATTATTTATCACTTGTTCTGTTAGGGACATTTTTCATTAAAAATCTTGTATGTTGCTTTGGGTCCAAATGCATATGTGATATTTATATAAACAAATGTGACTGGGTGAACAGAATGGGCTTCTTGGCACTTCCTAAATGAATTGCCTTTTTAAAAAAACCCACAACTTGCATCAGTCAATACAAATCCAAATGTGTTGAAGAGAAAATGCTGTGGATTTGGTCCCATGCACCCGCACAGGTCTCCCTGACTGCTGCTCTCAATTCTTCAATGGCAGAAAAGATCATTTCATCTCAGGATCACAAGCCTTTCTATTTCTCTGGCAGATGCTGGAGTGAAATATCAGCCATTTGTCATAACTTTCTGCTACCACCGTGCTGCCACATTCTGGTTCTGAAGGGGATATTTGGACTGTAGTAAAGAATAATATAGGTGCTTTTTGTTAAACTACCCAAACAAGTACCAACAGGTACAATGTGGGATATAACAACCCAAATTCTGTCTCTGTTCTACATTCTACTTTAGTATCATAAGCCTTTTTATAAGCTTTCTGAGACTGAGTAGTTATTAAGGAAGGCAAAGTGATGTAAGGCTTAAGCACCTGACAAGGAGCTCAGAGGAAATGCACTCTTAAAATTTGTAAGGATATGAGAAGGATACACAGCACCTCACAGTGATGGAACACTGGGAGAGATCAGAAGCGTGTGTTGCAAGACAGCCAGGAAAAAGAGCAGTAGGAGCTGGATATTCTTTGCATCAAAGGAGTCAGAGACAGACTGGTGGAACCTTCAGGATGAGAAATACAGGATGGTAGCTTTTATATGCAACTACAGAAAGGACATTCTAGGAACCATTCCCGTCCTCCTTCAAACAGATACACAGCCTGGAAGGTGGTACACACCCTCTGTTGTGCCAGGCTCTCTGTTTCTCCACCTGCACTGTCATATACTGCTTCTTCAGCGCATCTGTTTTTTCAATGCCAAACCAGCACTGTTGAATGCACATACATTTCTGTGTTGTGAATCTCTCTGTCTAAATGAGATGAACAACACCCTTCAAGAAAAAGCTTAAAGGAGAATCTCATAGGCAATGGATTTGAATAAGAAATATAGCATTTTCTTTTCATGAGAAAATGAAAGCAACCACTCTTCCCCAGAACACCCACAGAATCAGCTGAAACATTAATGAGCAAAAGGGAACACATACCAGTTCCTCTGCCTGCTTTATTGCTCTGCTTTTCCATGAATGGCAGAAGATATAAATATTATTGTTAGCCTTAGGGCTTTCTTCAAAAATGCTTGTCTGTATCAACTCATATTGTGAAAAAGTGTCAGCAGCTGTGTTAAACCACTGCAGGCTGAAACTGAAAAATGGCACAATAATTTTTCCAACCGGTGCATGCAAGATCAAAGCTGTTAAGAGGGGATGACAGGTGGCATAAACGTCCCAAGGCCCTGACTCACTAGACACATAACAGCATCCACTATAACTCTAATAAAAATAGTCCCTGTAAAAACACCATAAAAAACAGCAAGTAGCCTGTTATATCTTTGACCTCGGGGTCATTCCACCAAGAGATCATCTGGCAGCCCAGTGAGAAATGTGTAATTGTTTTTTATTCCCACACATTAGGCTAAAAGTGTCAGATATTAAAATATCAGAAAGACATTTAAAAAGACATATTGAAATTGATTGCAACAATAAAATCAATGTCAAAGTACAATCTCTTTATGGATACCCATTTTCCAAGTAATTGAAGTTTTACATTATTCCGGTTTTGTTCTGCAATTCTGTTAATGTTCTAGTGTTCAGGCTTGTAGCTCTTACTTAATTAATTTATTTTAGTTATAGTTAATAGTTAATGAAGACTTTAATGCATAATGTATGTGATGACTAATAATATTTTGTAGCAGACAGTACAACATGTCAAAGCTCGACTTCTAGTAAACCATATTAATACTTGTAATTTAAAAATTTAAAGGACTACACTTAGTCTTTAAAGAAAGGTATGAAAATAAAAGAAATACTATTTTTTTCCACTATATTCTGTTACGTGGTTTGTTCATCTGTTTTTTTTTAAATATAATTGTAATCATATTTGAAAGAAACCTGTCTAAGCTAACAGTTTTTATTCAATTTTAACTACTTGTAGCATCTTGAAATACATATCCAAGTAGATAGATCAGTAGTAGTTAGGTGTATACTTTGGAAAGAAATAGAATCATAGGAAATAACAGAAGAAAGGATGTCAAGTTGCAGCAATTCATAGACTAGATTTAGGTGTTAGTTCTTTAGGTTGAAGGAAAACAACTTGTCTTTTCCAACACAGTACATAAAATGCAGTGGTATTCACTGTAGTAATAACCCAAAGGCCTTAGGAGGCACACAAAAAATGCAAAGTTCACACAGGAAAAAATAAGGCTAAACCATTATTTATAGGGATGTGCTTGGGCCCTTAACCTGTAAATAAATCATACTGAGATTTTTTTCATGTGAATGAAGCCTCAGCTTTATTTCTCCAGAGAAAGACATGAAAGCCTGTATTGCTTTGTGAAGCAGACCTGGTACAACAGTAGCTTGGAGGCGGAACAGAGTTCATTTGAATGTTATTTAAGGATCAGCTCTGCAGTGTTTAAAGTGTTCTTACATCAGCCTGTGAAGGGCTCCAAACCGCAGCCCAGCTAAGCTTTGAGGAACAGATATAAGCAGAGCTGCAGGGGAAAGGCCTATGCTTGGTAGGGAACAAGGGCACATGTTCCCAAACCAGGCTGTGAAATCCTGTTTGTTCTTAAGAGGAAAGTAAACTGACCGCTGATTTAATGAACGTTTTCAGACATACACAGTATATAATAAATGTTTACCTGTTGTTTCAGAAGTAGAAGAGACTATTAACCATCTCAGCAATACTACACAATTTCAGGTTCAGTTATTTTGCACCATGCTACAGCTCAAGTTTATCACTAGGTTTGCTTATGCCAATCAAGGAGACCAGGTTCCAAGTCACAGCAAAGAGCTCATGCCAGAGTTGCTGTGTCACATGCTCAGCCCTGTGAGGGCAGAGGCACAGCCATGGCAGAGCCACTTGCTGGTGTCACCCAGGTGGCACACAGTGCCCTACTCCACCTCTGCTCTCAGCTGAAAAGGTAAGTCTTCTGCAGTGCTGCTGGAGGACACCTCACTGCTGTGTGAGCAAACCAGTGACTCCCAGTCTGCACAAATTGCATACATTTCAAGGTCAGTGTGATCAGCACACAGGCTCTTTACACTGTGGTTAAATAGAAAAATTGGTTATATTACTTAAAAACACAAGTGTTTTATAAGCTCAAATACTCCAACTATTCCACATAATAATTTTGGACGGACACATGTAACTTCTTGACTCCTACATGAGAAAGGTAAAGATAATATTTGTATGAGAGGGAAAAAACCCAAACAACAAAAAACCCAGTTCCTAGATATTCCCCAACCTAATCATGTTTTGAAAATCCTAATGTTGACTGAATAAGGTAGTGAGCCTCAACTACTGCTCATACATTAAACCATCTCTAATCCTCAGCGTCAGACGGTTGCTGCATTCTAGCTGAATTGACAAAATGCTTTCAGTGCCTTAAAATGGATGTCTCTGTCTTGATTCAGTGACTGTTTCATAATCTCAAACAACAAATGAAAGGACAAAAAAATAAAAATCAAAGCCAAAAAGAGAGATATTACTCTGTCAATTTCAGTCTACATTCTTTGTTTAATTGCCATTTTTACCCACTGTTTTTCTAGCAAACAAACATGAGCATTTCTGTGGAAGAGACATTGCTCTTGTTTCTCCTTTTCTTTTACAATTAAGCAATTATGAAGCTAAAAGAACAGACAAGGAGAGGCAGCAAATCTTCTTTCCTTAAATGAACAATCATTAGGGACTGTCAACAAGATACTTCATGTAAGGCAAGTAGTACTTGCCTCCCAAATAGTTTACTGGTAAAAAGGCTGTGAGTCACCAAGAAGTCACCACATAGTGCCTAATATTTGAAGAAAAGCAAATCCTAAGTTTAAAAATAAATCAGGCATACCATGTGTTTTACTTGTGTAAGGATTGCTACTGTAATTTCACTAAGTGCTGTGAGAACACACCCTCCCTGCTCGGTAGGATATCTGCTGATCAGGTTTCCCAAGAGCATATGTAACTTCAGTATTTGATTTCTAAGAATTCTCTGTTTATCACAGAGATTACTATAATTCCCTCTCTTTTGAGATGTGATTATTTTTCTGCTTTCTACCCTTTTATGTAATACTGCTACTTCTCCTGTATCAAATGCCTGCTTGAAAAGGTAAATGCTAATGCCAAATAATTTACATAAAGGAAAAACAAAGCAATTGTTTTCTAATTGTTAGCATAGAGCAATTTGCCTTTTGAAGCAGTAAAAATAATTGGTGAAAATATTGCTACCACATACTTAAATGACTAAAGCGTTGATCCTACAGGGGAGCATAATTAACACTGCAGAAATCATGTGGTGGGGGGACTCAAAAAAAATTGTTGGAAAGCAACTTGAATTTTAAGTTGTATAGCTATTTCTACTATACATATATTACCTGTAGAGTTGCCCCTCAGCTAGATGGAATAATACTTTGTAGTATTTAATGTAGGTATTTTCATTATTATCCTTCCTGGAGAGACTTTAAAGAGAGTGCTGAGAGGTGCAGCCTTGCCTCTTGGTTACATGCAGTGTGGCTCAGGAACTTCTCCGTTCGTGGAACTGAGTTGCTGGGTTGCCAGACAAGAAGGTGGCGAAAGACAGGTCAAGACAGCACAGGAACTGCAACCTGAGGGGTGAATGAGAATGGAAGCAGGACCAACCATGGAGTGCCAGACATGATGCTGGTAGAGGGAGGAGGAACAGGCTCATGTGACAGAGGAGAGTCATTGTGGAGTCGCACATATCCTGAGCTGCTGGCTGTGCTACCAGCAGGTCAGGAGACATAGGCAGGGTAACACCTACTGCCCACATGAAGCATGTTCAAGGAGAAGGAACGAAGAGGAAGGCAAGAACTAATTTTCATTTAAAAATCTAGACTTAAGCCAGATGATGCAATGCTTCTGTTACACTAATTACAGCTTAAAATCAAAGAAGGCAAAAAGCAGATGGACTACTGACATGCTATAAAGTAACACTCGGACCCCCTACAGACTGGTCTCTGTGGGCTTGGGAAAGCATCCTACCAAGGCAGCATGGATGGGTTCCCATGTGCTAATAGAGCACAGGGTCCCATGGTTCTACAGGTGGAGGAGCAGGTGGGGCAGCCAGGAAGAGCACCAGGGGACGTGCACACAGAGAGGGGCTCACAGAGCTTACTTGCATCACGGATGGCCCCACACAATCACACAAAGGGGATGCAGCGGGATGCTAGCATTCCAGGGCGCTACCAGGAAGTGACCAGAAGCTATTATATCATCCTGAATGGTTATGGGTCCCCCATTTGTTAGTTAGAACGGAAAACAGTTATACAAAGTCAAGCTGTTTTGCTACCAGCTCTTCAAAGAAAATAAATGCTAGTACAGCCATGCTAACTCTTTGATATTAATGATGCTGCCAATGCACAACTGACATAAATGAGTGACCTGCATAGATTTGGACATCATAGTACGAAGGGCAGCACTGACTATGGCAGCATCTCATCCTCTGATTTTCACATTAAAGGAATGTTTCCTCTTATCTGAGTTTCTGCTGACATAAAACTGTGGCTCTTTCCATGACAAGTATCCATAAGCAAACCAACATAATGTGTGTTGGGTAGATTCTGTCCAATTTGATTCTACTCGAACAACTGACACAGCTTTCCTGTGATATAATCATGTTTAATAATTTCTAACTAATTCATAATTAATTGTTCTCCTAATTTTAAGTAATCACTGTGACTGAACTGCCTAATTGAAATCAGCAATGGAAGAAGACTCAAGATTCTTTGGTACAATGTTTGGATTAACATAAAAAACATATTCTGAGCTGCCATACGTGATCATTAGGGAAAGCTGGTTAATTACCCTAAAGTCATTATGACGCAGGCTGAAGTATAAACTGGAGTGGATTGAATCCTGTGATCATTGATATGCTCAGGAAGTCTGGTAACTAGGCTTGTCATCTATATAAATTATACTCTGTGAGATCTCTAACCAAAGCTGGCAGCACATCAGAGAAGATATGTAAGACTGAGATGAAAAAAAAAGAATAGAAATATCTCATAGCTGTCATCTCTGTTTCTCCAGACAGCCATTTTTATCCCAAAATCTAGCTAAAAATCTGGGAAGAAGAAAGCATCACCATCACCACAGTCTCACTGAAGTCAGTGAGTTAGGACCCACCAGCTCACAGAAGTGCTTGTTTCACTACTACAAACATTGGGACTGCTGTAAGTGTAATTATTTATGTTCTCACATATCCATCTGCCAAACTTCAAAACTTAGCCTTGTGCTACACAAAAAATAGAGAAGTTGTAATCTATCACGCCAATTTACAACAATGATAGTGGAAAATAGCCCAAGATAATAAAAGAAAGCTATTTTGAGTAAAGGATCTTTTCTCTTTGCTCATTGTTTGCACTCATACCAGTGAAGTGGTAGGGAAAGTGGATGGAGACACTTTTAAGATGAAATCTAGGGACAAAGTGTGTGATTATTGTTCCCAATTGGATTAAATGACTGTGAGGTATATAAAGCATTATGGGAAGAATGGGAAGGCAATATTAAACCTTGGGATCAAAATTCGAGAGAATATTTCTACAGTAATATTGCCCACTAAATGGGCTTTGAGGCTAGGAAAAGATTATTTTTATATTTGAGAACTAAAGAGTTACTTGGAATGAACCCAGACTACCTTCCTTTGTTCTTAACTCTATTATTTCAGTGTTGAGCAAGTGATTCTTGCTCAGTTTGTGCAGAAGTTATTGAACAAAACTCAGGCATATGAGTTGCCCTAAAGTCAATGAAACTAATCACAACTCACGTGCTTACAGCAAAACACGAACTTAAATTCAGCTGTGTACTAAACCACACAAAGCTTTCCACTTTCATTCATTACCTTATTACATACCACACATCAAACTTTAAAGCTATCACTGTCTCAGACCAAAGAGGTGCTTTCCCAGACTAATTTGTATGGTTATCTACTCTTTATTAACCATCTGGATAGGTGATTCCTTCCTTCAGGCCTAATGCTACTCCTTACAGCTCACAGTCACTATTGCTAAGGTCACCACAGTATCATCAGGAGATAAGAGAAAGTACTTTTAGAGAACTTGAGCAATCCTCCTTTCTGCAACCATTCCAATTTTATGTCAGAGCACTGCAGCATCCTTTTTTCTCTTCTTTCCCCCTCAAACTAGGCCAAGCAGCTGGGACCAAACATGAGACTCCCTCACATCCCATTGCTAGAGACGTGCCCTGTCAGTCTGGCGTGTGTGGTACACTCCTTCTCTCCTCATCCTGATTAAGGTTTCACTGAGATTGATCTACTCCTCCAAGTCATCCTTTTCTGACAAAACAAAATAAGCCCCAATGCTGGAAAAATCACAGTTTTGCCCTGTCACCCTTTAAGATGCAGACAAACCAGCCTGCCTGAAGTTTGAGGCTTTTATAGTTACACGCTAGCTACCAGTGGGAAAACAGCATTGCTGGCACAGTTACCGAATGGTTAAAACTTATTTCCGTCTTTAAATTAAAGCTGCAGATAAGCATAATGTTTCACAATTGCTTGGGAGAGCAGTATGGGAATTAGAGGCTTAATGTCATTACCGCACTGAGTGCCTTTCTGTGCCCCACTTGCAAATGCAGATATATAGAAGCTTTTGTCAGTTTATGAGGAGACTGTGCAAGACTGATTCTGAAGAACTTCATCACGAACTGAATTCTGTTGCCTCTGGAGCTGTTTTAATATCAGCATCAGATGCTTTTCAAAACTTAATAGATTTAATATGGTCTCCCCTTCCCTGACCAATTTGCATCTTAGAAATTTCATGCAATTAAATTTCATCTGACTTCTTGCACTTCAGTGATGATGATTATGAACTGCAGAATCTAGAGGCACGGATTAAAAAAAAATGCCTTCACCAACATCAATATGTGAATGAGTATACATCTTAGTTCCATCACTCTTTTCCTGGTGGCAAGAAGAATTTTCAGAGAAAAATTGCCAGTGGGTAATAAATGTGAAGTCTGGTGGTCCCACAACAACACTACATTATAATACCAAGCTCAATTAAGGTCACCTTGATACAAAATTGATACTATGGGAAGGGATGAAAAAAGAAAAGGAACACTGAATGATGTATAAATCTGGGGAATAGAGTTATACAGATGGGCCAATGAAACTAGGCTTCTCTTTAAAAATGGAGAGACAAGAAAAATAAGATATGGAAAACTGTGAAGACAACAGAAAATATAAGCATGATTTCAGGTACCTAGATCACACAATATGACTGAGATGTTCATCTAATGCATCTCTGTCTTGAAGTTACTCAGTAATAAGGTGCACAAACTGAAGTCACGACAAAAAAGCAAAACTATACTATTACAGATGAACTGTAGTTTAATAATCTGAATGCACACTCTAAATCTTTGACTTGAGAATGTCACTAAGAAACAGCAAAATAAAAACCAAATCCAATAAGGATTTCCTTGACAACTGTGAAAAACTCCCTGCTAATCATGAAGCTAATGAATAATGTGGAAGGTAATTAGAAGATAAGTTTGGAAAAAAAATATTGTTGTAGAAGTTGATAACTATAAACAAATACAATGAACCACAATTAAATTAAACCAGTCATTTAATTTAATCACCAATATCTTATCAAGACATGGCCCAATGCAGCTAATGACAGTAGGAGAGTATGAAATCCAAAACACACTGCTGCCCCATCCCAAACTCTAAGTCTTATTAACCCAGCTGGCACCAGGACCATTACCTGGAGCTAAGGTTTGGAGAGCTGCTGCTCTGACACCATGGCTGCACATGTATAAGCACTGCCTGAGCAGTACAGGCAGCTTCAACAAAGGGAAAGAATGGAGGGTGAAGCTGTTTGGAAAAAGGTAACTCTACTGAAGAAGCTGACATTGCAGAGACCTCCCTAGAAAACCTCTGCCTCATTTTCCTCTTCTGCAAAATGAGTCTCACATCCTTTTTGCACCCTTCTGTGTCATCCCCTGTGCTAAACCAGAGTTATTTACCACCTAGAGGAATAAAAAAAAACAAACAACAAAAGATAATTTTTTCTTTATGTTCACTGTCTATTAAGTAATGACTGTAATGTTACAAAAAGGCAGAAGAGAAAAGTACATGAAAGCTTCACATTCTGGAATTTTCTGTCTCCTCTAAAATTAATGAGTATGTTGTATTTCCAGCATTTACTTGATCAGGATAATATGGGATGAGAGTAGCTGCAATTTCATAATATCATAATTTAAATGAATGAAAAATCGACACATTAAAATATACAACTCCATCTGAATTCATAATTTATACAATTAGGCAAACCTTTTCATTTAGATATAACATGGTACATAAATTTGTCCATACTTTGGATTATTATTGCCTTATAGACTATAGAACTTCAGGGACATGCCTCATTTCTTTCCTTTTTTTTTTCTTCTTCTGATACGCTTTCTTAGTGATATCAAGTTTATTTAAGATTTTTAAGATTCATTGTAAACAGGTTACATTTTATGTTCAGGGAAGGCATTCCAGAGTGTTTATTCTCTGTGCTACAAGAGTGGCTAACTGCTCCTAGGCTGGGATTATTTCTGTGGACCATGCAAGCTCAAAAAAAAAAAAAAAGTGATGTAAAAGGAGACAGAAAAAGGCTTATACTTTGTTATTTTATCAAATGGCTTACAGAGTACTGTTAATCTGGAAGAGAATTGATGAAACATTTTATACCAGGATGGTTCCTTTGAGATAACAGTTCTCACTGCAGGTTCAGTCTTTAGTGTTAAAAACCCATCACCTTATTATAAATAAGAAAATGAAATAAGAATAGACCAACGTGTGTGTATAAAACTGGTTATATATAACAGTAGATGATGAACAGTGCAAATGAATTATATTCTACCATACTGGCAACATGGTTCAGCCAATTTTCATTTTAAAAGTTTCAGCACGATGAACAAAAAACCTGAGGGTGATAGTTTTTGTAGTCTTGTTATGAGTTCTCAAAGCAAGGATCTAGCACAATGTCATTCTTTTTAAAATTAATCCTTAAGAAGGATTTTTCCTTGCTGCAGCCTAGGCCAGTTTGGGAGTGTTGTTTCTTCCCTACCTCTGTCTCAGCAGGCTGGTAAGCAAGCAGCTGAGTATGGTTGCAGGAGATGCCTGTGTCCAGTCCACAAACACACCTGTGTGGTGTGTATCCTGGTAGATTTAGGCAAGCTGCCAAGTTTAAATGCCTGTATAAGGGCTTCTCTGCAATCCACTCCTGACAGAAACTAATAGACTGTGAATAAGTTTTGAGGCATAATTGAGAAAAGAATGTGTTTTATTCTATGTTAATATAATTCTGTTTAAACTGCTGTCAGGTAATATCTCACAGCCTTAGGGGTCTGTCCTTTTTGAGGCTGTGTGTGTTACATTTTTTGCTTGTGAATTGCCCAAAGGAAAAGAAGAAAGTGGCCCTTTACTTCTGCTTGCAAAGTACCTCCCAAATTTTAGGCATGGTTGGCTGGAATTCATAGCACGACATCTTACAGAGGAGTTGCACTGTGCTCTCAAATGCAAATTTGACTTTTTTTTCTTTTTTCCTTTTGTTTCTTCCTAAAATGCAGAGTAAGAGCCATTTATACGAGAAGTGCACTGTTTCCATTTTAGTAGGTTGGACAACAGTATCTTATGCTTCTACTTCTCTGCCATTTGAAAATTTCAAGCTGTTCTCTATTTACAGACTTTTGTCCCTCAGAATCTCACAGGGATTTATTATATCCAGCCATGAAACTCTCTGTGAGATAAGGAAGCATTACAATTATTTTATAAATGTGAAGTTGCATCAGAGAGAGATTATGGGCTAAAACTATACAAGTGCCTAGGTATCATCCACAGTGCCTTGAAAAAGATAGGCTTTTCAAATGAGATACAAAAAACCAAGCCATAGTATTATATTTTCAGCCAATAATCAGGAGGAAATGTTAAGGAAATTAACCCCATAGATTGGTTCTCTAATGCACATAGTCCCTTCTAGAAAACTTGTGCCTTCAAATTTTCGTATTAATACTGTAGAGATCCTCATGCCATTGAAAAATTTCAAGGCTGTGCTATCTAGTGAAATAAACCTTTGTTTGTAACAACCTCCCATCTAAAAACAGTGGAGGAAAGAGTGAAACTGCAGTTCTAAAATAAGAAAGCTACTGTGTATAAAACATGATAGTAGATGGGGAGTAAAAGAATGTCATTGCCTTGATGCTACCATTGCAATTCTGGATTTCTAGACATAACATGAGTGCCATTGCATGGAGCCTTCCATGGAAATTAAGTGTAAGAGAGTCTACCTTCTACACCCCAGATGCAATCAAAGCTACAGTAGTCCAGATCAGACTTCCAGAAAGAAAACACACAAACCAGTCACTTTACCTTTGATCTCTCAGTCCTAAACCTTAAGGGAGACATACAGAACATCTTCAAAAGGTAACTCTTTAAAAGCTAGTTTGAAATTCTTGGCTATCAAATATCAGGAATCTGATACAGATG